>OY759268.1:41519971-41557471 GCA_963662155.1 Lamellibrachia columna
TACATTAATGCTTGGATGGCGATAGAGATAGTGAAACAGTGAAATAGAAAGTATTTGTCTTCTTCGATGGTCTTCTCATTTTTGAGTATGACAGGCATCATCTTGTTTGTCTTTGTTGTTTCGCCAGTCGTCAACCATTGGCTCGTTCATGTGATTTGTGTGATTTGTTTGTATTTATTGTTAATACTAATTGAAGCAGCCATTTGACATACATTTGTATCGTATGCCGAGTTTTAATGTGACCCCAGTTGAGACGTTCCATTGTAGCATGAAGAAAAAGCAAACTTTCTGGAAAGTGCTTTTGTTTTCACTATCATGGTGGCTGAGAGATTATTAACAAATAATTAAACCACTAAGAAAACGGTGACAAACTGACAATACTACCAAAATGAAAAAAAAAATTTTATTTGGAAAATGTTGGATTAATTGACAAATGTACAAAAACATGTTTTTGACTCAATGGAAAATATGCATGGCTTCAGTGCATTTGAGATAATTTTTTATTTTTAAGATTCCCGTCACTCCGGTGACTTAGTCTACGACCGAATTTATAAGACTCAAATGCCCCTCAAAGTAAGGGTATTTCATAAATCATTCAATATTGTTCAGTGTAATAATTAAATTAGTATTTGTTACATTCATAATTGTTTGTATTTTCAAGTTGTCATTATTACTTATGCTGAATGTTGTATTACTATTTGGAGCAGTTTGTTCGTATATAGGTAGTAATATGTCAGTTTCACACAACAGCAACAATTATAATAATAGTGTCAATTCCTCAAGTCATCTTTTAAATTAAACCTTCAGGTGCATTGCAAAGGCGTGTGCAAACCAGATTAGTGGCGCCGCACAGTGGACAGAACAACGCTGATGCATTATTATGTCTTTGTTGGTCCCTGTATGGCGCCACTGTTGTAGATCACATGACTCACGCTATTGGGATCAGACCACAGAAGACCTTCCTGTTTATTGTTTCGCTAACATGGCCACCAATGCAATGTTGTATATTTTTATATGCTTATGTTTTGGTCGACGTTGTTAACTTGATTGTGGATATTGCAGGTAATTTGGATGACATTATTAGTTTCTTATAACACATTTTTTTAATTTGCAATTCCGATAATATAATTAGGGCTCATATTTTTTTAAATAAATAAATAAATAAATAAAACGGTTGCTAAACTTCTCCATGTTGTGTGTGTTTGTCTTAGAAAATTGTCGGTGTCAGGCTGAATAATAATACATATATATATATATATATATATATATATATATATATATATATATATATATATATATATATATATATATATATATATATATATATATATATATTATTGATTCCATCTAGTCAACAAGATCATTACTGGTTAAACGCCGTTACTATTTAAACTGTTTAACCCTCTCCTTTAGGAAGTGTCCTATAACCGATCTACTAAATATAAAAACTTTCGAATATATGTACATTTTAGTTTTGTACTATAACGTTTGATGTGCACTTGCGGATATGTTGCGCAATTTGATGCTTAATATGATAATTAATTGTTAATAAACACCGTGTTTTATTGTTCGTATGTTAAAATAGCATGAAAGAGATTGTGGTAAGCTAAAAGCCGACAATAAACAATTCTTGGTATAAACAATAAATGTTGCCTTTCCAAAATGTATAACCAACACATATCAATACCCATTTCATTTTGTGTGTATACTTTGTAAGTGCTTGGGCACAAGGAAATAAAGGTGTACAACCATAACCTTAGTTAACACCATATCTAGATAACCCCATCCTTAGCTAACCCAACACCAAAAGTGGTTTACAGAAGATATATCCATTTCCATAGGCACAGGTTGTAGGAAAGGTGAACAGTTTGCTTGGAAAAGCATACAGCAGTAGCAATCACGAATAGCATGGTACAGATCAGATGCCAAAATGTATTTTATTTTTAATTAGGGGGTATGATACCACTGTGTGAGGGAGCAGGTAGTCATTTTGCACTAGAACATTCATTGGTAGATCAGCATTTTCAAATGTGGCCGCAACGGGTATCTGGTCATGTGATACCCCTTTATGGTGGCGTATTCAAATCAAGCCGTTCGCCTTGTATCTCATCAACTAGAAGCATGAAAGAATCACATAAACAATAAAATTTGACAAGTCTGACATATTGGAATTTACCCGAAATCCTGTTAAATGTGACAAATTGTAAATTTTCTGACAAAATTACGCAATGTTTGGTTAAAAATCAAGGAATTATATAAATATTAATTTGAAAATAAACTCATTGGTATTTTGAAAGACACAGTAAGGCAGGCTTCATTGGTTCGCAATGCTCTGGAAATCTATTGTATATGATCTATGATTTATCAAGTGTTAAAACTCAAGGCAATTGTTTAGACCGTCAAAAAAATAATAATGACGTGGCAAGCAGGAGTGTTCCATAATATGTCTACATATACATCGTGCCGCACCTTGGCATAAAAGAAGACCACAGTTGACCTTCCTATTGTTTCACACGAATGTAGGGCGTATTAAATTGTAATATGTGAAATTAAACAATTCATATGATGTGACATAAGAGCAGTTGAGGAGGCATATTCACAGGTTTGTTTGTAGAAGTTATTGGCTGAGAAATAGTGCATTTTTGTGAGTTTAACAAGCGGAGGGATTTATCGGAATGTTCCTGTTATGGGCCACGTGGGTGCATGAATACATGGCTATATTATAAGACGTTTAAAAGAGCTGAATATATGTGATTTTGACTCAACTTGGAGTCAATGAGATGATGGCAGTTGCTGTGACAAATTTTCAGAATTTGTGATGGTCACGTTTTCTTATATTCAGGCAAAACGTTATTATGGCCATCAATGCAATTTTGTTCTGTGTTCTGCCCCCTATAATGGGTACAACTGTGTATATTGATATCACGTGCATTTTGGCTTCACATGTTTAGTGATCGTTTTATATCCGAATGTATTTTTCCTGTTTTAGGTCATTCCAAAGTTTATATCACTCTTGGAGACCCACAATAAATGGTACGTTAATGGCTAATGTTGTCATTCCAAAACATGTGGTAGTTGGTCAAGGGTTAATATTATTTACCGTATTCGACCTAATAAGCATACAGTACGCTTGAAAACAAATTGTGCAATGGAAAAATGTCAAGGAATTTGTTCTTATCAGCGTACACCAAAATGGATTTCTCTAGACAATACAGTGACTGTTTAACACAATGGTGTCATTTCACTAGTGTAGAACAACATAAAAGTGGTGGCAACAGTTCAACATCAGATGGCGACACTTCAGTTGTTCCACGTAGTCAAATGACAATAAGTATGGAACCTGTTGATTAAAAAAGGAGGTGTACGCTAATTAGGCCATGTACGCTTAATAGGTCGAATGACGTCTCGAGTGAAGGGTTAAAATGATATATGTAACTAAATTATGTATCTGATTAAACCTTATTGTTTGGAAAGTTAAATGTTTCGGCTAATGTTTATATACATACACGTACTAGTACTTATGGGATAATACATTTGGGGACATATATAATTTGTTACTTAAAGAGAATATATTTTTACTCATACGTGTACATTTAAGACGAAGAATGTTCTAAGGAAAATTGGTATGTAAATTAAAACTGTAAACATGACCAATTTGATAACTGTCAAAATCTACTGGACATGTTTCATGTCAGGTAATTTATGACACTTCAATACTACAATTAGCTCAAAATAACGTACACCCTGTATGTAAATTAGTCCAATGATTTGAAATTTTATGATAATTGGACATCCTTTTACTACTTATTATCTGTCAGAAAACTGGTCAAATCCTACCCTTTTTCTTCAAAAAACCAGCTCTTCAAATGCTCCCCATTAAATTGTATCAAAACAGCAAGACACAAATGTACATGTACAAGACATTTCCAACGAGAACATGCTATTATGAACAGTACAAAATAGTGGCCTAATCCCACAATTATGTGATTGACTTGATAAATGATGACATTTCAGTTATATCCACGGTGACGGTAGTGTCACACGTAACTTCCTCTACGTGACCGACGCAGTGGAAGCGTTTGACAAAATCCTACACCAGGGGGAGCCTGGAGAGGTATACAACGTTGGCACGGACTTCCAGTTGTCAGTGATCGACCTTGCGAAGTTCCTCATTAGAAAGGTATTGTTTAGCTTTGCGTTATGCTCTGGGTGTCCGTGCGACATTTGCCACAAGACATTTGGTTACATACATTTGATGACATAATGCAGAGTGCAACTTTTGTTCACAAAACACACCAATTCCAATTACAATTCTGGAATTGCAATTGGTTTTTTTTTCAGTTACTATGTGATTGCCCAGGTCTGTTCAGATTCTGTACCTTTTGTATGCCATTTTAGCTCACAGTGGCCCGAACAGACGACGATGTGACAAAGTTCATTGAGTACGTTGCCGATCGACCTTACAATGACCTTCGCTACATAATAGACTCGAGTAAACTCCATGACCTTGGCTGGGCGCCGAAGGTCAAATGGGAGGAAGGAATTGAAAAGACAAGTAAGGCACAATAGAGATAGTTGTTGAAATTATAAATTCTCTACAATGCTGAGGAGGTGTAGCCGCAGCCTCGGTTTGGTTGTTGACGTATCCTTGCAATTTCTCCAGCCATTGTCTGTCCAAGGTTGGTCCATTCCTATTTTTCTTCTACCTCTTAATTTTATACTGGTAGTTCTCCTTCAATGCTTCTAAGTATTAGACATTCAGGTCTTCTTTACGGTAATATTACCAATGGCCGTATTTATTGACCCTGCTTTCTTCTCTTAATGAATCAGAGCAGACCTTCTTCGTTAACCCCTAATTTATTTATCTCAAATGACCGGTTAAGATTCCCGAGCACAACACCTATATCTAATCTTAGTTAAATTATTCAGGGAATTAACCTTGTCTGATGAATAGAGTAAGTAAAAAATATATATATATATATATATATATATAAATGTACAATTAATTAGTTAAATAAATAATAACAAATTAGTTGACGCATAGTTACTTAGTACTTTTATATGTTTAGTTAGCGCTAGTGTTTGCAGTCAGAACAACGTTTAAATAGTAATTGTAAACAAATTAATAATGTAATTTCAGTCGCTTGGTACAGAGAGAACAAAGATACTAACATCTGGACTGGGGTAGAGGAAGCCCTCATGCCACACCCCGGGGGGGAATTATGTCCGACTGCACCCCACAATGACAGCAGCATGGTGATACCACACCCCGTTCCCATGGCAACGGGAGACGTCGTCAAGGTGGATGGTGACATCGTTGGTTTGCCGACGCTGCCCGAATATCATAATGTTGAATAACTGTTCGTCTTCATGGCAACTCATTGCCATGGAGTCATGACAATCTAAAGACTGGTTTACATGATTTGTGCTCCAATTGGTCGGATGACACCGTATCACATGACATTGTCACATGACAGTTCACAGCTAAATTGGTCCTTGAATGCTGAATTCTTAAAAATCACTGCTGACTTGGTCAAATTTAGACCAATCTCAATTCGACTGCCAGAATCGTAGACACAGATTTGTTATTTGTTATTTGCCCTATGGTACCACGTGACACTGTCAGCCGACCAATTGGACAATTAGTCAGTTGTGCAAACTGGCCTTTATATCAGGATTGAAAATGTGGGTCCTACTGCATACTTGTGTGATCTATTTGTCCCCGTATGAACACGTGTCTTGAATTACAAAGGAATCCCGCAGGTAGTCTTAATTAGAGTTCTTGTTATAGTTGTTATATGCAGGTTTATTTAGCCAAACTGCTCGTCTCCATGGCAACTCATTGCCATAGCAGGTTTACACGATTTATGCCCCAATTGGTCGGACGACACCGTGTCACATGACATTGTCACATGACAATTCACAGCTAAATTAACTTCATTAAACATTGCGACTTAGATCTTGACTTGCGCCAATCCCAATTTGAACTTTGATGAAAGATCTGCTGCTGGTCCCTGATTGTTGAATGCTTAAAAATCACTGCTGACTTGGTCAAATGTAGATCATCTCAATTCGACTAGACACAAATTAGCGATTCTTGCACTATGATACCACGCGACACTGTCTGCCGGCCTTGATATAAGTTTACATCTCACATTTCTCACCTCCCGGCTTGTCAACCGAGGTGGGTTGCCGTTGCCACGGAAGCTGCCCAGAGATAGCCACTTCCTCAATCCCATTATTCTTCATAACTCGCTTCACCACGTCCATGTACTGGAGCTTAGGTCTGCCTCTGCGCCGTGCCCCAGGAACAGTCTGGTTTAGGGCTACATTGGTTGCATCATTGCTACCTCGCTGTCTTACATGGCCATACCAGTGCAGTCTTCACCGGGTGTGATGGCAGGTTGAGTACTTCAGCTTTCTTCTGTATAGACACGTTAATCTGGTGTTCTGTGAGACTAACACCCTGAATCCAACGCAGCATACACATCTCTGTCTTACTTTGTAGCTGTTCATCCTTCCTCTTAAGTGTCCAACACTCTCCGATATGATCAAACTTTGGAAAATATATTTACTGTATCGTATATGTATTGCAATTCTTGTAAAATATCTTGAGTATTGCATCATAAGCAGAATGTCATGACTCGTTGATGATGAATCGTTGTTGCTGTAATCCGTATAGATAACATGTTTGTTTTTACAGCCAAATTAAGGTGCTTAGCAAAAGAAGAGTGAATAGACATGACCAGGATGCCTGCTGTTTAATTTGCACTATATAAAATGTATACAATGCACAAAATATTGTTATAGAAAATACAGTTACGTTTTTGCTACAGTGTCGTCGTGTTGTGATTAAGTAAAACAACCATAACTTGGAATTAATTTAATTTTTAATTATGGTTGTTGTATACTAATATTAATTTAATATTGAATATTTATTTTTGGATATCCAATGAGGATATCCTCAAATATGATCCATCTGAAAAGATCTCCGCATGGAGGATCCCACATAGAGGATCTCCACAGAGAGTATCCCACGCAGAGGACCCACTAGCTTGATTCCACTGATAGTATCCCACAAAGATGAAACCAAAAAGAGGATGCACACAAAGAAGATCTCCACTGAGGATACCCAGAGAGAGCATCACACAGAGAGGATCTGCACAAATGATCCCTACATAGATAATCCTCAAAGAGGATCCCACAATAATGATTCCACATAGAGCATTTCGAGGGAGAGAGAAAGAGAGAGAGAGAGAGAAAGAGAGAGTTTGTTCTCAAAAAGAGGATCCACACAAAGACGATCCCACAAAGAGAGAATCCCACAAAGAGGGAATTCCACAGAGATGGAATCCCACAAAGAGGGAATTCCACAAAGAGGGAATTCCACAGAGAGGATCCAACAGTGAGAATCCAACAGAAATTATCCCCAAACAGAAAATATCTCCAGAAAACACTCGGAGGTTGTATCATCGAGAGCGGCTCCCGGAGGTTGTATCATCGAGAGCGGCTCCCCGGAGGTTGTATCATCGAGAGCGGCTCCCCGGAGGTTGTATCATCGAGAGCGGCTCCCCGGAGGTTGAACCGTTGAGAGTGGCTTCCCAGAGACTTTACCGTCGAGAGTAGCTTCCCGGAGGGTTGGATCACCGATGGTTGGAGTTGGATCGCCGATGGATGGAGTTGGATCGCTGATGGTTGGAGTTGGATCTCCGATGGTTGGAGTTGGATATCCGATGGTTGGAGTTGGATCTCCGATGGTTGGAGTTGGATCTCCGATGGTTGGACCGCGGAGTCGGACCTCCAGTGGTTGACCGCGGGGTTCGATCTCCGGTGGTTGGATCCCGGGTCGGATCTCTGGTGGTTGGATCGCAGATTTCGATATGGGGTGGTTGGATCCAGTGGACCATGCATTGGCATGGGGTCAGATCTCTGGTGGTTGGACCGCACGGTTAGTCTAGCTTTCTCCGGTGGTTGGATGCCGGGGTCTGACCTCCGGTGGTTGGACCGTGGGGTTGGATCTATGGTGGCGGTGGTTGGATCCCGGGGTCAGATCTACAGTGGTTTGTGCATGGGGTCGGATCTCCGATGGTTGGACCGCGGTAACTTTTTATAATGTAATTAACTATTTACTCACTACCGACTACCATTATGATCATACTGGTTGTCAATGTATATGTAGGATATTGTTTTAGTAGAGCGTAGAGAACTGACGTTACTTGTGTAAGGTAGTCGCTATACGGTCGGTCACGTGGTTGCGTAGACTGTTATGGCAGAAGACGTGTTACGCTTCAGTGCCTGGTAGCACTATTACGTCATTTGATGGGGAACCCTATCGCGCAAAGTATCACGGGATCGATTGCAGCTCAAAACGTTTGCTGCTGCCATGGTGAAAGCCTAGTCTTTTCAGGGTGTCTCACAATACTGGGTTTATCACAATACTGACTTTTGTCTCAGACTTTGAGGAGTACAATCCGCGTGGTTGGATCAATCAAAGATCGTGTTGAAGATTATCTTTCACTTCTTGCATCACATCGTCCTGAGTCACTGAACTTTAGCAGCAAAATGTAAGTGATATTAAGTATGGTTATAGAGTTATTGTTGTTGCTGCTTTCCTCCTTTTTCATGTAAGTGATATTAAGTATGGTTATAGAGTTATTGTTGTTGCTGCTCTCCTCCTTTTTTCATGTAAGTGATATTAAGTATGGTTATAGAGTTATTGTTGTTGCTGCTCTCCTCCTTTTTCATGTAAGTGATATTAAGTATGGTTTTAGAGTTATTGTTGTTGCTGCTTTCCTCCTTTTTCATGTAAGTGATATTAAGTATGGTTATAGAGTTATTGTTGTTGCTGCTCTCCTCCTTTTTCATGTAAGTGATATTAAGTATGGTTATAGAGTTATTGTTGTTGCTGCTCTCCTCCTTTTTCATGTAAGTGATATTAAGTATGGTTATAGAGTTATTGTTGTTGCTGCTTTCCTCCTTTTTCATGTAAGTGATATTAAGTATGGTTATAGAGTTATTGTTGTTGCTGCTCTCCTCCTTTTTTCATGTAAGTGATATTAAGTATGGTTATAGAGTTATTGTTGTTGCTGCTCTCCTCCTTTTTCATGTAAGTGATATTAAGTATGGTTATAGAGTTATTGTTGTTGCTGCTTTCCTCCTTTTTCATGTAAGTGATATTAAGTATGGTTATAGAGTTATTGTTGTTGCTGCTCTCCTCCTTTTTCATGTAAGTGATATTAAGTATGGTTATAGAGTTATTGTTGTTGCTGCTCTCCTCCTTTTTCATGCAGTCGTGTCCCTTATAGGGTATAGAACCTTATTAGAGGCAATAATAATTATGCACAAAACGTCACAAATGACCGTTTTCTGAAGCATGTTTAGACGGTGGCGTAGAGGTTAGAACGCCGGACTCTCAAACGAGACTGCTGGTGAGCCACTGCGTCAATCAAGCTGTCGGCCGACAGTCTGTCGAAATTGAAAATCCCCAATTTCCCCGACACTGTCGTAGCCACAAATTGGCCTCACTAAACGGTCTCGCAAGGGTGTTCATACGAACGATTAATTGTCCCACTGTCGCATTCAAGAGAGCCTGGAATCACATATTCATTTGTGACGAATATGATTGGCTACCCGAAATCTGCGTAACATATGAAATTGAATCTCACGCGAGTTACCATCGTATTCTGTTTGGTTTCCTTATAACAGCCAAGACAAGTTTACCCCAGGTAGCAATATCTGAGACAGTCTGGTTATGATATTAGTAATGGCCGGATCCAGTGTTTTTGGTTCAACTGTGTAGGTTATTTTTATATATTTATCGACCTGACCTGACGCGACAGCACCAGCCATCAATTACGGTTTTCCTGACTGTTCGCTATTCCGTGGTATTACCGCAATACCATCGCGATAGTTGTGAAAATATTGCAGTGGTATTGCAGTAGTCACACAGCTATCGCGATATTATCGCAAGAGTAGAACTATCCCCGATAGTCACATCTAATGAACAGGATCACAATATGAAAAAGTAGCCGAGTTAACCGGCGTTGGATGGGATAAAAAGGCAACCACTGCTAGAGCTTCAACTACTTGCACGACCTGGTTAAATATTGGTAGGGCAATGCCAATAGCAATGACAACTTCACTTTCCAAACATCACGTACAGCTGCTGGTTCCACTAAGCTTTCCGTGGACGATTGACGTAGATCACGTAACAATATACGCATAGCATTGCTAGCAGATGTCCATACTGCTGTTCCGAGTGACGTAATCTGTACGTCACACGTCCACATACGTTCCTTCGTAATATCCACACCCCCGGGTGAGTCGAGGAATGTTTTTAATGTACGAACCCTCACCGTGAGCCCCCGGACACGCCTACAAAATGTTGGCCCCACAAACGCAAAATTTACGGAGATTTGAGGGAACAGACACACGTGACCACAAATTAATTTATAATTATGATAGATATGAACTCACCTGACATATTTTAGGACTTATGTGACCAGGAGATAAGAACACACTTACTTGCACTCTTCCCAGTAATATGCACTCATAAAGGCGCGGAACGACGCGGCTTGTATAGGCCAGTTCACACAAGCGATTATTTCTCCGCTTTGTCGGGCGACGCAGTGTCGCCAACCAGTTGGACGCATCGGTTTTTGTTGCTTTCATGAACCGATGCGTCGAATTGCGTCAATCGGACGTGTGAACGGGCCTTAACAGGCAGGGATGGGTTCAATTGTAACTGTACTTGGGTAATTTGTGATTAATTACAAAAATACTGTTTCATCATGCTATTGTACAATTGTAATTGTCGTTGTTAATGTATGCACTATGTACCTGAGATAACGGGATGTCGTACTAGCATCAGTATTATGTTGCAAAAAAACAACCAACATTTTCCCATAAAATATATTTATTAGACATATACGAAGTGTTCACTGCCCAATGCATTTCACGATGTCATGCGAATAAAGTTCAGGCAACATCCATTTGCCACACGCAAACGACATTCGTGTCATGCTAGTTGTAGAATCGCTCAATCGATTATCTGTAGAAAACTATGACTGTGACGACAACACATTTGACGGGAAAGTCTTCTGACGGACGATTCCGTCACGACAACTACGATTATGGCCTACAACTGTCCTGCTTGCGCGCAGATTCAATATTGCATAAGTTTTAACATATATCTAGTGATGCTTGTTTTGCGCTTAAAAGCCGCTTATACGAAGCAGTTTTCTTGTTAATTACAACAACGAACATATGTCTAGAATCATCGACTAACGTGTCAGATAGAATACCGGAATCTAAAAGTAAATTATATTTGTAGAAGAAGTTTCTGTATCGCGTTTGAAAGCTCAGTAATTACTACATGTCGTGCTCTGTTGTCGTAACCCAGTACGTTGACTGTCAAAATTACGAAATGGCGAAACTTGTGACGTAGTGACGTAATTATCCGCCAGATGGAGGCACGGTCACAGGCTACTCGGTAATCAGAAGAAAGGAGCGACGCCATTCCAGTTGACTGCTGAACCTGGCCATCTGAAAATAAACATATTGCCTTGTCTCCGTAGTACCCATTACTAAATGCAACTGGATTATTGTTGTCAGTGCACTTTTAGTGCATTTCCACTGATCAGCAGCTGTTGTCAGGCTTGCAAAACAGTGTGAGAGAGAATCACCTTTATTTACAGCCCATAATAAGCCACGCACAAGGGCGGATTTAGGCTTGTTGGCAGGGGGGTCTCAGTCAATTGTAGTCATTTGTCGTTCTACTTACGAACCGTGGGGGGGACGACGTCGACACATGTGTCGTTCTACTTACATAAGGGTTAATATTAGCCGGCTGCTAATACTTCAGTTTTTATATTGACACTAGTTCCGATGTTGGCCTATATACGTTGTCCTTTACCGTAATATTTGTCACGGACACGGGGGGTCTAAGACCCCCCTCCATGGCCTGGGGGTCTTGAGACCCCTAAGACCCTCCCTGGAACTGCTGCTGGACGCACACCGACACTGATGGGAATCATTGTAATGTTGTTCTAGAGACGCATTTGGCGTCATTAAACAACGTCCTGTATAGTAGGCCCAGAAGATTATTAGTTTCATACCCGAAATACGAAAGGTGGTTGTATTCCACCAGTGCTGACGTAACATGTCGAACAAAGAACAGTTCATTTATCACGAGAATTGAAAAGCAGAAGATCCGTAAATAATTAGTCGCCGGAAAAGTCGCAGAGATCGGCTTGGACTTCCGAATGACGCAAGAACAAAAACACGATGGTGCTGAGAATATGTCCGAGAAGAGAAATAGTGCCAACTAGTCTCTTGCATGATTTCATCATCATTAGTGGCAGTGGCGAACTTATTTCATTTCTCCCCAAGGAGAGCTCTCCAGAACATTATCGTAGACTTGGTGTCCGAGCAAGTCGCACCAAGTTGATGGACCTTTGCAGAACACGGGTTAATCGCTGTGGTGCGCAGGAGGTGTTCATACAACTCTACGCAGGTGGTGTTCATACAACTCTACGCAGGAGGTGTTCATACAACTCTACGCAGGAGGTGTTCATACAACTCTACGCAAGTGGTGTGGAGGCGCTTGACACGATCTCACAAGTTCAAACTTGAATTGATTGTATGTGTAAGACATTGGGTGATCTATGGATTTGCAAACACATGAATTTGTGAAATAAAACTTGCGCATGATAATGCCCCCCCTTTTCTCTCTCTCTCTCTCTCTCTCTCTCTCTCTCTCTCTCTCTCTCTCTCTCTCTCTCTCTCTCTCTCTCTCTCTCTCTCTCTCTCTCTCTCTCTCTCAGCCACCCTCTTATGAGGTCATTTCGTGGTTGAAAAATAGGTGACCTTATAAGCGGGGGACTACTGAGCTCGCACGCCTGTGTCATGGACGGATACAGACCCTAAAAACGGGGGATTCCCAGTTTCCCGAAAAAGACACCAGGTAACAAGACTTCTAGTTATCCAAATTGCTACGCACACACGCACGCACGCACGCATGCACACACACACACACACACACTGCACTACACTGTAGTGTATTCGTGTTTTTGCAAATTCATGCCATCACCGTTTGTCTTGTAAATTCAGTAACTTCTAGTTTGAACTTGTGTGATCGTGTCGAATACCTCCACACCACCACTGTAGAGCAAATCCATCAACTTGGTGAACCTGGCGTCAGGCACCAAATCTGTGATCAGTGCTTTGGAGATTCTCTAACCACTTTGGGAAGAAATTAAAGAAGTTAACGATGCACAGTTTGCGATGCCCACGTTCAGTACGTAATTATCTATGCCGCTTTTTGCGTTATTTATCTGCATCAAAGCAACCACGCCATTATTCTTCCCAAACATAATCACAGCACAGCCGTATGGAAGTCCAAGCCGACTTGTTTGACCTTTTCGACGATGGCTGCGCCTGTAACTCGGAAGTAACACAATGGAAACCAAGAATACTTTACGGATCTTCCGCTTGTCATTTTTCATGAGAATGTCTTACTGTTCTTCTGTTTAATGTTTCACAAGTCTCGTCAGCGCTGATATAGTAAAAACACCTGTCTCACTTTGGACATGATCTTCTTGTGGTTCTGCTCCAGGTTGATGGCAGTAATTTCGTTATGTGTTATCTTCGAGACATACGGAGCGTTCTGACCATATCGTAAGAAGGATATAGATACGCTTGAACGAATACAAAGTAGATTATTCCAGAACTGAGAGATCGCAGTTAGAAGAACGCCTAAAAGAATGTGGTTTAACAACCCTACAGACAATGATGTTAAGAGGAGATCAAATTGATGCTTTTAAGATATTAAACATGTACGAAAATATTGATAGAAATATGTTCCTCACTCAAGAAAGATACCAGATAGAGCTAGAGGACATGAGATAACATTAGTAAAGGATTGTGTAGATGTAGTGCAGATTGGACACCAGGAAGTACTCGTTCTCACAGAGGACAATAAATGAATGGAACAAATTATATACAGATTGTGTAAATGCTAGCAGCGTGAATATGTTTAAGAACAATGTTGACACATATTTCAGGAGGACGGGTTACACATAGATGAAAAAACGTTGGAGTCTAGATAAGCCAATGGCTTCCTTGTCCACTTCTCATCTTGGTCTTTGCCTTGGATGGCAATCTCGTTCTTATTTTTGTGTCTCCAGAACCACGTTGTCGTGATTATCATTAGTGTCGAGACGAGTGGCGCCATGGTGATGGCTTCTCGGGGCAATATTAAGCTTTTTACATAGCATAACTGTCTTTACTATGGGCTGCAGCTTAAAAGGCGATAATGTCTCACACTATTTTGGAAGCCTGGCAACATCTGCTGACCAGTGGAAATTCACAAAGACATGCACAGATAACATGAATCCATTTGCGTTTAGTAATGTGCACTACGAGAATATGAAGAATGTCGGGGGTGGAGGTAATCAGTTCGACTGGGGAGGGGTGTGGCAGCACTAGTGGTAGTTTGTCGTGCACATAAGCGCCACCTCGAGGGGTGTGTCGATAACTCATTTTGACTTGATGAAAAACAAATCCGGCCGAAATAAAGGGGTTGCCCAGTCACCTATTTGACACCCCCGTATTCGTTCGTCTGTTCGTTCGTTCGTTCGATGCTATCCTGTGCCAATTTGGATAACTAGAAATTCTGGCACTTGGTGTCTTTTTTGGTAGACCGACATTAATTATGTGTTTGGACAACGCTATGTTTAAAAGGACATGCGCTAAAACAGAACCTCGCTAAGTGAAAGTTGTTTTGATATATATATACTCACTTGCAAATTACACATTGCTCTAACATATATCTATCTTCTATCCTCTTGCAACGCAGGCTTCGCATAGGTCGGAAACAGTCGACTTTCTATCTCCTGGCCCACAGCGGTTATATTGTCTATCGTTTGGAGGTTTATAACCTTAAAAAGGACATTCACTTGCATAGATACTTGATAAGTGCACTGCTCTAACACAGGCATTCACTTGCTAAGTATGCACTGCTCTAACATAGGCACTCACTTGCTAAGTATGCACTGCTCTAACATAGGCACTCACTTGCTAAGTATGCACTGCTCTAACATAGGCACTCACTTGCTAAGTATGCACTGCTCTAACATAGGCACTCACTTGCTAAGTATGCACTGCTCTAACATAGGCACTCACTTGCTAAGTATGCACTGCTCTAACATAGGCACTCACTTGCTAAGTATGCACTGCTCTAACATAGGCACTCACTTGCTAAGTATGCACTGCTCTAACATAGGCACTCACTTGCTAAGTATGCACTGCTCTAACATAGGCACTCACTTGCTAAGTATGCACTGCTCTAACATAGGCACTCACTTGCTAAGTATGCACTGCTCTAACATAGGCACTCACTTGCTAAGTATGCACTGCTCTAACATAGGCACTCACTTGCTAAGTATGCACTGCTCTAACATAGGCACTCACTTGCTAAGTATGCACTGCTCTAACATAGGCACTCACTTGCTAAGTATGCACTGCTCTAGCAGTGGAATTCGTTTCTCTTCTGTCACGAGCGACATTGTGGTTTTTGACTGTACTTCTCTTTGAGTCCGCGTATCTGGAAACATTACAGGCAATACCCAATATATGTGACGAAGAGTAGACAGAACTTAATCATTAATTTGTTAGTCTGTGTTATCGACGCAATATTTATATATAGCTAAGTTCCAGCATGTACGTATACACTCAAAGTGACTGGACGGATTGCAAGGTGACATAAACGGCTTAAGTGAGGAATGGTTCACATCACCATTAATTATGACACATCTAAGGTGAAAGGTATCTTGTTCTAATTTGACATTCACGATGTTATATTGAGCAAATTTGACATTTATGACAGCTATGGTTAATGTCATCTTGTGCTAGTTGGACATTGATAACACACTCGACGTGAAGAATTTTGTTTGGTGTGCAACACCAATGGCTCTACCTGTAACGGGAAGACTGCGTCGCAATGACGAGCTATCAATGGTTCTACCTATCATTGGACAACGGATTTGTTCAAATAACGACATACCAGTGGATCTACCTATAACTGGACAATGGTTTTGTTCGAATAACGACATACCAATGGTTCTACCTATAATTGGACAACATTTGTGTAGCAACGACTACGTACCAATGGCTCTATCCATAATTGGACAACGGTTGCATTACAATGACGACGTACCAATGGCTGTATCCTCAATTGGACAACAGTTGTGGTGAAATGACGACGTACCAATGGCTCTACCTATATGTGGATAACGGTGGTTTTACAAGTCGACGTACCAATGGCTCTACCTATATGTGGATAACGGTGGTTTTACAAGTCGACGTACCAATGGCTCTATATATAATTGGACAAAAGGTTGTATTGCAATGACAAAATACCAACTGGTTCTACTTATAACTGGGCAACGGTTGTGTCGCATTAACGTAACAAAAGATAAAGGTACGTTCTTATATAGCGAGGTATCCAGTCCTTGGGACTGGTCAAAGCACTTTACACTTCATCCCCTGCCAGACCTGTTCATTCCAACGACAACTAGACTTCTCTGGGAAGAAGATGAGCTTATTGTGAGCGTCCTATAGTGAGCGTACCTATAGTGAGCGTGGTCTTTGGCTGGCGCGGCAGTCCGTTGTAATAGTTGAGGGTGAACCAGTTCTCGGCTCGCCAGTCGCTCACGAGGTCCGACTTGAGACAGAACAAGACGCCAAACTGGGTCTGGTTGATCCATGTCACCCAGATGGAGGTCTTTGGTGTCCGGTACATGCTTCCCACCTGGCGACGGGTGTATGAATGATTACGGACAGCAGTGTGTGTGTGTGTGTGTGTGTGTGTGTGTGTGTGTGCGTGCGTGCGTGCGTGCGTGCGTGCGTGCATGCGTGCATGCGTGCGTTTGTGTGTGTGTGTGTGTGTTTGCGTGCGTGCGTGCGTGCGTGCGCGCGTGCGTGCGTGCGTGCGTGCGTGCGTGCGTGCGTGCGTGCGTGCGTGCGTGCGTGTGTGTGTGTGTGTGCTTCGTGAGTGTATATGTTTGTATATGTAACTTATTTGTTTGTGTGTGTGTGCGTGTGTTTCCATATGTTTACGTACGTTTTGTGAGTGTATTTGTAAGTATATGTTTTGTCTGTGTGTATGTGTGCTTGTATGTGTTTGTATGTGTTTGTGTACATTATGAGTGTGTGGTTGAGTGTGTTTGTATTTAAGTTTTGCAAGCATGTTAGTATTTTTACATTTGTGTGTGTTTTGTATGATTTATCTTTGTGTGAGTTTTATGTGTGGTGTGTTCATTTTTCAATGTATTGTGAGTTTGTTCGTGTTTTCAATGTATTGTGAGTTTGTTCGTGTTTTCAATGTATTGTGAGTTTGTTCGTGTTTTCAATGTTTTTTTTAGTGTATTCGTGTTTCCTCTGTTTTGTGAGTGTTTTCGTATTTTCAGTACCTTTTGAGTGTGTTCGTGTTTTCAGTGTCTCGTCAGTGTGCTCGTATTTTCTGTGTCTATTGAATGGGTTCAGTGTGTTTATCTGGTTGTTTGTGTGTTTTTGTTTGCATGTTCTTAGGATAAAGATGTGTTGGTCATCTTCTTGTTTTGGGTGAGACCCATACCAGCCATATTCAAAGTCCAAGTGTTAGCCGACCCGAAATACAGCTTACCAGTAAAGTTTTAACAACATTTAACAAGATTGCCATCCAATACAAAGGTCTAGATGGCATGTGGACAAGGAAGCCATTGGCTTATCGAGAGTCCAACATTCTTAATCTATGTGTAATCGTGTCACTTTATGATCTATGTGGAATCCGCCCACCTGAGACATGTGTCAACCTTGTTTTTAAACATATTCACCTTGCTAGCAGTTACACAATCTGTAGATAATTTGTTCCTTTCATTGATTGCCCTACGTGAGAACGAGTAATTTCTGATATCCGATCTACGCTGATCCTCTACCTCATGTCATCTAGTTCTATTATCCTTCTTAAGTGAGACAAAAATATTCTATCAATATTTCCATACCCATTCAATATCTTAATAACCGTAAAACAGTACAACAATAACATACTTCAGTCCGGTCGCCTTGATCTTCCTTTTTCTCCCAGAACAACAGCCCAATTTCGCTGCGTTCCCCAAGTCCCACCAGTGGGGATTCCTAACGGGAAAGACAAGTCAACAAACCAAATGTAATACTACAAATCTGAAAATGATAGATATTCATTAGGTTGCTACGAGGTGCGCACTATTCCTCCAAATTTGAAAATGATGGATATTCATTAGGTTGCTACGTGGTGCGCACTATTCCTCCAAATCTTAAAATGATGGATATTCATTAGGTTGCTACGTGGTGCGCACTATTCCTCCAAATTTAAAAATGATGGATATTCATTAAGTTGCTACGTGGTGCGCACTATACCTCCAAATTTGAAAATGATGGATATTCATTAGGTTGCTACGTGGTGCGCACTATTCCTCCAAATTAGAAAATTATGGATATTCATTAGGTTGCTACTTGGTGCGCACTATTCCTCCAAATTTGAAAATTATGGATATTCATTAGGTTGCTACTTGGTGCGCACTATACTTCCAAATACCTGATGTTCAGTGGTTCAATTAAATTAATTAAGTAGATAATTTCTCCTGGTGCGGATTATCGCGCGCAATATCACTGATGACCGTTCATTGTTCCTCTTGCCATAAATCGGTCTAACAGGTATAGGTTAATCCGGAAATTAGCTGATTATCCGATATATGCATCCATCAATACATACAGACAGGTGAACGAAATATACGCTAACCCATTGGTTCGTGACCACGTACTTTTCCACCGGGTCAGAAACCTTTTTGAGTTAGTGGTCCGTGTCACCGCCTCGGAGAAATTACACCGCTCGTACACACCCAGGGTAAAATCAATAGAGAAACACATGCATGCACACACACACACAAGAGTGTGCATATATGCATACGTGCGCGCATTTGTGCGCGTTCGTGCGTGCGTGCGTGCGTGCGTGCGTGCGTGCGTGCGTTCAAGCATGTGAATATGTATCATATGTACCCATGCTATATGCCCATGAGAATGAGAATAACTTCAATATGCATAAAATAAATGTATTTTCCAACAATACCAAACTTAATATGGTTCCAAGTTAGTTACGACACGTAATTATGCGTTGTCACGGAACATTTATGCATTATGTTTTCATGATATTTATACAGAGAACTGCAATACCTATCCATAGATAACCAATTCCATACAGTTTGGTATGATTTGTAACGTATTATGCGGAAATATATATCCTTAAGTTCTTCAGTTCAGTGGTCATACTTCCAAACACTCCCTGTCGAACACGCAACAATTGACAAGTTGCAAACAACTAGATTTCAAAGTGTTATTATATAAGGTCATTAAAAATATTGTTTTGAAAATTCCGTTGGGGTCTGGCCCACAGACTGCTACGTATGGCAATTTTGGTCAGTCAAAACCAATACCTACCTGACATAATATAATATTCAGCTGACAGTACAACTGTTGACTTGCTTGAAGTCAATATGCTGTTATATAGGCCGTTTGCACTCGCGCGTTGTGCCGTGGGTATATGTGCCGTGCTAGACCAGTAAGTTTTGGAAGCTGCTGGTTCGGCTGACCTGAACCTTTTGGGGGCTATGGTAGGTACGTACTTACTTACACGCATACGCACGCACGCACGTACGCACGCACGCACGCACACACGGATCCATGTTGTTGATACGCTTGACCAAACTCCCCACCAGTGGCGCCACTAACCATTTCATCTCTGTTACAACTTAAATTTGATATGCAGATTCTGCACATGTCTGTTTCATTTGGTAAACTCCTATTTTTGTCAAGAAATCTCTCAGTTTCAACTGTATACAATTGTGGATAGTGTTGGTGTTTGTTTTGGAAATGCGTCTAAAAACACAATGACGTTCGTTTTTGTTTGAAACTATATTACGTTGCTCAAGTGCACAGTTTTGACGTAACAACAACGTTTCCCAGCCAACCAATCATTTACACCACTCTACAACTGTCTTTTGTGAATTTATAAGCAAGTTGTGGCAGTGGTGATATGCTGAGTGGCGCCACTGGCGGGGGTAGTTTGCGGAATTATCCGCTAGGCAGCGCTGTTGCGGCACACACCAACACTTCCCCGTCCTTGTCATAGACCAGAGTTCCGTTGTGGATATATTTTCTCGCGCGACCGGTCAATAACAGGTTGACCAATGGCACCGTCGCCTCTTCCATATGACCAATCAGGTGCAGTTTCGTCGTTCCTGCGTCATCGTAGACGCTGAAAGTTACGTCACGAAAATTAATTACAGCTTTTCTTTCACTGCATGTAAATCATTTCAGATGAGTGGGCATATTTGAATGCGATAAACATATATTAAATATTGTAATAATACTGACCGCCATCGTTATGGAGAAAGTTGTTGTTGCCTTTATTACATTAGACTTATTTTACTGTGATCGCTGCTGCTGAAACGACTGCTGCTGCTGCGGCTGTTGTTGTATCAACAGCAGCACCAGCAGCAGCAGGAACAGCAGCAGCAGCAGCAGCAACAACAACAGCACCAGCTGTAGCAGCAGCAGCTGTAGCAGAGCCGAAGCTAAAGCAGCAGCAGCAACAGCAACAACAGCAGCAACCAAAACAGCACCACCACCACCGCCACCACCACCACCACTACTACATATGTAATAATAATAACAATAATTATAATAATAATAACAATGATAATACCAATAATTGCATAAAACTAGCAAAAATCGACATGGAGTGGGTCGAACTAAGGAGAACGCGATCCCACCTCGGTATAGTTCTCGATAACACGACGCTGTATATGAACAATATACATCCTCGCGCCCCGTCTTCCTCGAACTGCAAACAAACAGTGACGTCATCAGGGACCACACGACCGGAAGTAATCTCAGCAAATCTCGCCACAACGTTCCGACACGAAGCCGGAACTTCGGAATGGGTCTACTAAATGGTTATTACGTGCCCGTTGAGGCCCTTATAACGAAGCAAAAGTTTGTTTCTATGCACCCAAGATTTGATAAAAATTAACCACGTGCAAAATAAAAAATATCACACCAGTGGTTTACTCAGAATGTGTTCTAAGAGTGGAGTGTTATGGTCAATTCTCCGTTTAGTTGGAGGTTGACACGTTCACCAGGTGTATACAAACATATCTTCTAGTGGTACTCGTGACGTAGTGTGTTCAACAAGGTTTTCCTAGTAAACCAATGGCGTGATGTTCTTAATTGTAGTTACAACTGGTTGTAACTGGTTATAATTAAAGCTGCCTACTCAGTATTTATTCATTTAGCGCGTCGCAAATCGGGTTCGTTGATGTTTAAATATGTAGTATGTGAATAGCTTAGGTAATATGCGCAGTCTATGCACAAAATCATCGAAAGAATTGAATTTGATTGGGTAAATTATATTGGGTAACTTATATATAATAGTCATATATTATAGCGCATAGAGGCAGGCTACGATTTGTTACCTTAACCCCTTTTTTGGTTCGGTCAAATACAAATTTATTAAAAAGTTTTCCTAAAAAATTATATATTCAAGTCGCTACCCGATAAGTTTGATTTGTCGAGAAATGAGTTTGAATAAAGTAGGGCAACAAATCTAATTGAGGAGTGAGTGAGTGCGTGCGTGCGTGCGTGCGTGCGTGCGTGCGTGCGTGTGTACACACTTGTCCGTGCTGGCGCATGCGCGCATTATTTTGAATAACACATTTGTATCTGCGAATTATTCTGTGCGGAGAGTAGGTTGGATGTAGTGATACAACTTCGAGTTGGTGGCAAACAGGCCCTACTCACAGATTGTAGGTGACGTCTCATGAAAGCCTCCAGCTCTTCGTATTTATTAAATTCGAACAGTAAGAGCTGAAATGCAGAACGACAAAACACCAAATAAACAGTGATTACAACACGACTATACCGTTACAACAGAGACGTGGGGGTGGGGTGGGGTAAGCCTGACGGGGGGAGGGGTGGGGTGGCGAGCCTAGTCACCTATGCTACCGTGTAGCGGCGCGACGGAAATATACAGGAACAAATTGTAAAATGCAGCCAAAGGGGGCACACTAGCCTGCTCCTTAAATACGCCCCTGCGTTGCAAGTGTTAAAGCTAATATTAATAAGCACTACCACAAAACTGAGGAAATTGGAAAACGGTTGTCAAGTTGAAGAACGAGAGACAGTCGGCCGATTATATGATAATAGTCATGGCGGTGTGGGGGTGATGCCTAGAAAGGTGATGTTAGTTGGACAGCAGCTAGAGGACTTGGACATCAGGTTGGAGGGGATGGAGATCAAGCAAGGGGTGGCTTTATGTACCTTGGTAGGACGGCTACCGAGGATGGGCGTTCGGAAGTAGAGGTTCCACGGAAAACAGAAGCGGGAGCGAGTATACGGAGGAAGGGTAGAGGTTCTACGGAAGATAGAAGTGGGAGCGAGTGTACGGGGGAAGGGTAGAGTTTCCACGGAAGACAGAAGTGGGAGCGAGTGTACAGGGGAAGGGTAGAGGTTCTACGGAACACAGAAGCGGGAGCGAGTGTACGGGGGAATGGTAGAGGTTCCACGGAAGACAGAAGTGGGAGCGAGTATACGGGGGAATGGTAGAGGTTCCACGGAAGACAGAAGTGGGAGCGAGTATACGGGAGAAGGGTAGAGGTTCCACGGAAGACAGAAGTGGGAGCGAGTGTACGGGGGAAGGGTAGAGTTTCTACGGAAGACAGAAGTGGGAGCGAGTATACGGGGGAATGGTAGAGGTTCCACGGAAGACAGAAGTGGGAGCGAGTATACGGGGGAATGGTAGAGGTTCCACGGAAGACAGAAGCGGGAGCGAGTATACGGGGGAAGGGTAGAGGTTCCACGGAAGACAGAAGTGGGAGCGAGTGTACGGGGGAAGGGTAGAGGTTCTACGGAAGACAGAAGTGGGAGCGAGTATACGGGGGAAGGGTAGAGGTTCCACGGAAGACAGAAGTGGGAGCGAGTATACGGGGGAATGGTAGAGGTTCTACGGAAGACAGAAGTGGGAGCGAGTATACGGGGGAATGGTAGAGGTTCCACGGAAGACAGAAGTGGGAGCGAGTATACGGGGGAATGGTAGAGGTTCTACGGAAGACAGAGGCGGGAGCGAGTATACGGGGGAAGGGTAGAGGTTCCACGGAAGACAGAAGTGGGAGCGAGTGTACGGGGGAAGGGTAGAGGTTCTACGGAAGACAGAAGTGGGAGCGAGTATACGGGGGAAGTGTAGAGGTTCTACGGAAGACAGAAGCAGGAGCGAGTGTACGGGGGAAGGGTAGAGGTTCCACGGAAGACAGAAGTGGAATCGAGTATATGGGGGAAGGGTAGAGGTTCCACGGAAGACAGAAGTGGGAGCGAGTGTACAGGGGAAGGGTAGAGGTTCTACGGAACACAGAAGCGGGAGCGAGTGTACGGGGGAATGGTAGAGGTTCCACGGAAGACAGAAGTGGGAGCGAGTATACGGGGGAATGGTAGAGGTTCCACGGAAGACAGAAGCGGGAGCGAGTATACGGGGGAAGGGTAGAGGTTCCACGGAAGACAGAAGTGGGATCAAGTATACGGTGGAAGGGTAGAAGTTCTACGGAAGACAGAAGTGCGAGCGAGTATACGGGGGAAGGGTAGAGGTTCTACGGAAGACAGAAGCGGGAGCGAGTATACGGGGGTAGGGTAGAGGTTCCATGGAAGACAGAAGTAGGAGCGAGTATACGGGGGAAGGTAGAGGTTCCACGGAAGACAGAAGCGGGAGCAAGTATACGGGGGAAGGTAGAGGTTCTATGGAAGACAGAAGTGGGAGCGAGTATACGGAGGAAGGTAGAGGTTCCACGGAAGACAGAAGTGGGAGCGAGTATACGGGGGAAGGGTAGAGGTTCCACGGAAGACAGAAGTGGGAGCGAGTATACAGGGGAAGGGTAGAGGTTCCACGGAAGACAGAAGTGGGAGCGAGTATACGGAGGAGGGTAGAGGTTCCACGGAATACAGAAGTGCGAGCGAGTATACGGGGGAAGGTAGAGGTTCCACGGAAGACAGAAGTGGGAGCGAGTGTACGGAGGAGGGGTAGAGGTTCCGTGGAAGACAGAAGCGGGAGCGAGTATACGGGGGAGGGGTAGAGGTTCCACGGAAGACAGAAGAATATATGACATGAATATATGGTATTGAGACGGTGGCTCTGGCAAACCAATAGCAGCATCGACAACAACAAAGATGACAACAACAACAACAACAACGATGACAACAACAACAACAACGATGACAACAACAACAACGATAACGACAACAACAACAACGATGACAACAACAACAACGACAATAACAACAACAACAACAGACGTTTCATATTTGCGAGAACCACATGGATCGGAGAATTGCAGGAGCATAAAGGGATGGATAGAGAAGGACAAATGACTTCAGCGAAGTGTTTGGGATGCAGTTGGGCCTAAAGGGAAGAAGCGGAAGGGACACTTGGTGCTGATGGATGTCGGTCGACCACGAAATAGAGCGGAGAGCGTTACACAGCCGCGGGAAAAGGGGCAAGTCACATTTAAGACAGGACGAGTGCGTTAGGACATGAGTGTCCGAAAGACAGGAGGATGGGTTGGGAGGCAACAAGCTGCCGATAGAGAACAGTAGAAAGGAAAAGCGATAAAAAACAGTAGAACTATATATATATATATATATATATATATATATATATATATATATATATATATATATATATATATATATATATATATATATATATATATATATATATATATACATATATATACATATATATATATATATATATATATATATATACCCATTTCCCACGATAGAGAACAGTAGAAATATATATATATATATATAGTTCTACTGTTCTCTATCGCTTTTACTTTCTACTGTTCTCTATCGGCAGCTTGTTGCCTCCCAACCCATCCTCTTTTCTTTATATATATATATATATGTGTGTGTGTGTGTGTGTGTGTGTGTGTGTGTGTGTGTGCGTGCGTGCGTGCGTGCGTGCGTGCGTGCGTGCGTGCGTGCGTGTGTGTGTGTGTGTGTGTGTGTGTATACCCATTTCCCACGATCACAGGTAACATCAAGCAGTTAACTTTATTCGTATGACATGCACCTGGAAGTGAAATAATCTATACTAACCTGTTCAGTCAGGCCGTCCGGTCGGTATTGGGGCGTCCCTTCGAACTGCTCCGCGCCCTGCGGCACACAGACGACACACCGACCACGTTCTTGTCCCGCCCGCCAGAGGATGCGGCAGAGCGCGTGTATCAGCGCCATCTTGCGTTCGGTACCACTCGGCTCGAGTGCGCTGAAAGTTCCAAATCGGGCATCGATGTCGCGACGTAAACTATATAATATTCAATTATATTTGTTAGTTAATTGGAGTTAATACACCCTTCCGGTCAAAACCAAAGACACATTTAGCAGCTATTGATAGCATGTTTTCACACACAACAATACTATTTTCGCAGTTCATATTGTCCTAATTTAGCACCAGTTGTATTGACTGGGATATAATGGTGTCTAATGTAAATAAATAAAAGGATATATTTAGTTAGTGGACCAATATATTTCAATAAATATGTTATATACTTTTATAATCGACCAAAATTCATAGGAATATAGTCATCAAATGTCAATAGTTTGCACACGAACATGTATACATGTCAAGGTCACGTCTGTGCGATTGTGTCATTTGCTTCAAGGCACATGACAAAGTTAATTAACACTACAGCGACATACAGTCTCGGCACCAGGCAGTCGTACTGTGTCTGTGTCAACCATCGAGGAAAATTAGTGACAGAGGTCGAGTAGATGGGTGTATCTTTTTTAAACTTTATGTTTTTTCTGAGCTAAACATGTCAACGAATGTCCTATGACTATCACACTCGTAGTAGCTGTAAATTAGTCACGTGTGGCTATACCGACCTGCACCCGAGGATGTCCGTTCCTCCTCTGTACTTCTCGAATAGGTACATAAGGATGTGAGCTTGCACGCACATAACCACCCCACGTGATCCGCTCTAGAGATCAAACGAGACGACAATTGGTTATTGCACAATTCGGCAGTGCAGTTTTTGTCAAACAATATGATACGTTAACATAGAAAATGTTCTTTGTGAAGTGGAGCCCCAAACCAATCATATTAAATTTTCACGATTTCACCACTGACTTACAAAAGTACCCATCCTCCGGACATGATAACTCGGTAGTTCGTAAATGTCCGTCATGATAATTTTTGTAAATTGATGGATAAACAACATCATCATATCAATATCCATCTATACCTTGTTACTTGCTATTGCCAATCAATATCTGGGTGATTTCTTGGAATCCAACTATCGAAATTGCAACGTAATGCTGGCAGTTATAGCAACGTCTAGTGACGGTTTACGTATCTTGGGACCATCGTAGAAAATACGCATGACGTGATCAACAAGTGTACGTAATGGTTTGCATTGCGATACCGGCAATTGTATGTAGTAACAAGAAACAATTATTACTACTGGTAATTCGATTCGTAGAAAGGATTTAGCGGGTGGATTTCGGGTAGGACCTGAAAACACACACGATCATATTATAGCTAGGCTATTAATATGATCGTCCTACCTTCTGCGCGTGCAATCCGTACGGGAAGTCTCCGTCGGTGGGCTGGAAGGAGAAGGAAGCCCGACGCCATTCCCGGGAGAACCAGCGAATTGACGACCCGTACACCACCTGGCGGAGTTCCTGCAAGCAACACCAACGTCTATGCAAATAATTACGACCAACAAGAAATGTTTCATTAAATGACGAAATACTTCAAGGTAAGATAGAAGACAGCGTAGAACTGAACTGACTGGGACTTTGAACGTTAAATAATAAAACATGAACAACACATGAACAATGTCTTGTCACTGAGGTCCCTTTATTTCTTTCTGCGAATTTATAAACAGTGGAATTTGTTTTGGGGTGTAAGTTGTGTTTATGCCACAACCGTAAAGACACTAAAGTCAACCTCACCTCCCCGTGGTGCGCCCTGGTAACCAGTACATTGTGCTGGGCTAATGAGGCTATGGCTAAGGGAAGAAAAACCCCGAAAATAAACCTACTGCGGAGGGCCAACAACCCTCCCAGTTCAAACGATGTTACGGAAACTAGAAGTGAATCTCAAAGCCCAGCTTGTGCTGGAAATGGCTACAGGAAGGCGACGGCCCAGATACCAGCGGATGATTACATCATTTACTTGGACAGTATGACGCTTCCGGATCAAAGCCAAACGGAAGTTCGGAGGCTGACAACGTCGTTAACCAAGCCAAAAGTTAATGTAAATATAGGATGTTGGAATGTGAGAACGATGTACTCTACAGGGAAATCAGCCCGACTTGCAAAAGAAATGGATAAATATAAAATAGATGTCATGGGCATGAGTGAATGCAGATGGATGGGACAAGGAAAAGTCAAGATGAACACCGGAGATATTATAATTTTTTCAGGGAGAGAAGACAACATACACAGACACGGAGTGGCAATAATGATGACTAAGAAAGCAGAACAAGCATTGATGGAATGGAAACCTATCAGTGATAGAATTATTTATGCTAGATTCTTCTCCAAGTATGAAAAGCTATCGATCATACTATATATGCACCAACAAATGAAGCCAACGTCGAAGCTAAAGATAATTTCTACGAACAGCTTCAGACAGTTGTGGACAGTGTTCATAAGCATGACATACTCCTAGTAATGGGGGATTTAAACGCCAAAGTTGGAGAAGACAACGAAGGATATGAAAACATAATAGGAAGCCATGGAGTAGGTGAAAGAAATGACAACAGAAAACGACTTGTTGACTTCTGCGGACTCAATAACCTCGTGGTAACAACTACCATTTTTTCACATAAACTGATACATAAACATACATGGGCATCTGCAGGAGGACGGACAAAGAATCAAATAGGCCGTGTGTTACTGAGCATGCAACACCGGATATCAGTAATGGACACTAGGGCCATGAGAGGAGCAGACATTGCGAGCGACCACCAATAAGTGCGATCAAAAATCAATCTGAAACTAAAGAGAAAACAAAAGAACGAGGCGATCAGAAAGAAATTTTATATAATTAATTTACAGCAAACGCCTACTAAAGCCCAATTCTCACTGAATTTGCGCATCAAATATGGTATATTACAAGACTATGACGAAACAGACGACGAAGAAGTTGAGAAACAATGGCAAGACTTTGAGGATGCATACAAAGAAACAGCTCAAGAAGTACTGGGGTACAAACAGAAAGGGCAAAAACCATGGATCAACAAGGAGTCGTGGGAGCTAGTAGAAGAGAGAAAACGACAGAAGAACAACATCGAGCAGACAAAGTCAGACAGGACTAAGTAGAATTACATGGATAAATATAGGTGTAATGACAAAGAAATGAAGAAGAGCATGAGACAAAACAAGAAGGAAGCAGCACGTGATGGAAGAATACAAGAAGTGTATGATGTTACAAAAACCCTAAATAATGACAAACGTAAGACAACAAATGCAGTGAAAGACAAATGTGGAAATTTAATAACGGAAGGATTGGCCAGAAGGGAGAGAAGGAAAAAACACTTTGAGGAAATCCTTAATAGACCTATCCCTGATGACCCTGTAACAGATGTGGATATAGATCCGAACATAAATTAAATCAGCACTGACACAATAACAAAAGCAGAAATTAGAACAGCGCTAGGGAAGATGAACAACGGGAAAGCAGGGGCTAGGACGAAATTACAGCAGAATTATTAAAAGCAGACATGAATACAACAGAGAAAAGGCTTGTAAAATTATTCAGATAATTTTGGGAACAAGAGAAAGTGCCAAAACTATGGAAGCAGGGATCGTTAAAATACCGAAGAAAGGTGACCTTACAGAGTGTGGGAATTGGAGAGGAATTAATTTGACATCAGTTCTTAGTAAAGTATTCGGAAGAGTACTCATTGACAAAATAAGAAATGAAGTTAACGGCAAGTTGAGAGACAAACAAGCAGATTTCAGAAGTGGGAGAGGCACAGTAGATCATATGTTTATTTTACGAAATATTATAGAACAGGTAGTGGAATGGCAGGCAACTTTATACATTACTTTTGTGGACTTTGAATAAATAAAAAGAAAACTCAAATACTGAGGATAAACAGCAAGTGCGAAAACAGAATACTAATCGATGATCAAGAGCTAAAGGAAGTGGCCAAGTATAATTACCTGGGTGCTAACGTCAGCAAGCAAGGAGGAGGCGGTGATGACATTGTTAACATAATTCGTAAAGATGGGGTATCCTTCATGAAACTAAAGCAAATGTGGGTTTCAAATATATACACATTGAGATCTAAATTGAGGCTTTTTAACACACTTGTTAAACCAGTGTTGTTGTATGGAAGTGAAACATGGAAAATAAACGAAGGAGACAATAGAAAGTTCGATACATTTTTTCAAGTGCTTAAGATGAATCCTACAAATTCAATGGCCATGCGTTGTATCAAATCGAGCTATTCTTGCAAAACCAAACTTGAAGACAATCAACACCGACGTCAAGTTAAGAAGATGGAAATGGGTAGGACATGTCCTACGAATGGACAAGTGGGTAGGACATGTCCTACGAATGGACAAGAACAGCAAATGTGAGACGGCATTGACCTGGACGCCTGAAGGTAGAAGAAAGGTTGGTCGACCAAAGACAGCATGGCGATCAACTATTGAAAATGAAAGACTCATATTGGGGTGGAACAGTTGGAACGAAGTCAGACGTGTAACAGCCGACAGAGCGAGCTGGAGGAGATGCACTTCGGCCTTATGGGGCACTTGGCCCGAAGAGGATAGGTGAGGTGAGGTGAGGCAATTTGTTTTCCATGTAATGTCTATGATAACGAAATGTCTTATGTTGCTTTTAAATACACCCAAACTGTTTAGACTAACAACGTGTTGAGGGAAGGAGTTCCAAAGTCGAATAGTTAGGGGGAAAAGAATATAAGTGGTGATTGCATCTGGAGTAAGGGAAGGGATAGGCTAAGGAATGTTGTCTCATATTGGTGATATTCACAGGAACAACGTACTGATTTGAAGGTATTCCCACGAGACCATTAGCTACTGTGTACATCATGCAGAGAACAGCATCTGTCCCGCGGTACGCCAGGGTCCTTAATCCAAAGTTTGTAGCATGTATGGCGCACTAGAAACACTGTGCTGGCGATGCAGGACATATTGGGCTAACTGTACAACTATCTGGTATCTATTTACCTAACATCTACCATAATCCGTTCTTTTCATTCATAGCTTGTTCATGCGCAAGCACATGTTCCTCAGCATGAAACATTTATGAAGAAGAAGGTCAAATTTACCTTCGCGATATCGCATGTGATCGCCGATCCTCCTATTAGCGTCTTCCGATGCAGGCTGTCAGTTGGAATCGTCTGTCGTCGCTGAACTGGCCGATTTTTATAAAAGATAGATGACATTGTGATAAAGTTAAACGTAGCTGTACATATGAGTATGCAAGCTCAGCTGTCCAACCGCCCGCCTGTCTCTAGAACTGTTTGTCCGTTCGTTGTGTGGCAGCTGGCTCGTTTTTTCGCTAGTCCGTTACTGACCGAATTCGCTCGCATCGACAGCACGTGCGCATCGAGCGTTGTGACGTCATGACGTCCCTCATTTTCGCACGTTTGACGCGCATTCATTTAGTGGGCCTTAGTTCGTAGTACGAAAAACTGGCCAGTAAAAATTAATAATAATAATTAACTTCTATGGCGCCTGTATCCTCAGGAACCTGAGCTCAGAGGCGCAACCAACCAGAATCATTAAGCATAGCCGTGAAAAGGGACGCGCTAAAGTAATTACCAGAACGAGGGACAACCGAAGATTTATGGTGGAAATGCAATTTGGAATAAATATGTCTTGAGTTTTTTTGGAAGATGGAAGCCATAGTTTTAAATGTTTTCAAAGTAATGCGGAGTTCATTCCAGACCCTAGGCGCAGCGACAGAGAAAGCACGTTTGCCCAAGTTTTGTTTTAGTCACACCCGCCCATATGAGAGGCCACTCACTCACTCGCTTACCCACCCACCTACCCAGCCACCCACTCACCCACCCACCCAAGCACCCAATCAGTCCGTCACTCGCTCTCTCATCCACCAAATTACTCCATCCCTCCATCCCTCCATCTCTTACTGACTGACTGACTAACTGACTCACTCACTCATTTCTTCACTCACTCACTCACTCACTCACTCACTTCTTCACTCACTCATTCACCCACTGACTCACTTCTTCACTCACTCATTCACCCACTCACTCACTTCTTCACTCACTCACTCACTCACTCACTCACTCACTCACTCACTCACTCATTGATCCACTCATCCACCGACCCACCAACTCACCCAGTCCTACCTGTCATGTTGACAACGGGCGTGCTGTCCACCACGTCCACTGTCCTCTTGCAAGTGTTCTGTGTGACCACGGCCTGACAGAGAGCCGGCCGACAGAGCGGCTACCGAGGCGGTTGACAATAAATGAATGTCACATTTGCAGTGATTGATGCACGATAAAAGTGGCTACTGTAGCCGCCTGACCATGACGGCATCCCGGAGTGATCAAGATGAATTATAATTTACACCACAATGCAGAGGCTGCAAGGCCAGAGTAGGGCTATTGAGCGACACTACGCGATGCACAACACGGGAGAGACCATCACGGCGCAAACCATTGCATATTCAAGACAGAACAATGTCAACAACAGTAATATATATTATTATGTCGGCGGTGTGCGTGTGCGTGTGCGTGTGCGTGTGCGTGTGCGTGTGCGTGTGCGTGTGCGTGTGCGTGTGCGTGTGCGTGTGCGTGTGCGTGTGCGTGTGCGTGTGCGTGTGCGTGCGTAGTGCGTGCATGTATGTAGGTGTGTGGATGTATATGCAGGTATGTATGTATTTAAGTATGTATGTATAAGTGCAAGATACATGCGTGTGGTTCAGACACGTACATGCACGTCATTGTTATTATGCTGTTATTGTGTGTCCTGCAACGAATAATTTAACGCCGTTTACCTTTCTGGGTCCATTGTCGACGTTAAACCCTTTGCCAATGATGGACGACAGACGCACCAGATGGTCATTCAATCCCGTGGTTGGGGTATCCATTTTTACGCTCGGTGGGTGAAACATCTGTTTCACCAAAACCGTTGAGTGGCTTCTATGGAGAAAGTACGACCACGGATCTTCCTAGTTGTTATTATTATTATTATTATATATATATATATATATATATATATATATATATATATATATATATATATATATATATATATATATATATATAGACCTTGAAAATGGCCATGTGTCGATTATTAAGTATATTTCCAATGTTTTTTTCTGATTCGCCACCAATAATGCTCAGTTTCGCAGCTCGATGCATTCTTTGAACTTAATCGTCACAACACAATTCTTTAGACGCGCAAGCTAAGGTCCGCTTTCATACATCAACTACTAGTATGGAATAACTTCCTTTCTTTTGTAGTTTGCGGGTCGGCTGAACGTTGATCTGTGATTGATATTTTGCACTCACCCCATGACGTTATTGTCGCTGTTCGGTGTTCTTCAACAAAATGTCGTCTGCCGCGAACTCTTAACGCAGTGAATCCAACATCGCAATATTACACAACGAACACTATGAAATGGCTGCTACATGTAGTCAATAAGTAAGATATATAGGTGTACCGCTGCAACAGTTCAGTAAGAATGTGTGCACAGTCAGTGACGACATCGTTAGAAGCGTTCTATACAATGCGGCCATAATACGCCATATTGCAACATGGTATTGCCTTGTCGCCGTGGGTCTATTCGTTGCAGGCAGTGAAGTTTCTATTCATCACGTTCAGTGCGCGTTGCCGCTACAGGGGATGTATTCTTATAAATCATACGCCGAATACAGGCTAACGATGCCGTTGCGGGATTGAATGTAGGTGAATTAAGCAATTAATTCTGGCTTAATAGGAAAGGTCTACATACAATTGACATGCACGCATATATCTGTGTCCTGTGGCGTATCTAAGATCTCGCAATGGGGATGTCAAATGGGGGGGGGGGCGCACGCCTACTCACAAATAATATCATGTAGTGGCACAACGGGAAAATACGGGAAAAAAAGTATAAGCCGGGGGGGGGGGCAAGGCAGTCAGGGGCGTGGCTCAGTCCCCCCAAATACGCCACTATCTGTGTCACTGGGAGATTATGAGTTCAACTACTCTCCGAATATTTCATATAGTCGTGGCTTTTAATACCTGATTTCAGGAAATAAAGTTGTCTTTCGGACGAAACATAAAAAGCTGTAGGTAATTATGTTCTCCTAGTACCTTTTTATGACAAGGAAAATAGAAGATACCAAACACGGGATCAATATAATCTGCTGTATATTCAAATAGTAAATCAAATCTGTATTGAAAACACGCAACTAGATGAAGAAGCCGTTCAAACAATTATACTAGCGCATTGCATATGCCACGACACTATTAGTTGAATACAAAACGCAGAAAATAGACATTCTAACTGAAATAGTTAAAGGTGCTTAATCAATTAATCAGCATTGACCCACACAGTGCTTACCATTTTGGAAATCCATTATTTTGATCCTTACCAGATCTAACGACTAAAGTCAATTCTTTCGATGATTTGAAAAAAAAATAGGCATTTATTTTTGTGAATGTTACATAAACTATTCACACACTACATATTTGGACATCATTGAACCGGGTTTGCGATAGGCTAAATCAGTTGAGGAAGCAGCTTTAATATAATACAATAAAAGCTCAAGTTGAAATACCACGTGCAGTATAGAACTTGTTACATGTCACGTTAAAAAGTCGTGAACATAAAATATCATCAACATTTAAATCGCTATGAGAATCGAATTTACACACTGTCCGTGTTTAATTTGTTTTATTGTGTACCATGGCTGCATATCTTAATCTTGACAGGGGCTTGGAAACTGGCTATAAAATGATCGAATTTTGCCACACGTGTATACGATTGAGCTCTAGGTAGAGAAGTCACGGCCATTGACTCCAGTGAATGCCAACTCGTTGGTCAGCGGCGCTACTTTGACGGAATGCATCGTTCCGTGGCAAACACAGCGGAAGGAAACGCGAAATATCGCCGCAAATGATCTGAACGTTGAATGCAATCAAAGACGGAACGATCACTTTCACTGTGCGTCGTTACGGTCCATTGACGTTGCCGGCACTTCTGTTGTATACAGGTCGAAATCACTGCGATGCACAATTGATTTAATGATATATATAGCCGATAGTAAATCACAGCTTTAGGTCGATATAATTATGTGCACCAGCCCCTGTGCTATGATCAACTCAGGTCGACTGCTTGCGATTTCGTCGTTTCAACTGACATTATGCATTAAAAAAACGAAAGGCAGGTTTACACTATCGATTATTTGTCAAATTGTTCAGCCGACACGGTGTCGTACGGTGTCGCGCGGTGTCGTACGGTGTCGTGCTGTGTCGCGCGTTGCTGCGGTGCTGCGGTGCTAGAATCGGTCGTGTTTAGCTTCCCACACGAGTCGGATTAGTAATTTTTGGCTAAGATTGTTGCGTTCGAATTGGCGCTGTGTCATAGTCCAGCGACAGTCGGTCGCAATTTCGAAACAGTGGCCACTAGATGGTGCTCTCGTAGTCCTAACATAGGACAAGAGGAAGATGCAAAATTACAAAAGGCGATAAGGGAGGTGAGCAAGAGGGAATGTGTTATAATGGGTGATTTTAACCATGGCCATATACAATGGGAATCATTAGAGAGTGCTGGAGGTTACGACCATCAGTTTCACCGTTGAACAGCCGAGAGTGGGAGATGATGGCAGAAGATCGCGATAGATGGAGTACCACTGTGACAGTTCTAGCAATAGCCAACAACGTTCACAGTTCACAACTCATCGACCACATCAGCGTCTACAGCGTCGTTCTCAGAGGCAACAACCACAGGCACGTTGTCGTTTGAGTTAGTCGTCATCTTCATGACGACCGGCTCTTCTTTGTTTGCAGCTGTCTCGGGTGACACACTACGAGTAAGATCGGTCGTAATGTTGCGACTGGCAGATTTCTGTTTCATTGTTATTTCGACATAGATGTAGCCGGCCATGCCGATGACGAGCATGGTAGTGAGGATGTACAGCTTCACGTTGGTGCACAGGTAATTGCTGTAGGCGAAGGCGATGATGAAGCCGAGGGATTCCCACATTCGGTAGTTGGAGAACGCAGCCTCAGACTCGTCGCTGAAGATGGAGCCATACAACGCTGCAACATATACTTTCTTATCAGAAACAATCAGGGCCATACAACATATACTATCTCATTATCAAAAATCAGGCCCGTACAACGCTGCAACATATACTATCTCGTCAGCAACAATCAGGCCCATACAACGCTGCAATATATACTATCTCGTCAGCAACAATCAGGACTATAAAACGCTGCAACATATACTATCTAGTCAGCAACAATTAGGTCATACAACGCAGCAACATATACTATCTCGTCAGCAACCATCAGAGCAATACAAAGCTGCAACATATACTATCTCGTCAGCAATAATCAGGGCCATATAACGCTGCAGCATATACTATGTCGTCAGCAACAATCAGGGCCATAGAACTTTGCAACATTTACTATCTCGTCAGCAATATCCAGTGCCGTTCAAAGCTGCAACATATACTGTCTTGTCAGCAACTATCTGGGCCATACAACGCTACAACATATACTGTCTCGTCAGCAACAATCACGGTCCTACAAAACATTTTGGTTTGCATAAATGTCCTCGTCAGCTTTAAACACCCATCTTCCAAAAGAGAAACACAGAACACGTTATGGACGAAATTAATGACCTATTTGACCTGTTTGACAAAAGGAGAAAAGCGAAATTATGTTTGAAGCGCCACCTACCGTTGATCTGCGTCTGCCAGATGCCGTCCGTGAAGCCCCACATGCCGGCGATGATGAAGAGTCCGTACTGTGACGTAGAGGTAGGCACCCAGGTCATTAGAGCGATCTGGATAATGAGGTCGACTACCATGCCTGGAACCGAATCCCATTGGTAGGCACAGACGACATAGCATGTCTGTGTAGTGCTCTGCACGGGCCTACAACTTGAGCCCAAACCCAGCCTGAAATTAACATTTACAATCCTGACCGGCCCAGACCTACACAAATACCTCCTGTCCTGATCCAGGCACATAAGCTAAGGTGTGCGCTTATGCTAAGCCCAGGCCTATTACAACTTGACCCAGGCCCTGCCCAGCCAGATGTTAAAACTGTGTTTTAGGCCCATACCCGGCCCACACACTTGGGCCAATGATGGATAAACCCAAAACTCGAACGCTCAACGGCCGATCGATACATCAATTGTCACCAATTGAGAAAACATATAAACTTATTCTCGTATTAGGCCTTGAATTTATTAAAAATTCCTTGCAACATCTCAATTTGGAACAAATATATAATGCTAAATACGGGATGATAGTATGAAGGCAGGAAGGTATGTGGGAGTGAGGAAGCAGGTTGTGAGAACAAGGGTGGAAGTGACAGGAAGAGAGGAAGGCGAGAAAGATGTTGAATGGAACTGGAGGAACATGAACAATAGCATGAGTAGAATATAGGGGACAAACGTGGGTGTGACACGAGGGAGGAGAGCAGAAGGAACAGGGATGGGAGCACGAGGACGCGAGGAACTTGACTGGGGAAGAACGTAAGTACAGGTGTGGAGGAGGAATAAGGACTGAGAGGAGGAGTGGCGGGGATCGGGTAGGCGGGAAGATGTGTCATGTCGTACCTGCGATGAAGACTGGCAGTCTGCCCGTGTAGCCGGCCACGTGGCCGCTCGTGAACGACACGGCGGCGTCAACGACTCCGTACGGCAGCGTGACGAGACCCACCTTCCAGATACCGGCACTGCACGCGACGAACGACTGAAAGGACAGCTCACTCACAGACCACGGACACGGTGTGTGCGCATGTGCATGTGCGTGCGCGTGTGTGTGTACGTGTGTGTGTACGTGTGGTTTTCTGTAAGCACGGATGTTACTTTTGTTCATGCAACAAATCACATATTACAATCAACGTATACAACATGTCATTTTAAGAGGACATTAAGTAGGATCATTTGCTAATGAATCTCTTCTTCGTTGCCGTATGAATGACACGACGGCATCGACCGTTTGTAGCCGGCCTCGTGTTTGTATCTTGCACATAGGCCTTGCACCTTGCCGTTTGGCCTACCTTACTGTTAGGCATACCTTGCTGTTAGGCCTACCTTGCTGTTTACACTGTCTTGCTGCTAGGCCTACCCAACTGTTAGGCCGACATTGCTGCAAGGCCTACCTTGCTGTTAACACTATCTTGCTGCTAGGC
>OY759268.1:41562471-41668096 GCA_963662155.1 Lamellibrachia columna
GTAGCCCGCCCTTATCAAATATATGTCAATTCTATTTTTAAATATATTCACACTACACAATCATTTGGCAGTTTGTTCCATTCATTTATCACCCTCTGTGAGAAAGAGTACTTTCTCCTGTCCAACCTTCACTGCTCCTTATCTAATGCTGCTTTGTGTCCTCTGGTTCTACTGGCTTTAAGTTTAAAGAGCATATTGCTATCAACATCCTCATACCCGTTCTCTATTTTAAACACTTCTATTTGGCCTCCTCTTAGTGATATCTAGTGTTGTCAAGCCACATTGTAATAAGCGACTTTCGTAACTAAGGTCTCTCAATTCTGGAATCATTTTAGTTGCTCTTCGTTGTATTCTTTCTAGCTTGTCTGTGTCCTTTTTACGATACGGCCTCCATGCTTGAATACAATATTCAAAATGTGGTCTAACTATTGCTTTGTACAGGGGTACAATGAGCTGTTTCTCCTTATACATGATAGTTCTCCTAATTAGCCCTAGAATTTGATTTCCTTTCGACGCAGCAATCCCACATTGCTCTGAAACGTTCATGTCAGCACTAAATTTTATTCCTAAATCATTGTCTTGTGTGGTACTACCTAGTACAGCATCCCCCATTTTATATTCTTCGTCCATGTTTCCATGTCCTATGTGTATACATTTATACTTCCCAAAATTTAAAAACATTTGACATTTTTCTGATCATTTAACTAATTTATCTAGATCATCCTGAAACTTTGTTTATCTGTATCATTTGTATTGTAACCTTTCTGAATACGTTTGTTTCATCTGCACATTTGAGTACTTTGCTAGATATGTCATCTTCCAAATCATTTATATATATTAAAAACAGTATAGGGCCTAATACTGATCCCTGTGGTACCCCACTCAAAACCGATTTCCAGTTTGAAATCTCACCATCTTCTCTCTGTCTTCTGTGTGTAAGCCACTTTTCTATCCAGTTGATTACATCATTACCTATAGCGTGGGCTTTTAGTTTAAGTAACAATCTTTGATGTGGCACTTTATCGAAAGCTTTCTGAAAATCTAAATAGACAACATCCACAGGTGACCCGTCATCTACCCACTTTATAATTTCTTCCAAAAAACATAAGAGATTGGTTAGACATGACTTTGCTTTTAGGAACCCATGTTGAGATGTATTTATTAATTTATGTTTTACAAGGAATTCCACCATATGGTCTCTAATTAATGTTTCGAGTAATTTACATACAACTGATGTTAAACATGTGCTTGCGTGCGTGCGTGCGTGCATGCGTGCGTGCGTGCGTGCATGCTCGCCACGCGTGTGTGTTGATGAGCCAACACTTGCGAGTACTCACACAGTTGGAAGGTGAAGAAGAAGATGCCAAAGAAGCGCGAGAGGACGGCATCCTCCGGGACGTCGGCGAGCTGCGAGTACCGGCGAGCGATCTTGGTAAAGTAGGAGCACTGAGCGGTCCACAGGGGGGCGGCGGCCAGGCCCACGATGATGGACGCCGGCACCATGGTGGCCCACACCGCGTAGCCGTTGGCCGCCATAAACACGATGTAGCCGACGAAGCTGATTGGGATAGTCCATTTGTGTCCGATGGCGTTCGTGATGAGTTTAGGGAGGAAGAGACAGGAGACGACGAGGGAGGCGTAGAGGACACTGGAGTTGATCACTCCCATCCCATCGATGCGGTGCAGACTCGACTGGAGGCGACTGAGGCCTTGGAAGGCGTTGAAGGTCATGAGGAAGGCGATGCTGATGAGGATGATGTTCTTGAGGATGCGACGTTTCTCAGCCGCCACGTCCACAACTCTGTCGACGGCGACGTCTCGGTCCTTGCCGCCGTCCACGTCCGTCGTCACCCCGTTTTTCGCCATCGCCCGGTGTCACTCTGCTCGCCGTGTCGTGTGCGCGAACCACAGTCAACACGTCGTCGTCGTCTTGAACAGTGACGTCTTCGTATCTACAATAGTGACATTAGTTGAATGTATCACGTCTGACAGTGTCGCGTCGTATCTACAACAGTGACATTAGCTGAATGTATCACGTCTGACAATGTCACGTCGTATGTACAACAGTGACATTAGTTGAATGTATCACGGCTGCCAGTGTCACGTCGTACCTACAACAATGACATCAGTTGAATCACGCTTCGCCGTGTCACGTCGTATCTACAACAATGACATCAGTTGAATCACGCTTCACAGTGTCACGCCGTATCTACAACAATGACATCAGTTGAATCACGCTTCACAGTGTCACGCCGTATTTACAACAATGACATCAGTTGAATCACGCTTCACAGTTTCACGCCGTATCTTCAACAATGACATCAGTTGAATCACGCTTCGCCGTGTCACGTCGTATCTACAACAATGACATCAGTTGAATAACGCTTCACAGTGTCACGCCGTATTTACAACAATGACATCAGTTGAATCACGCTTCACAGTGTCACGCCGTATCTACAACAATGACATCAGTTGAATCACGCTTCACAGTGTCACGTCATATCTACAGCAATGACATCAGTTGAATCACGCTTCACAGTGTCACGTCGTATCTAAAACAATGACATCAGTTGAATCACGCTTCACAGTGTCACGTCGTATCTACAACAATGACATCAGTTGAATCACGCTTCACAGTGTCACGTCGTATCTACAACAGTGACATCAGTTGAATCACGCTTCACAGTGTCACGTCGTATTTACAACAATGACATCAGTTGAATCACGCTTCACAGTGTCACGTCATATCTACAGCAATGACATCAGTTGAATCACGCTTCACAGTGTCACGTCGTATCTACAACAATGACATCAGTTGCATCACGCTTCACAGTGTCACGTCGTATCTACAACAATGACATCAGTTGAATCACGCTTCACAGTGTCACGCCGTATCTACAACAATGACATCAGTTGAATCACGCTTCACAGTGTCACGTCGTATCTACAACAATGACATCAGTTGAATCACGCTTCACAGTGTCACATCGTATTTACAACAGTGACATCCGTTGAATCACGCTTCACAGTGTCATGTCGTATCTACAACAATGACATCATGTGTTACGAATATACCGTATCATTTTAAAACAACACCGTCATGCACTTGATCGTACACAGCTCTTTCTAGAGTATCTCTAAAACTCGTCACTTCCAGTCTATGGTGGATTATACGAGTGATACAAGATTCATAATCTGTATTAGCCAACGTAGTATTACAAATAACGACAGTTATTATGGAGACATAGTCAACATCACAGAACCACAGCAATTTAAGCACGCTCTCACACACTTAGTCCCAAACAAACATGACTAAATAGCATGCGCACCCAACCCTGACCGTTTGACTGCATAGGAGTGTTGACCAGTATTACTAGAAGACAAGACAAGACAAGACAAGACAAGACAAGACAAGACAGAAGGTGGTCGTATATAATATTTCATTGTTGTATTAGCGTCATTATTTTTTGCCACATGAACATATACTGGCGTTGATATTAGTAAAAAAGTAATATTATATTACTTGGAACGGGAATGAATTAAAGATGATGAAAATATGCGCCGACATCTTGATGCGGTCCCCATTGACGCTGTTAGCCCTACTGGAACTGTGTCAACGCTGTTAGCCCTATTGGAACTGTGTCAACGCTGTTAGCCCTACTGGAACTGTGTCAACGCTGTTAACCCTACTGGAACTGTGTCAACGCTGTTAACCCTACTGGAACTGTGTCAACGCTGTTAACCCTACTGGAACTGTGTCAACGCTGTTAGCCCTACTGGAACTGTGTCAACGCTGTTAGCCCTACTGGAACTGTGTCAACGCGGTTAGCCCTACTGGAACTGTGTCAACGCGGTTAGCCCTACTGGAACTGTGTCAACGCTGTTAACCCTACTGGAACTGTGTCAACGCTGTTAGCCCTACTGGAACTGTGTCAACGCTGTTAACCCTACTGGAACTGTGTCAACGCTGTTAGCCCTACTGGAACTGTGTCAACGCGGTTAGCCCTACTGGAACTGTGTCAACGCTGTTAGCCCTACTGGAACTGTGTCAACGCTGTTAGCCCTACTGGAACTTTGTCAACGCTGTTAGCCCTACTGGAACTGTGTCAACGCTGTTAGCCCTACTGGAAATGTGTCAACGCTGTTAGCCCTACTGGAACTGTGTCAACGCTGTTAGCCCTACTGGAACTGTGTCAACGCTGTTAGCCCTACTGGAACTGTGTCAACGTTGTTAGCCCTACTGGAACTGTGTCAACGCGGTTAGCCCTACTGGAACTGTGTCAACGCTGTTAGCCCTACTGGAACTGTGTCAACGCTGTTAGCCCTACTGGAACTGTGTCAACGCTGTTAGCCCTACTGGAACTGTGTCGACGCTGTTAGCCCTACTGGAACTGTGTCAACGATGTTAGCCCTACTGGAACTGTGTCAACGCTGTTAGCCCTACTGGAACTGTGTCGACGTTGTTAGCCCTACTGGAACTGTGTCAACGCTGTTAGCCCTACTGGAACTGTGTCGACGTTGTTAGCCCTACTGGAACTGTGTCAACGATGTTAGCCCTACTGGAACTGTGTCAACGATGTTAGCCCTAATGGAACTGTGTCAACGCTGTTAGCCCTACTGGAACTGTGTCAACGCTGTTAGCCCTACTGGAACTGTGTCGACGTTGTTAGCCCTACTGGAACTGTGTCAACGATGTTAGCCCTAATGGAACTGTGTCAACGCTGTTAGCCCTACTGGAACTGTGTCAACGCTGTTAGCCCTACTGGAACTGTGTCAACGATGTTAGCCCTACTGGAACTGTGTCAACGATGTTAGCCCTACTGGAACTGTGTCAACGCTGTTAGCCCTACTGGAACTGTGTCAACGTTGTTAGCCCTACTGGAACTGTGTCAACGCTGTTAGCCCTACTGGAACTGTGTCAACGTTGTTAGCCCTACTGGAACTGTGTCAACGATGTTAGCCCTACTGGAACTGTGTCAACGATGTTAGCCCTAATGGAACTGTGTCAACGCTGTTAGCCCTACTGGAACTGTGTCAACGCTGTTAGCCCTACTGGAACTGTGTCGACGCTGTTAGCCCTACTGGAACTGTGTCAACGATGTTAGCCCTACTGGAACTGTGTCAATGCTGTTAGCCCTACTGGAACTGTGTCAACGCTGTTAACCCTACTGGACAAGACAAGACGTCTACTTAAAACATCGTATCAACTCATGCATGAGTCTACTGCATGGGTCTACTGCATGGGTCTACTGCATGGGTTTACTGCATGGGTCTACTGTATGGGTCTACTGCATGGGTCTACTCTACACAGTTATTGTGTTCGATAGTGCAACACAAGACTTCTGTGTGTGAAAAGTAAACAAATCGCAAAGGCTTGTAAAGGGTTAAGATCGAGTAGTAGTCGAGTAGTATGGTACTTCGTATCTTGACACCTGTGTGCGTGCGTGTGTGCTTGCGTGCGTGCGTGCGTGCGTGTGTGTGTGCTTACTGCCTCCCAGTGAAGCATTCCAATGTGGCCCATGTTCAAGTAGCAGTTCGGCTACGTTCCCTGGGAGCCTAGAGCACACACCTTGTTAGCCCCAACGGAGCTCAAGTGGCCCGTTAACATTTGGCCTAGGCCCAGGCACAGACCCGGCCCGGCCCTCGTGTTTCAGGCCCATACCCGGCCAATACCCGTGGGCCAAAGACAAGTAAGCCGGCAGCCCGCGGCCCGCAAAGGTACCAATTTAAAACAAGATAAAGCAATCATATTATTTTATAATAAAAAAGTAACACAATTAAGTTGGAATTGATCAGTACTAAACACGCTCAAGGCATAATTGGAGATTCGGCGTCTTTTAAAACCATAGCACAAAGACATATGTCTGAGAAGTGAGAACGATATACTTCTACACAGTGGCCCACTTTGTACGTAATACTCGGCTGTTGACAGTTGTAAAGCATATCACCAGGACAGAGCCACTTAGTAGAGCGACAACGAAAGGCTAGTGAGTTACCTTGCTCTTGTTGATAGGTGGTCGAGTTCCTTCGCGTGATGTCGGACAGTGGCTACATTTCAAGAGGCAATACAACGTCACAAAGTCGAGCTTTTACCTTCGCCGGTGACACTAAGTAAACGACTCGCTACACCGCGGCTCAGTCCTCCCTCTCCACGGTAGGTGACACCACGGTAGTTGACACTAGCTTCCGTCAAGGGTCAGACGCCTGCTGTGGCTAGACCACAAAGCTCGACGCGCCACCTGTTTAGTAGCAAGCGAGATAACTGTCTCACCGCGTGGCGGGCTCAGGGTTGTGTTCAATAACCCTGCTTTATAATGAAGAGGCTACAACGCGTAAAACAATTGTCACACAGGTTAAGAGCCAACATGCTCACTCATGGGCAAGTTACGCCTTTTTCGCTGCGTAAAACGTTTGTTCTGTTACTTACTGTGGGGATGACGTCATCAGAATGAGTAGATCACGTGATATTAATAAGTTTTAGATATTTAATAATAATAATAATAATAAACTTCTATGGCGTCTATATCCTCAGGAACCTGACCTCACAGGCGCAACAAAGCAGAACCATTAAGCATAATCGTGAACAGGGACGCGCAAAAGTCATTATCAGAACGAGGGACAACCGAAGATTTATGGTGGAAATGCAATTCGGAATAAATATATCTTGAGTGAGTTTTTTTCGGAAAATAGCTATAGTTTCAGATGTTTTCAAAGTGATGGGGAGTTCATTCCAGACCCTAGGTGCAGCGACAGAGAAAGCACGTTTACCCAAATTAAGTTTTGCTTTAGGCACAATAAGTTGTGAAATTTATTATCTGAGCTGCCTAGAGATGCAAGATGCAAGAGACTACCGGAGTAGGGTGGTTGTTGTGTAGATAGAGCACGATATGTACGAGTGGACAGCTTAACATTAATTCGATAAGAAACTGGAAGCCAGTGTAACTGTTTAAATAGTGGTAGTGATTGTGAAAACCGACGCGCCATGAGAAAAACACGTGCCAGACAATTTTGTTGGAGTTTAGCCAAGTCTGTTTTAGCAATGCTATTTAGTAGTAAATTACAATAGTCAAAACGGCTCCTAATTAATGCTGTTAACATTGTGTTAGCAGTAGATATAGATATGTGACGCTGAATTCGACGGAGATCACGTATGTTATAGAAACAGGATTTACATACTTCAGAAATATGCTGGCGAAAGTTGAAGTCACTATCAAAGACAACACCAAGATTACGAACAGTATCTGATGGGAATGTATCACTGTCATAACAAATTAGATTATTACATATTATAAATTGTAAATGTTAGCGACTATAAATATGTTTAGATTTGATAGACCAAGAACTATAGAAAAGTTCTAACACTATTGATGGAAGTTTTAGGAAATAATCATTATGTCATAAGTGACCAACTTTAATTAACAAAAAAAAACAGAGATAGCAGCACTCGTCGATAAGAGAACAACGGCCAACTGACCTAAAATGCTGGAAATTCTCCAAGAGAAGCTGTGACCTGTCAACCATTCACTGTGACCTGTCAACCATTCACTGTGCCGGCGTTTTGTTAACTGCGGATATGTTGTAGAAGTCCTGGAAAACGTGTAAACCGGCTAGCATTGATGCTCTGGGAGTTTGTTTTTGTTTTCACTTTTGTGATGAACTTTGCATTATTAGTATTCATAACTACATATGATGCAAATTATTTGCGCTTTTTTTCTTTCTTTTTTCTTCGCCATAAGTACTGACGCATTATTTGCAATTTCTTTTTTTAAGTATCATTGGATTAACACGATGCAAGTTACTTACAGTGTTCTTCTTGCTTTTTATAATGCAGCATAATTATTTGTGGTGTTGTTTGTCCCCCGGCGCTTATTACATAAGTATCTTTATACTGAAGATAACGATTTATCTTCTTTGTTTGTCTGCTGCTGCATTATGCAAATTTTTTTTCACCGGTACTTTTGTGACGAACAGGATGCCAATCGTGCATATTATTTTATTAATTTCGTAATTAATTTACCAACTTGAAGACCGGCCAGGATACGCCCGGTGAGGAAACCTCTCTTTTCTAATGTTTATTTCTTATTATATATTTCCTTTTGTTAAGTATTATTGTTACACAGGCAGCTGTGGTGACAGCTATGATGACAGCTGTTGTGACAGCTATGATGACAGCTGTGGTGACAGCTATGATGACAGCTGTGGTGACAGCAATGATGACAGCTGTTGTGACAGCTAAGATGACAGCTGTGGTGACAGCAATGATGACAGCTGTGGTGACAGCTATGATGACAGCTGTGGTGACAGCTATGATGACAGCTGTGATGACAGCAATGACGACAGCTGTGGTGACAGCAATGATGACAGCTGTGGTGACAGCTATGATGACAGCTGTGGTAGACAATCGGCTATAAATGCATATTTTTCAACCGTAATTACTCATTTGAACAATGTTAGCTAATGAACCATTTCTCCAATTACAAAGAGGTACAACATTAATTCTTTATTTCATATGCTACAGTAATTACTCATTTGAACAATGTTAGCTAATGAGTCATTTCTCCAATTACAAAGAGGTACAACATTAATTCTTTATTTCATATGCTACAGTAATTACTCATTTGAACAATGTTAGCTAATGAATCATTTCTCCAATTACAAAGAAGTACAACATTAATTCTTTATTTCATATGCTACAGTCAAACGAAGCATCTGATGACGATATTCAACCAATACGTCGTTCCCTATGTTATGATCTTGACAACTTTAAATTACTGGCTGGCAGAAAGTAATAACGAATGTCTTAGTATACTAAGCTCCAATATAGAATATATCAATTCCAAATTATGTGAAATAGAAGCCTTCTTAGAATAACTTAATAAGATACAATTTTAATTTAGTTTAATATGCTTACAGGAAAGTTGGCTTTCAGATAATGATGATTTGTCACTTCTGCAGATCGAGGGATACCATTGCATTACACAAGACAAAACATGTTGTAACAAAGTCATTTAACGAGTCATTTATTTAAACAACACACTTAGTCTCTGAATCAGTCTCAACACTGGGTATGAACAACAGTGGCCCTAACATTGAGCCTTGTGGAACGCCACACCTCACTGTCATATGCTCGGAATGTATGCTGTTATATGAGACATATTGTGTTCCATTATCTAAGTAACTTTTACACCAGGAAAGGTCAGTGAGCCGACAGAAAAAAATGGATTTTTTTTACAAATTCAGTTGGGTCATTAACCAGTTTTGACACTATATTTATAAAATATTCATTGAATTGGTCTGCTGTGTCTTTTGCATTTGAGGTTTCAGAGCCATCCGGCAAGATAAAGGTACTGTTCGGTTCTCTGAGCTTAGGTCTACATTTCAAAACTTCATTGATCAGCTGCCATGATTATTTTTTATTACCTTTAAAGATATAAAATTCTCTTCCATAACCGGATTTTATATATTAGTCAGTTTTTGTATGTTTTATAGATTCTCTAATTTTCAACCATTGGATTAATTATTAATTGTTTAGGATACGATATTTTTTCGTATACTGGAGATTAATATTCCTTTGGACAGCCACTCTTCACTGGGATTGTCACTAATTTTAGTTTTTTAATGGGAAGGCATTTGTCAAATAATTTATTTAGAATGTATATGAATGTGTTATAAGATTTGTCTGGGTCGCTTTCATTGTAGACATCATCCCAATTTGTGTGATTACATTTTTCCTTGAGTTTAGCAATGTTGTTTGCACTTTTGCGTGGTCTAAGCAAGATTTTGTAAGTTGCTTTTCTGGGGATATTACAAATATAATATATATTGAATACTGGTAAGTGATCAGATATGTCTGAATATAAGATACGAGAATGTATTTTATGTTGAGTTATGTTAGTGAATATATTATCTATTAATGTAGATGAGTATTCTTCTTCTTCACTTCACTTTCCCGTAACCCATAAGGATCGCTGGGGCACCATTGATGACTTTCTAACCAGCTCTCTCCGCATTTCCCTGTTCTCGACAGCCCTCTGGGAGTCAGCGAACTCCATTTCTGTCCACTCTTTGATGTTGTCTTCCCACCTCTTCTTCTGTCTACCTCTTCGTCTCCCCCCTCTTACGGTACCTTGTAAGATAGTCTTTTCAAGGCCAGATGATCGTGACACATGATCGTACCACTTGAGTTTACGCTTCTTAACTGTTGTAAGAAAGTCGTCATATGGTCCGATGGCTTGTTTGATCTTGTTGCGGACAGCTTCGTTAGTAACATGGTCTTTGTATGATATGCGCAAGATATTCTGAAAGCGTCTCATTTCCATGCTTGTATCCTCTTCTGTAGATGTGCTGAGAGGGTCCATGTTTCAGAAGCGTACCGAAAGATGGACATAACAAGGGAGCGCATCAGCCTTATTTTCGAACTGACAGTGGTGTTTCTGTCGTTCCATAAGGGTTTCTACCTTGTTAATGCTGCTGTTGTCTGTGCAATCCTGGCAAGTATCTCCGGTTTGGAACCCTCATCTGTGATAATTGATCCCAAGTACCTGAAGCTTGTTACTGTCTCAATTCTCTGTCCATTAACTTTGACCTCTGTGCTGATGCCTTGTGTGTTGTTCGTCATCAGTTTGGTCTTTTCGGCACTGATCTTCATGCCGTATGATGTAGATGTTTTCTCGAGGCGCTCCACCAAATTGGCTAGTTCTTGTTCATCTCCTGTTAAGCCTTCGATGTCGTTAGCAAAACGTAGGTTGGTGATTGTCCTGCCTCCAATGATGACAGTGCCTTGGTGGTTTCCTAAAGCATCAGTAATGATCCTTTCCAGAAAAATATTGAAGAGCGTTGGTGATAGTAGGCATCCTTGTCGAACTCCGACTGTTATTCGAAACCAGTCTCCTATACTGCTGTTGAAAATTACTGCACTGGTGGCGTTGTCATATAGGTGTTGAATGGTTCGGACAAGCTTGGAGCCAATGTTGTACTTCCTCATGGTTGCGCATAGGGCCGCATGTCATACCTTATCAAATGCCTTCTTGAAATCTATGAAGACATGATACAAGCTTTGCTGATGTTGAAGGTATTTCTCGCAAAGGATTCTAAGGTTGAAGATCTGTTCACTGGTGCTCCGTCCTGCTCGAAAACCCGCTTGTTCTCCAGCGATGATCTTTTCTGCCTGGGGTTTGAATCTGTAGAGTAGTATCTTCAGCATGACTTTGCTCGGGTGGCTGATGAGGCTGATTGTTCTGTAATTTTGGCACATCTGTAGGTTGCCTTTCTTGAGACGTGTGATGTGTGAGTCCATGGGGTGGGCCATTCTCCTGTCTGCCAGATCTTGTTGAAGATTGTGGTAAGTGTGGTAATCAAGGCTTCTCCCCCAGCTTGAACCAGTTCTGCTGGTATGTTATCAATTCCAGCTGACTTTCCTTTTTTCAGAGACTTGACTGCAGCCTCCACTTCCTCACGAAGAATGGGGTAGTCGTCCTCTTCAGTAGTCTGTGGACAATTTAGTACTACTGGGTCTCCGTTGGTGTTGTGGCTGTACAGTTCTGAGCAGTATTCTGTCCATCGATTGAGGATCTGCTGTTCTTCTGTCAGGCATTTCCCATTCACAGACATGTTATTAGTGAAGTCGGTAACTTGATGTGAGTTTGTGTTGAGTAGATTTAAATTAAAATCCCCCAACATTATACCGCATTTCTTTTCCCAAGATATTAAGTTTAGTACATTGAGAATTCATTAGTGAAAGAATCTGTACTGGAGTCAGGGGATTTATATATGGGACCAATTATAAACGTGATTTTATTTGCTTTGATTTCAATGAAAACTGATTCAAAATGGCTATGGTCGGAGTCGTTCATCAAGTCGTGCCTAATTTTATACTGATACTTATTAGATATGTAGATCCCAACAACAGTTTCATTTCATTTCGTTATCAATGTCAAGAAGTTCGAACCTTATATTGTCAGCTATTGTAACATCTGTGTAGCATACATTGATGTCACCAGTCACTGTTCTAGAGTCCGACATTACTGAAGACTCAGTTGTTGCAGTTGTTGTTCCGTCGTGATGTTCACTTTCTTGCCATTGATAAGCAAGCAGATGATTCGACCTTCAGAAGTCCAGGTTGCGGTGATGCTTCTTGTTGTTTTTGCTTTGTTGAAGAGCTCAATTCGGCGTCTTGTGAGACCATCTTTGTTTTTGAGACGATGTTTTGCCATAAAGACTTTTTGGCGCACATTGTAGTTTCCAAATTTGACAATGGTTGCGCGTGGCTTGGTGTCGTTCACTGACGCATCCAGACGGTGGCAGCGATCAATGTCGTCTCGCCCGACGGGAACTCCCAGTGTTCGGCCAAACAGGCCAATCAGTGCGTGTTCTGGGTCGTCACTTGCCAGCGTACCGTGAACTATTACGCAGTTACGTCCGCTATATTGTTCAAGTGCATCAAGTTAATTTTCGACGTTTACCTTTTCTGCCTCCAGTTGCGTAATGCGCTTGATCAGCGAGTTAGTGTCTGCAGCAACTTCTTGGATTTCCATGTGACATGATTCGTATATCTCCTGTTTTACTTCGTTGACCATGCTATTTTGTAGGATGCTATTAACAATTTGTTTGGTGAAATCGGTGTTATCTACAAGTTTTGCAATAATTGCCTGGCTGAATGAGTCTATTATTGTTGTCACAATGGGATCGTCATTTTCAATCAGGGCTATGATGACCCTGCGCATTTCGGCATTGACTGTGTTTGGCTGTTTTTCATTCGCTGAGCCTCCAGCCACACTGGCTCTTCCTTGACGTTTTTGACTCGGCAGCCTCTTTTGGCCGCTATGATCGATCCGCAGTGTCAGTTTACACCTGTCCAGTGTTTGGGCTGCCCAGTATCCATGACAACGCAACCGTCTTGTTCACTGTCAATGACTCGAAGCACACAGCATTCATAAATAAACCAGACAAAGTGTCAACTAATTGTTGGAGCTCCTAATGCGCCGGTTAGACTATTACAATCTCCAGACACTCACTGTTACGGTGGAACCAAAAGTCACACCCAAGATATCATATAAATCCAACAAAATCACGTAAGTTGCGGACACAAAATGTCTACTGGTTGCAAGAAGTCGATCACGTGTTAGTCGGCTGGGGCCGGAGTATAGATGAGCCGTTTCCATAGATGAGCCATTTGGGTGTATCGTTCATTACAGATGGAAGTTCAGCCACTTCAACATCAAGATGTTTGCAGACTAGCTTAGTGTATGTTTTCCTTCTTTGCCTATGCCCAAGTGGCACTGATTTGAATCGTGTCTTCGTGTTACTGCCTACCGATATTCGTTATTCCGCTAAGTTTCATGTGCTAACAATGAAACTCGAAAATAACGTAATATTACGACAATGACAACAGACAATAGTTGACACAACATGTCAATAATGAATCGCTGCGTGTCCCAAGTTCGTGCATCGTCAAATTCCGTGTCCCCTTGGCCTTGGACATTGGTATTGTGTCGTTTTTTTCTGCGTGAACGCTTGGATGTTGAAATAGCAGATACAATTGTCAATAAACCTGGCTGGCATGTCACCTTTCAATGTAAACCTTTTAGGTCTGAGACAAATGACGCAATACTGCATTGCAACGGAATTGCGTAACGCCAGTGGCGGATTAAGACATTCGTGGGCCCTAGGCACCCGGCACTTTCGTGGGCCCCAAGTAAACCCACCACACAAATTTCAAGTTAGCATTTCACTGTTCATATTTACACAGCATATTGTGCATGAATGAATCATCAATAAAAAGCTAATACACGAACAGTTCTTCTTCTAAAAGTCAACCATTGCAAGTTACGGATCGCAGATATTGTCGTGGTGTACGGTAGGCTGGTAGCGATTGTCGAAGACGACTAACACCATCTCACACCTAAGGCTTAGCGATGCGTAGTCTACAGTTTTACCTTGCGTATTTTCTTGATGGCGAACGAGCTAATAATGTCATCAACCGAGAGTGAACGCATCATTTCAGACTCTATGGCTAAAAATGACAGTGCCGTGTCAAGCGCGATTGACCCATCGTAGAAAGCTGGTAGTCTTTGATACGTTTTAGTATCGAGAAAGATCGCTCGCCTTCGCAGCTTGAACGGAAAATTGACAGATAGATCGGTAGCGCAATGTGAACGGTAGAGAAACTGGTAATCAGCTTATTTTCACGAAGAAAGGTTATCATCTCGGCACATGTCTCGAAGTCTCCATATTTTGTGAAGAGACGTAATTCCTTTTCAAATTCAGGCTCAATAACGAGTGAGCTCTTCGCACTTCGAGGTGATATCACTGTCGGCGAGAGATCGAATCTCGGTCAACGTTCATAGGCATTCGTGTAGGCGGCCTTCCGTTTCTTGATTTCGGAGAGTAATCTGTCAATGATGACTAGATACGTGTTCACTCGGAAGTTCTCTCGACAGTCGCTCACTTTGAACTCTTCTGGTGTTTCGTCGTGGAACAACTTTCTCTTCTCTGCTCGCTTGTTTTCATCGTCGTAATCAAGTCCTGGTGCAACGGACTTTGCTTCATTCTCGAATCGATCGAACCTTTCTGAGTCACGCAAAGAATGGATGTGTTCCAGCAAGACACGGTAATGCATAACCACTGAACCAATCTCAATTCCTGGAGCTTGCAATGCCTTGTTAACTCTGTTTAATGTGTTTAGGATGTTGTTCCACACAATGCACGTAAGAACGATGTTCAGAGAGCTCAGTTTGCTCACCAAAGACTTTGCCTCGAGCACGATGAGTGTAGTTTGGGTAGAAGTTCTAGCTATCGCGTCAACAGAGTTTTGTACCGCTGCGGTCCCAACTAAATTTAGGCTATGCGCTGCGCAAGGTACCAATTCAGCAACAGGGTTCACCTGGTGAAATCGTGCCTGGACTCCAGAATAAGTTCTAGAAATATTGCTCGCATTGTCATACGTTTGTCCACGGCAATCCTCAAGCTTTATTCCGCATTCGTCTAGGAAATACTTGAGTGTTTCGAACAAGTATTTCCCCTCGTATTTCTCAATGTCTATAAAGGCCAGGAAACGTTCCACGGGTTGTCCGTCAAACCGACGGTATCGTATGACGATGCTCAGTTGATCGATGTGTGCTATATCAGGTGTGGAATCTATGCTGATAGAGTAGTACTTCGCCTTCTTTATTTCAGCAACTATTTTCGCTTTCACCCTGTCCGATAAGAGCTTGATCAATGCTTCACAGATTGTTGAAGAGAGGTGTGATACTTGACTTTTTTCTTTACTCCCATATCGGCGAATATGTTCGGCCAGAAAAGGGTCGAACTGTGAGAGCAACTCTAACAAGCCTAAGTAGTTACCATTGTCCTTCTGCCCAAACAACTCGGTGTGACCTCGGAACGGGTGTCCTCTCTCTGCCAAGAAGGTAACAACGGCAACGGTTGTTAACAAATAATGTGACGGGTGAAATAGTAACGAAGAAGCTACCGCCTACTAGCTACTAGCACCATGAGTCCGGGCGATTGGTAGAGTAAATGATTTCTTCACTAGTAGCCCACATGCTGAAGAGTTGTCGGAGCAGCAATCAAATATTCTCGGAAGTCAAGTTAAACAACGTTAACGTAAGCTGCTGGGTAGAGTGGTCCACTGGCCACGCTCTGGTGTTTCGGAAGCACCTTCTCGTAAATGCTGAACATCTGGATAAGACACTTGGATAAGAATATTAAGAAAATCATAGAAAGACAAACTATGTCATGGGGTCAAAATAACTCTACCCCAATCAATTCAAATATGACTTCTGACAAAATATTAAAAAAATTCCTGAAATGTGTTAAACAGAGGCATAGATTAATAATTGTAAGGTTACAACATATCAACATTTGCTTTAAAACTATACGATATGCAGATGTTAAAGAGCCCTTGACATTATCGTCGAATAAGCATATGTGTAGTGGGTCAATTATGAAAAAGATGCAAATGTTCCAGTTGCGAATGCAAATGCCATTTTCCAGGAACGCATTCAAATACAAATGCAAATGTTTTAGGGTAAATGTTTTGGTTACACATTTGCAAATGCATTTGGACTAATTTAAGATGTTTTGGCTTTATATCAAAGATTTGTTATATTTGGAGAAAAAACAACTAATGTATACAAACAAAGCTGATTGTATGTATATTTATTATGCAACACTTATTTAGCTTCTTGCTTGTTGTGTAATAATGCATACAATACATTATTAATTTATTTAATAAATCCAGTAGTACATTATTGTAACCACTAAGTACCACTACATACCAGTCCCACTACATGAACATGTCTGTGTCGTAGCGGTGATGTTTTGGTCTCTCTCTCAATAAATAAATGTTACGACAAAGGGGATACCGATATAAAGAAGAACTAACAAATAAAACTTCACTTAACTAAACTTAATCGTTATTATAATAATCAATATATTAAACCCTGACAGTCTACCAGTTCCAGCCAAACTTGCGACACCTATCAGCAGCTCACCAGCGTACCCAGCCCGTGGCTGATAGGGAAACCCTCCTCAGTCTACAGCGTACCCAGCCCGTGGCTGAGAGGGAAACCCTACTCAGCCTACAGCACTGTATAACATCCAAACCTGGCTCACCAAACACTCACTAGCCAATCATTATCTCTCACTTTCCGGCCTTTTAGTTTGATCAGACTAACTAACACCACATGTTTCTCGTGAAGCAACAGTCCCTGGGTAATTAATTTATTTATACTGATATACTATAATAAGTAAATACTCTAGCCACATTGATATGTGGCTAACATAGAGTTATGAGATGAAATGGGAGAAGAAGAAGTATAACTTATATCAAACTGATTATATAATTATATTATAAAACTGATGTGGTAACAATTATAATGAGGCCTACCACATCATCCACCCGCTCAACTAAAATTTGTCCTCGAATTTTAATATAATTATTGCAATTAATAAGTACTAATGCTTCACAAAATATGACAAACACATAATATAACCACATCAAGTCTAAGCATTTGGTGATCTCGATCTCTCTGTTATTCACTGCAATGGTGTACCACGGGTATACCCCGGGCTTTAATATAGCAACAATCCAACCTCTGGTAAACAAAAACGAGAGACAATCAGCTATAACAATTATCGAACCATTTGTAACTCCCTGTCCAATCTATCTGTTTGGGTTATCATGATGAAAAGTACTGATACTTTTAAAGCAAGTGATTTACACTTTGGCTTAGACCTCAGGGCTCTACAGCTAAATGTACTTTTGTACTAACTGAGACTGTTAACTATTTTCAACATAATAAATATGTGATTGTGCTATTATTAGATGCCTTCAAAAGCATTTGATAAAGTGAATTATATAAAAACGCTTTAATTTACTGAAGGACAGAGGAATGGAATTGCATTTATATATATATATATATATATATATATATATATATATATATATATATATATATGTATGTGTATATGTGTGTGTGTATATATATATATATATATATATATATATATATATATGTATTAGTGTATATATAATTATATATAGTGTATATGTAATTATATATATATATATATATATATAATTACATATACATATGTAATTATATATATATATAATTACATATATATATGAAATTATATATATATAGTGTATATGTAATTATATATATATATATATATATATATATATATATATATATATATATATATATATATATATATAATTACATATACAGTAATCAGCACTAGGACGATCTGAACATGTCAGAAGATTATATCTCCAATGGAGTGAACCAGGTTATGGATTTTAGTTCCCGTTTTATTTTCTATATATATATATATACATAGATGAACTGTTAACAAGACTCGGTATGTTTGGGTTTGGTGCTATCAGCTAAGCAAATAATATATCTGTAATAGCTCCATCAATGTATGTATTGAACAACATGTGTGATATCTGTCTAGAATTTGTATCCGAAATGTGATTTAAAATCTAACCCGTCAAAGTGCCAATTTATTAAATATGGCAGGCCTTCTGATTCCCCATTTTACTTTGGTGGTACACAAGTGAAATATGGTAAACAAGGTTTGCATTTAGGCTACACTATTGGTCGTAACATGCACCTGGATGGTTAAGGATAGGAGAAGGCAGTGTTAGTTGAGCCATTTTTATTCTTTTTGATGCCTATGGTGCTATCATAGTCATAAATCAAAATTGTTTAATTATATATAGCTGATTCAAATGGAGTTGGTAAGCTGGTTCAACTAACACTTGATGTGGGGTAAGTTGAACCATAAAGTGTAGCGTAAGTTACGTAGGCCCTAAATGCTTTATTTGTATAATTTACGTAGGCCTTGTACACAACACTCGTAAGACAGCAACTCAGCCAATGGGTCCCTTATGAAACATACCATGGTATTCCATAGTATACCATGGTATATTTTTTTAAGGGTATAGCTCACACAATAAGCCGACATGTGGACAATAATTACCATAGGTTTAAGTTCTCTACACAGCCACGGCAACGTATTGTCGCTACTGACAGGACGAAGCCACCTGGCGGCGTTGTCAAAACGGCGAGGTGCGGAAACGACTTATTAGCATTCCAGAGTCTACTCGCTTAATTAATTAGTCGACTCACTTAATTAAGATAGATTTATAGGCCAATCGCAACCAGTGTAACTAACTGCTAATATGTTGTCCCAATTTTATCGGGGAAAATTTAATTCTTTGATGTATTTTAGGGTTAAAGAACACTCGTCATCGTTCTTTAACCCCTGCTCAACTAACCCTCCCTTGGGTGGCTCAACTAGCTCCGTTTCGACAATTAAGCTTTTTTATTAACTTCTCGTTAATGCGCGAAGTGGAGTAAATAGTCTTCTTCTCTGTGCGTACAGTTACACCAGTTGTAAGTGGAGTAAATAGTCTTCTTCTCTGTGCGTACAGTTACACCAGTTGTAAGTGGAGTAAATAGTCTTCTTCTCTGTGCGTACAGTTACACCAGTTAAGTGACGTGTGTTGATAGTTTACACAACGGCAGACATTAATCACAATTAACAAGTTTCGAAAATCATAAAAACATACTTTTAACTCGTATGTTCTGGCCGTTGTGAGAAACCTATTATACGTCAATAATGTTCTAATAACATGTTCAATCGCTGGGTGGTGTAACTGTCGCTGCTGTAGTTTCCCGGGAAACACTGGTGGTTCAACTAACCCGCTTAACTAACACTGCCTACTAAACGCAAAGTTTAATTTGTAAAGGATGTGTTGTACAACACAGATAATGCATGTTGCACTTCTTTTTAATCAAATACGAGTTCCTCTCATTGCTCTGTTTTATGTGAACCTAATTCTGCAACGGAAAAACAAAGAGCATCGCGAACAATTATTATTATTATTGAACACTGTACACAAGTTATTGATGACCATGTAACCAAACAATTTCTGGTCTGTTCCCATGACAAACGTACCAGCATCCCATGATGCAACACAAAAATGGCGGATGATGGGGCTGGGTCGGCATCGTAGGGTAAACATCCCGGGCGAATATTGTACGACACCACCAGTATAATGACGCTAATTGATCGAGTCGTACGCACATTCAAAAAGGGTTTAACTAACCCAGGAGTTTTACTTGGCGTCGTCTTGTTTATTATCATATACCAGTATTTCTATGCTGATAAAGTGTGGGTGATTTACGAACGTGTCAAAGTTCGGCTACAGCTTCGCCTGAGCGGCCGATACGATCAGGTGAATTGACATGTCAGATGTAGTTATGTAGGGTATAATCCCCCGGTATGTTGCCGTAAAATCAGTCTGTAGAGGGTAGTAAATGTCAGCCAATGTTTTGCTTCTCACTTCAGTTGTTTTTTGCCAACGGCAACGGTTGATGTCACACGCGGTTCTGGCCCTGACCCCTGGCCCTGGCCTGGGATTATACTCACGTTAGCAAACAGTTACGCTGGTGAATCTGCTACTGTTGATTATCTAATCCCTGATGTTTTGCTTGTCGAGGTTATTACTAATTAATACATACATGTACAAGACAACCCGGCTTAAATTTGTGATGTATCACAAATTTAAGCCCGGTTGTCTTTCTCGGTGCATATATTCATCATTAGAGAAATGTAAGTTTGTTTTACTAAAACAATCTTTTAACAATTTGTTTACACTGCACCAATGAAATAACTGTTTTCAATATTGATCTGTTGCATAAACATTTCATCAGATTGTTTAGAAAATGGCATATCAACGGTAGCAGATTCATCAGCGTTTCTGGCCTTCATCAGTAAACATCATTGGATGTCCCAACTTCGTGCGTTGTGCAATTCTGGGTCAATGCAGTATTTCACGTAGTGGTTGATCATTGGAGTGTTTACGCTGAACTGACAGTTGCAGTTGTCATAAAAAATAGCAGTTTAGTTTCAAAAAGGTTAGTTGGTTATATTAACATTGCATACTTTGGACTGCTCTCATCACAAATCAAACGGTGACATTACAAATCTACGACTTCGATCTTAACTATGAAATCGGCCACATTTAGCTGCAAAATTTCTCCTTGCATGCCTGTAACTCCCAGGCACATTTGATTGCCAGAAAAATCAGCACTAACCTTCATAGAATATGCATATATATATATATATATATATATAGATATATATATATATATATTATGTCTATATGATAAAATTTACAAAGCAACAGTGCCAAATCATCAAAATTGTAGCACTAATTCTGGTGATCAGTGTGACACCTAACACAGTTCAAGTTATTCTTTCATATATATATATATATATATATATATATATATATATATATATATATATATATATATATAGTGCTACAATTCTGATGATTTGGCACTGTTGCTTTGTAAATTTTATCATATAGACATAACTTGATAGCATTAACTTATTAACTTGAGTCTAGTACACATAGCAACTGAAAGAAAAATGGCCGGATCTGGTCAAAATTCAGTAAAAGAAAGGCAAGAACAGACAAGGCTATTCACACTTTCTCAAGTTAGACAATTCATTGATAACAGTCCATTCTTTCGATGTTTTAATAAAACTATGTACTCTTATTAAATGGACCATATATAGATCATATGTATAGATTTAAAGGGAATATATGACAATTTTCAATGGTTCACTGAAAGACTGTGATACTGCACTTGGTAATATTGAATTTATTAGTATCTGCAACATCTCAGTTGCTTAAGATAATAATTTATTATTATTAATATCCATGTTACTAACTTACTCTCATGATCTTTCACTTATAATTTTTTTTTTAAATACACAATTTGGCGATTAATTCAAATATGCTAGTATACAATATATATATATATATATATATATATATATATATATATATATATATATATATATATATATATATATATATACCACTACTGCATATCAAAACCCAATCAATAAATGTTAAATTTTGAAGGTGAAACAACAGATGCTTTATTAGTCCATCAAATTCGTGTTTTATACAATTTCTGAAGGTAAATATGCTACAGCGAAAAAGATTAAGACATGAAGAATAGCACTGTTAATATATGTATATGTATTTGAGAACAATAACAGTAGGGGAAGGTCAGGTATATTGGACCACTTATGAACATGGTCTGATATATCAAAGGAAACTATCAATGTTGCGCTTTCCACTATTTAATTTAAAACTCGTCAGTGATAGGCATCAATGGGTACAATATGGCAACTATGCGACCAGGCATTTGGGAGAAAATAAAAAAATTAATTATGGCATACCGGTTCAGTATAGATGACCATTTGTCTATATTGGACCACCTTTTTCTTTATAGTGGACTGGGTGGTCAATTCAGTGGATCTCTTCATTGTTTTCTGTGCTGGTTGGTTTAGGAAATGGGGACGTAGGGAATAACGATCAAAATATCACGTCTCTGTGCTTGGAAGCATTTATACATTGTATGATGATCTGAAATTCACACAAATGTGTAATCAATGGATTCATTAATAAAATTACTAATAAAAAACAAGTTTTGGCTACAAAAAGTGTAAAGAACTATTCAACGAAGGTATGTTCTTGTCGTCCTCCATCGTTTGCCCACAGATGGGGTGTCGCAACTCGCAATACCAGTGGTCCAATATACCGGAACGGTGGTCCAATATAATGGATCACACAGTGATGATTCTGTAGGTAGATATCTACAAAGCTAGTGAAACTTTGCTCTTCAAACCTTCTTCATTCATTGTTTAAATACTTATTTCTCTGCCCATGTGCCTCGGTTAGCTGAAGTCTTACAAACTACTGCCCCACATCTTTGTATACACAAACATTGTATCAGAAGGTGAGAAAACTAATATATGGTCTACTTTTCAAAGTTTTTGCGGAGTCCGTCGTTTTTTACTCTCGATGCATATTTTATTTCAAAGTCAGTTGGCTGATGGAGCCACATTACCTTCGGTACCGTAGTGAGGTATATATGGCCCTGGTCCAATATACCTGACCTTCCCCTACATTTCTTATATAGCGTCCCATCCACATAATTGTTCTGGAGTGCTCTACAGTGTTTCATAAAATCTAATAAATAAATACTGTAAACTATTTAAAATAGTATGATCGGATAAGTAGGTAGATAATTAATTAATTTGGAATCACAACAATAAGTAACGGTAGGTAAATATTAAATAATCTAAAAGAAATAGTTATTGAAAACATGCATCTTCAGTGGCACCAAACATTAAAAAATTTGAGTATTTTAATGATACGAAACTCTCAGCTAATGGCGAATCAGCTAACCACTAACAATCGCTGTACATTCGCTTTAATGTTGTTCGATGCCACCAGGTGCCTACAGGTGCAGACAAGGAGATTACGGGGGCGCATCGAACGAGGGCGTCTTGGCAGTTGAAGAAGAGTAACGTCGCCGTGTATGCCATCCAGGGACGGAGGCCGCACATGGAAGATCGCTTCAACATCGTCACCGATCTCGAACACACAAACACTTCAATCTATGGCATTTTTGATGGCCACGGTGGGGAGGTATGTCTGCAGATTTTCGATTTCTTTTAAAAATTTACAATGTTTCTGTGTCTAGTCTCTAGTGATAATCTGTAATTTTCTAAATCTCATTTGATAATACTATTTCTTTTGAATCCTATGACAGACAGGAGTGGTGATCCAAGATGGCTGATCTTCCAAGAGGAGATGACACCACTTAATGACGATGGAACATTTGACAATTGTTCCAATTTTAATAGATTACTATTGCTAAGTACTAATGTCTCATTCAACCATACTATTGTTAATGGAATCTTGCAAGATTGTTTAAAACTTATTTTTGTGAAATAAAGATGAGGTGAAATCTTGATGGACTAACTGTTGCTTGAAATATCTAACCAGAAATCCATTTTATAGAGTAACAAAATGTTTATAGTTTATTACATGTATAACGGTTTATTTCGTATACTTGCTAATAGTATATGGCCATGCTGTTTGTGTCTAAGCTCAACATATGCAACATATTTTGACGTTTGTTTACTAAACTTCTCCCATTCTGACTTAGCAGCTCTGTTGATTGAGAGTTTGCATTGGTTTGATGTATACCTGTTGGCCCTTAAATTTCGGGCGAAAGCACTCAATGCGTCACAGCAGAAGTCTAGCTGCATCAAATCCAGGAACTACCAGGCCTGGTCAACATGTCGGCCTCCAAAAACACTTAGATTTGACTAGAATCTCCCACTTTTAGAACAAATTCTGAGAAAACCACTTGCATAATATTCTTGATTGTAGTTACAAATGGTAATGTTTTATTAATGCTTTTAAAGTAAATTTTTTAAACTTAGCTTTTTACACCACAATGGATAGAACTTGGAGGCAGCATTATTTTTCATATTAATTTTGATATTTATCCCACATCATTAACAATCATATCTAGAATTATAGATCTATGACACTTGAACAGCATTGTATATTGCATGTAGTTTGCTGCTGAATATGCGGAAAAGACACTATTCAAGTCGATTATGGTGAGACTGCTGAAGTCGACACTGGCCGACAAACCTGAAGACTTCGGGGCTGTGTTGACCGAGGAGATTCTTGCCGTTGACCAACAACTTCTACAGGTGGAGAGGCTCACTAACGAATTCTCAGGTAAGGCTCATGGGTCATTCCGTGTCAGATTATACAGTTTTCAAGAAATTAAAAAAGTTAATTTCTCACAATTTGCTTAAATTGTAACCAATGAATGAGTAGCTATACCAGAGCACTTCTACAAAGGAACTAGGTAAATGCTAAAAAAAATCGCACCCATTATTTCTATCTGTTTTCAGGCACTTCTAACTTGAGAAATTTACAAGCTACATGTCGGAAATTTGCTGAATATATAGACATATTGGTACAGATTATCTGTGCCGAATTCATAAATGATAGGACAAAGGACAATGGGTATACCGGGTGAACGAAAATGGAATTAAAATTATTCATTGGTTCAAATTTAAGCAAATTCTGAAACATCAACTTTTTGACCATTGGTTGATTTAAATCAGAATGACCCTCGTAGCAATCTGTATATTATTTAAGACCTGTACAAAGATATCGTTCTTATTGTCAAATCATGTAGTTTAACGGTGCATCTTCAATTAGATTTTTTGCTAGTCTCATTTCAAATAAATTTTGTAAAAAACCAAACCTACCTAGTATCCACTGCAACATGCTAGCTCGTTTGTGAAACTTTTGTATGTAGTTTTTGTGAAATCATCAGACAAACTATTAAATTGCTTAATGCTTGTTCAAGTATTAAGTGAAGTGAAAATCGAAATGCTGAAAAATCACGATTTTCACCCTTGGTGAAATTTTTTAACTTTGTCATGTGATCGGCGAGAGAATTGAAGTCACGCCCAAGATTGGCATTGATTCGCAGTGTTAACCGTTTTGGATATCCACTGTTTCTATCCTTACTAGATCTAACGAATTAAGTAAATTCTTTCAATGATTTGAAAAAAATAGGTATTTTTTATTAAACAGACTGCCCACCTTACTTAAACTAGTCATACAATACACATCTGGACATCAATGAACCAGATTCGCGATGGGTTGAACCCTTTGAGGAAGCAGCTTTAAAGTTCCCTCCTCAATAACATTTTTTTTTCATCTTATTTTTGACTAATTAGACTTGTTTGTTGGTTTAGTTTTTGCGAAATCATCAGATACACTGTTAAATAATTTTTGACCGGATCCCGTTAAAACTCGGCTAAAAATAGGTTAAATAGAAAGCGTGGTATGACTATATGCTGTAGCACAGGGTTATTCCCACTTTCACTAGTTGCCCGATCAAAGTCAATTCATCCGATGATTTAACAAAAGTACTCACTATTCTTAAAGTATTACATTTTTTACTACTCTGTAGTACAAAATTTAACTACAAACAAACTTTATTCGCAATGGGTTAACTCAGTCGAGGAGGAAGCTTCATACTATAATATATTCAAACAACATGACCACCCAAATATGTTTTAGTTAACCATGATTTTTTATTTAATTTTACCATGTCATCTGTTTGATTTTAAATGTTTCAGAGCAAATGTCTAGTTTACATAACAATGTAATTTAACACATGTTAATGATATATGCCCGTCACGTGATCCCATGACACCTGACCCTGATAAACTCCGCCCCCAGGTATTGGGAATTGTTGACAGACCTCTGTTTGTGCTGGACTACAAGATTGATATTGACAAACAAATAACGGTCAAATTATATAATAAATTGTTGACAGATCTCTGTCTGTGCTGAACTACAAGGTCGATATTCACAAACAGATAATGGTTTTAAATTATATAATAAATCGTTGTTATTTAAAACACATTTAAGCAGTCAAGATATAAGAAATTTACAGAAAATAAACTTTGTAGTTTAAGGAGATTAGTTTAGCAGCATGTAAATAATAAATCTTATTACACGAACAAATATCATCATGATCATCATTAAAAAAAATTATCTTTGTAAACTTGTGGTCTGAAGATAAGTATATGATCAAAAGATTGCGTCATGGCAATATCAGCTCTTTTCTGAACAATTGTAGATATTGTAGACCAACATTGCTTGATAGGTTTTGTTTTGTCTTGCTGGACAGGTTATAAATACAGTGTTGATATATTGTTGTCTTGTTGGACTTCTTGTTGATATCACTCTGTCTTGTCTTGGTGAACAATGTTGCTGTATGTTTGTCTTGTACATATTGTCTTGTTGGACAGGTTATGTAGTGTTGCTATATATTTGTCTTATCTTGTATTGTTGGACAGGTTATGCAGTGTTGATATTATTTTGTTTTGTCTTGTTGGACATGTTGTACTCTGTTGCTGTCTTGTTTTGTCGGACAGGTTCCACAGTATTGATATCATTTTGTCTTATCTCATTGGACATGTTCTACAATGTTGTTATATCTGTTTTGTCTTGTATTACAGGTGCTACAGTGTTGATATATGTATTGTTGGGCATGTCTATGGTGCTGATATTTCTCTGTCTTGTCTTGTTGGACAGGTTCCACAGTGTTGATATCTCTACTGTCACACAACAAACTCACTGTGGCGAATGTTGGCGACTCTCGAGGTGTCATCTGTGATTGTGATAACAAGGCTGTGCCATTGTCGTTTGACCACAAACCACAACAGGTGAGTGGTCACAATAGCAGAGTGGACAGTGGTCTCAATAGCAGAGTGGAAAGTGGTAGCAAATACAGGGTGGACAGTGTTCACAATAGCAGAGTGGACAATAGTCACAATAGTAGAGTTGATAGTGATCACAATAGCGGAGTGGATAAAGGTCACAATAGCACAGTTAATAGTGGTCACAACAGCAGAGTGGATTATGGTAATAATTTTGATATATTTGGACATTGATCGTTAGATCGGGTAACTTGCGAGTTTGACTAACTAGCATTATGCCATAGTATATGTAGCCAAGCCACTTCTGCCATTTTGCGCCAACTTTATATAATGCCCCAGTGAGTGAATGTCCCTTGGGTAAATACACTTATGAGTAATTGTCCTGTAAGTGATGAGGTATGGCAGGAAGTGATATATGGGAGGTTCATCCTAAAAATAGGTGGGAGGTTGGTCTCAAAAATAGGTGGGAGGTTGGCCTCAGAAATAGGCGGGAGGTGGGAAGTTGACCCCCAAAACAGGTGGGAGATGGGAGGTTGAGATTCATGTTACCCCCCCCCCCACTGAGTAACTGTCAGGTGGATTGGATGTAAAGAAAGTTGTCTTTAAGTAATTACACCAGAGGTTGGTATGAGTATTGAAGTCAGTGCCATATCATGGGTGGGGGTGTGAACATTGCTACATGTGGGGGTGTGGATGTTGCTACATATAGGGATGTGGACATTGCTACATGTGGGGGTGTGGACATTGCTACAAGTGGGGTATCAATTTATCTGCAGCAAAATTTTAGAAAGAGAAGCGATAGAGAAACCATTTTGCAACAAGATTCATGCCACAAATTGCTTGGTGTTTGATTTTGATGTAAAAAAGAGTAAAATGCCTAGGTTACAGTGTTACATATTTTGAGAGCAAAGCCAACCCAGTGAAAGCCAGTACAGTGGCGCCACACGATAGTCACACTAAAGTGACATAGCTTGACTTACCCTCTTCACAACCACAGGCCACACTCTAGCCATTTCGTACGGTCTCCAGCTGGGTTCTCTGCCATCCTCCAAGAACTCCTACCAGTTGGTTCCTCTCTACTTCCACAGTCCTTCGTGTTGATTTTGGCCTTCCTCTTTTCCTTTTATCTTCAGGGCCCAGGTTAGTGTGTGTGGCCGATCCTTCTGAGTTTGATGACTTCTGATACTGGTGGCCTACCAGTGTGTTTGGAGAACTCTTCATTTGACACTTTCATATGCCAGTGTATCTTTAGTATTCATCGTAAGCATATCCTTTGAAAACTGTTCTCTTTTTGTGTCATTCTCCACATTGTGGCGTCTGTATAATAGTATTAATTCAACATCGCTCTTGAAGTTTTAAACTTTTGTCTTGGTGCTATTTAATTGGTGGATTTCCTTAATTGTTTGAGTCTTATGACTCCACCTTCTGCCACCCAATACAGCATAAAAAGGAGCACTAGGATTCCACCTTCTACCGTCCAACACAGCATAAAAGGGAGCATTACGGTTCCACCTTCTACCACCCAACACAGCATAAAAGGGAGCATTACGATTCCACCTACCACCCAACACAGCGTAAAAGGGAGCATTACGGTTCCACCTTCTACCACCCAACACGGCATAAAAGGGAGCATTACGGTTCCACCTTCTACCACCCAACACGGCATAAAAGGGAGCATTACGGTTCCACTTTCTACCACCCAACACAGCATAAAAGGGAGCACTACGATTCCACCTTCTACCACCCAACACGGCATAAAAGGGAGCATTACGGTTCTACCTTCTACCACCCAATATGGCATAAAAGGGAGCATTATGGTTCCACTTTCTGCCGTCGAACACAGCATAAAAGGGAGCATTACGGTTCCACCTTCTACCGTCCAACACAGTATAAAAGGGAGCATTACGGTTCCACCTTCTACCACCCAACACAGCATAAAAGGGAGCATTACAATTCCACCTTCTACAGCATAAAAGAGAGCATTATTGTTCCATTTTGGAAGCATTGATGCATATCACTGATGAAGAGTCAAAACAATAGAAATCCATTTTGATCTGCACCCTGTGGTTGGATATATGTCTATTACACTAATTTATGATATATAAAAAATGGACTTTTATTATTTTGAATCCTCAACAGATGCATTGTTGAAGATATTAAACTTGGCAATCATATAGTTTCAAGTGTTATACTCTTGCAGGTGTTTGTACCTTTGATAATGACTGACAATAATCTGAGAGAGCTATTTGCTGTGTTGACATAGAACGCAGTTTGTGTTGTCCAGAACCAGGCATGTGAATAGCTGCAGTTTGTTTAAAGAATGCCTGTATACGACAACTTTTAAAGTGGTTAGGCCTTTTATTTTTTATCAATTGGTTTACATATTTTTTATAACACAAAGATGGGTCAGTCAGCGGAAAAAAATAGTATTCCAAATATGTAGCACCTACGATAATCATGAACTAGATTGGCCTAAATTATTTACGCCCCTAAACAACATTCTGACCTAATTTTTTCTATTCACTCCATGTACAAAAAAGCATATATTCTTGTAAAATATTGTGGTTTTAAACAATATGAGCGATAATATAAGCCACTGATGCTCACCGAAGAAGACGGCGATGTTACCCGGCGCTAGGCATGCTGGACCAAAAAAGTTTGCAAAAACACAATATTTTTTTAAGAATATTATGTTTTTTGCATGTGGAATGATGTTTCATGTTAAAATACGACACAATGAAAATGTATAGAAGATTTTTTTTTTTTTTAATATCGGGTCGGCGGATCCGTAAACCAACTAATTAAAAAAATATAAGGCCTTATTTGCTTTATAAAGTATGTATGAATCCTTTATCCACTTACAGATGCGCGAGAAGCGCCGCATAAGAAAAGCAGGTGGCTTCATCAGCTTCAATGGAGTGTGGCGTGTCGCAGGCGTCCTGGCAACTTCAAGGGCGCTGGGCGACTACCCCTTGAAAGACCGCAACCTGGTCATTGCCGAACCGGACATTCTAACGTTTGATCTCGACAAAATGAAACCAAAATTCATGATTCTTGCCACTGATGGATTATGGGACGCATTCAGCAACGAAGAGGCAGTTACGTTTGTGTCGGAACGACTCGACGAGCCTCATTTTGGTGCAAAGAGCCTTGTGCTTCAAGCGTATTATCGGGGTTCGCTAGATAATATCACTGTGATGGTGGTGGATTTTACTAATCGGACTAGCTGATGTCGTGTTCTCAGAAGGTTGGTTATGACTTTATCAGGTTCACTGATGCATAAATGTTTTGGGAGCATTCACGAAATTGTTACATTTAAGTGGCCGTCTCAAAAATCAATGTGTCCCACATAGGCATTGAAATATTTATCAGGTGGCAATGCAAACTACCTGCATATGCAAAAGGTCAGCACCCTTTTGAACTGCAATCGAAACGGGGGGAATTACATTGATGTGTTACTCCAGCTGCTTTAACCCCCCTCCCCCAGTGAAAAAAAATGTATGTAGTATTAAACATTGCCATTTTGAGATGAGCCCAGGTTAATGCCTACAGTCAACCAGTCTATAAATGAAAACAAAAAGCAGAATATATTAATCTAACAACAATCGCCTTTGTAAAATATTTTGACATTTTATCAGAACCGAGTATATCTACAGGCTACTAATCTGATGGCGTTAAGGTCAGGTTACGCCAGCGATTTTTTTCCAATTTGTCGTTGGATGCCACTGTCACATGATGTCACACTGCGAAAATCGATTGTGTAAACCTAACCCCACAGGATAAGTCTTGGTGCCAATCTTAGAGTTGACCCCGATTTTTAATTGTTGACCAATCAATGACCGGCATCAGGTGCATCCATCTTGGTGGAAAAATCAGGGCAAAAATCGCTCTTGTAAGCCAGTGTTTTGTGACCGTTATTTTATTCTGAATTATTGCCGGTGTCACATATATTGTTTGTTATTGTGTGCTAGTCTTTGGTTGTCCATTTGATCTCTGATAAAAGTATCTCAAAAGTCATTTTAGCTTGAATTTTTAGTGATTTGCCAAATCATGAAAAACTTAACTGTTAATGATAATATATGTTATGACTAAAAATCATGCACTTGAATAATTCAGTGATTAATTACTTAACTTATATAAAAAGAGAACAATACAAAAAATAATTGAGTCAGTGAAATGTCTCATTAATCAATGTCATTTTTATATATCAATGGATTTACATATATACTGTATACATAATGGTGTTAAATTCTGATTTTGAGCTACGTAGACCCCAGTTGTTACTTTTAGCAGAAACAATTGGTCATACCTGAAGTGGGGGATTTGAATAAGAAAAATAGTAATTGTAATTAAAACTGCTTCCTCAACTGATTTAGCCTATCACAAATCTGGTTCTTTGGTGTTCAAATATGTAGTGTGTGAATAGTTTATGTAACATCCGCGGTTGATTTAATAAAAAGAATGCATGTTTTTATTCAAATCATCATTGAAAGAATTGATGTCATTAGATCTGGTAAAGATCAAAATAGTGGATATCCAAAATGGTAAACACTGTGGGTCAACGCTGATCATGATCGTGACCTCCATCCTCTCGCTGATCACATGACAAAGTTACAAAATTTCACCAAGGAACAAAATCGTGATTTTTTAGCATTTCGATTTTCACTTCAGTAAATGCTTGAACAAGCATTGGCTAATTTAATAGTTTTCTGATGATTTCACAAAAACCACATACAAAACTTGCACAGACGAACTAGCATGTTGTAGTGGATACTAGGTAGGTTTGGTTCTTCGCAAACTTAATTTGAAATGAGACTAGCAAACAAATCGAATTGATTAAGCACCTTTAATTAATATATTTGGCACGCTACATTTAAATGTTGACATTTTCAACTTATGGGTCTATTTTAGTAAATAAACCCTGTACTTTGATGCCTTATTTATATAAGATGTTACTATTTCATAGTAAGTACCATATTTAAAAATACATTTTAGACACTCAGATTTAAAAGAGCATAATGTTAAGATTATTGAGATGATGATCTTGTCATGTGCAATATATCTTTAATGTAATTCTTCACACTTAAATGTGCACCGTTACGTAATGCATGTCTATTACGTATTTTACGGTATATTTTACGGTATATTTTACGGTATATTTAGCGCAAATAAGAATAAGAAAACAGTTTATTGACAACCAAAAAGGGTGGTTGAATACATTTCCAAAACCGATTGTAATAATATATAAAATAACAATGATGGTGATCAAAACTAATGCTGTAAAATTATATGATCACGTCAGGAATAATATTCGAACCACTACTATATAACAGACAAAAAACCTGATTAAATCATTCAGATGTCTATTTATAGAGTATTGATTCATTCCAGAATGTAGCCCTGTTCACTGACATGGGTAAAAATGTAGCATTATTGTTAATCACATTTTAAACGTGTTTGTGATTAAAGTGAAACAAAAGTCATAGTTTTGGGGTATTCACCTGAAAGAGATAATAAAAACTAACCTTGTGTAACTGTAAGAATATCACGCTAGTGGTTTTCCCAGAATTAGTTAAAAAATTCTGGTCAGATTTCAGTTATAAGGGGGGTTGACGTGTCTGTTGGGTGACACATAAGTCCCTGGCAGTTCTAAGAAATCGACTCCAGCGAAACACACCAAGTGCCTTCAACTGAAATCAAACGGCCAACCAGGCAAGTATAGGAATAGGTGTTCACAAATAATTTTTCATTCGGTGAGCGAATATTGCCAGGCTACATGCACTCGTGACTTAGGGTTATCTAATAGTATGGCGTGGCCCATGAAATTAAGATTATGTGTGTTCAACAAGGTTTTCCTAGTAAACAACTGGTGTGATATTCTTGATTGTAGTTGCAAATGGTTACGTTTTAATAACTCTTATTGGTGCATAAGCCCAAAACCATGACTTGTTTCGCTTTAATGTACTAGTAATATGCACTAGTGCCTTTGTTATGAGTGTGGGTATAGCCACTAAATGGGGTAATTGCTAACCGTGCTAATTTACGCTAAATCCTATTATTTCTTATTTAGTAGTTAAGGTTATTGGCATGCGTTGCTCAATGGTTTTACGCATGGTACCTGTGACAATGCCCTGTTGAGGAAAACTACAATCATGTATAATATAATATATGTGTTAGCGGATATGGGTGACCTCGATTTCACTAGTGATTACGCCATGTATAGTCAACGTTTTCCGCATAATTTTTTGTATTATTCATTTTACATGTATTGTTTTTATATTAGTGTATGCTATATATATGTGTGTATGTATTAAACGTTGTTATTGTGTCGGTGGATTTTTATTGCTTAGGGGTGATCGCATAAATTCGCAATGTCTCAAAAAAACGTACAGCATTATGTATTGGTGGGTGCTGGTTTGGTCACCACCACATTTCGTCCTCAAAACTGCCCCAGTGGCTCCAGCTACTGAGTAAAACTGGTATTATTGCACATTGATGTTGTGGGTATTGGAACTGGGCAAAGCGGTGGGTAGTGTCTTGGTAACTACGCCACTTCAGCTAAATTGTATTAAGCAGCCAATTTTATTGCTCTTATGTGATTGTATGAAGCACATATTACATACATGAATTGTCAGGAACGAACAAATATGGCGGTTTTGCACATCCAGCAAATTCATCACCGCAAGGGCCAATCGCCTGAGGCCTCCTTTCTATGTGTTCAGTCCAGTGTTGCATACATGGAGTTTCAACATTATGCTTCAGTATAAAAACACTGTGGTCATTAGTTTGGCATTATCTGAAGTGGTGGTTTGAACCAATATTAACACTGCGGTTTTTAAACTTTGAGAACTTACATGAGACGACCCCTAACTGGCTGAATCTCGTACAGCCAATGGTTTGCTTATCAGGTTAATGCAGCAAAGAGGTGTTTTTTTTGTTTTTAGTGGAAACTGTTTAAATGTTGCAATGTGAGTGAATAATGGCGTTGTCTCTATGCTGGGGTGAATTAATTTTGTATACAGTGACATAGCAAGTCCTGGTACACATGCCTATGTTTTTTATAGAAATAAGAACAGTTTATTTACAAACTGAACTAGTGGTTGAATTTGATATGTTTCCAAGAAGTTATTTTAAGATAATAATGTCTAAAGCAATGTCACATTGAGAATATTATTATAATTGCAGATACATATGAATGCAAAAAAAACAGCAGAGAACAAGACCGATTTATAAATTCCATCTAGCCATTATGTAATTCAGTGTGGTCGAAATTAATAAAACTCAGTTGTTTGACATATGTTCACTTCCACTTCCGAGGTTCGGTTTTGTGAATCAGCCGTATAGTAGAATAAAACTGCTCTTGCCCGAAATGATTCTGTAAGCGGAGTCCTCTGTGCTTGGACAATTGTTGATGTGGCGAAAGCAGTCGGCATTCACTCAAGGTGGCGGTATAATGTAATGAAGTTTATAATCATTGTTTGTTTGTGAAACATCTAAACCTGTACAGTGGCACCCCTGACGAACGACCTCCCTGATCATTGACCTCCCTGATCAATGACCACCCTCCTTCCCGACCGTTTTGTCATCAACAGTCTGCATACACTGTATAAATGACCCCTCGTCAATGACCACTCCTAATATGTGACCAACGATCCGGTCAGTTTGAATTTTACCGGTGACAAACAACCAAATATTAAGTTTTTACAGAGGTGAAATATAGTGGTGAAATTATTTACTGGGACTGGAATGACACACTACTTCATGTTACGATACGTATCGCGATACAAAAGACACGATATGATACATTTCGTTTATTTATGTGGACAAGGCAACGCTACAGCAGACGTCATGTTGTCACTCACATGAGGTCCAAATTGCATGTGCGCATTGAAAAAAATAATAGTGTAAAGATTTTACATAGATTATAGTTAAATACACGTGTTGGAAACGTACTACATGTTATATTTCGCTATTTTATTGACACACAGGCAGGTGTGGCTCGCGTTGAACGTTTATTGCTTCACAAAGGTGATGTGAATAATGTTTTGACTACCACTGTCGCATATCGTAGTGTACCATGATATGGATAGTGTGTATCGTGTACCGTACCGTGCGGTGTGTATCGCGATACACTGGTGTATCGCTCCGGCCCCATTTACATAGCAAGATAACTATCATTCTTTGAATAATAATAAGGCTCATGCATCAATGTGGTAAAACGCCTCTTTTACGACCATTCCCCTGTGATTTTTGGGTGGTCTTAACAGAAGGGTTCCGCTGCATCTCATGATGTTCATGGAGGAGTGTGATTTTAGCCATTGTCAACCGTACTCAGATGTCTTGCTGTGTCGTGTTGTCATGGCTATGAATGGTACACCTCGTGGTCATACCAAACAGGTGGTCACACTAGAGGGTGGTCACCTTATTTATGTTAGAACTTTTCATGTTACAACAATTTCTGTTCTGATATTTTTGTTGGATCAAACATAAAACAAACATGTGACACGAATTACAGTGTGCTTATGTCAGACTTTTCATTTCAAGTTATCCAGTGTATTGGGAAGTTGTGAGATGCACCCCTAAATGTCACATTGTCTAGGGCCTTATTTTGAGACATTTTGTTTGTTATACAACACTAAACTGAGTTAATGTTTTTGTACATAATATAAAAAACAATATTCCCTCTCCCTTGCAAACAATGGGAGCCCATTCTCCACAGGCTGAATCCATCCCAAGTCCCTCCAAGAGGTGCAAGGTTGCCTGCTTAGGACAGGAGATCTTCACTTTAAAACAATTCCATATTTTCTGTAAGAAGTGGCTATGGAACGCATACAATTGCCCACTAAAGACCTTATTTTTTCAAATATTTCTGCATTCTGGGAGGGAGATAACCTCCCAGAATACCCTGTATCCGTAGTTTCATATCTTTCCTCCTATGTCTTTAACTTGTCAGTTATGCCCGACTGTGTATGTATTGAACTGAATCAGCTGAACGCAATTCAACTGAATACTGACATATAAATTTCTGCTTCTATTTTGTGTGGCTCAAAGTTTGTTTCCAAAACAGGACCACCATTTGTGTGGTGTAGTGGTTAGAACACCAGACTTTCAGTCAAGAGAACCCAGGTTTGAATTTGGCAGTTTCATTCTCGTTGCCACAGTTGTATATTATGAGTACGTGTACCAGGCTACAAACAAAGGTGGCTATATGAACGAACAGTCATTGCGTAGTAATTGCAGAGTGGCTGAATGCTTCCATGACACGCAAATTCGTGAAGCGTTCCATATTTTTTAGTATTCACAACTTTAATACACGTGGTCAATATAATATACATACGATCAGGGTACATAACGAGTTTGCTAAACGAAGTCTTAGGTACAGTTTGCCACATACCATAAATAATGCACCTGATTTATTAAAAGACAAGGTCACCACTCACAGTTTCTCAAATTATATCAAACTTTATTATCTGAATACATATATTGAACAATGTGCAATCCAAAATTGTTATATATGTCAACATGACTGACTATGTATCCGTTCCTCCTTGGTTAAAAAAATCACTGTTTGTATATTTGGTTGTAGGAATATAATTGGCATTTGTAATATACCGGCATATCTATATTAATATCTATATTAATTTTGTTCACCCAGTAATTATGCATTAATATTTATAGGTATTTTTTTTTTATATATTTTTTTTATTTTTTTTATCTTAATAACGGGTGAAATTAATTGACAGGGTGGCTCCTACGTTAGCGATTAATTTTTAGTCTTAGTAGGAGTCTCCCGTCCCTTATATGACATTATCTTTTATTTTCAGACCGTACTCTATATTCTTACCACTTCGTTTTCTCATGTCGACATAGATGTAATATATTGTATGGTTTTTGTGTTGAATACTCTGTTTTGTTGTTTTTGGGACGAATAAATATTTCCTGTTCCTGTTCCATAGAAGTCAACATGTCATGAGGGAGGCTGAGAAGAAGAGGGAGGCTACAGTGTAGATACAGAGGCTGGGAAAAAGAGGGAGGCTACAATTGAGATAGGGAGGCTGGTAAGGAGAGTGGGGTACAATGGAGATGGGAAGACTGGGAAGGAGAGATGAAGACTGGGAAGGAAAGGGAGGCTACAATGGAGATAACAATTCTGTGTATACCAGCCTCACAGTAGTCTAGGTTACTGATTTCATTCTCATGTCATGTCAGCCCTCGGTCAACTGGAGAAATGACCGGAATCTCCCACTTTTAGAACACATTCTGAGTAAACCAGTGGCGTGATATTCTTGATTTTAGTTGCACGTGGTTAGTTTTTATTATCTGCCTAACCCTAATATATATGACGGAATATCCCTACTCTGGGGCAAACAGAATGTTATATAATCCCAAATACTATATCCAGACACCTGTGTTGGTTCCATAGTAGGAAGTGATTCCCAGTTATGTATTCCTTCCTCCAGTGTAAATTGTCTGAAGAGTATAATATGGATCTGCTCCATAGCACAACAAAATGGGACGATCTACACAAGTAGATTAGTGTCAATTTGAAGCCACCAAAAAAGACTGCATTTCACTAGCAGCCATGTGGGTCAGTAGCACCAACAGAAACTAACAACCCTGTGCTAGAATCACTGAGGCATGACCAGGGGGTCTCTTTTCAAGAGCATGAATGTATGAATGACCTTGATATAACTCTAGGAGGCATTAAGCAGCTGCACACATCCCCACAGACATGTCCAGCTCACTTTACCTCACCAGCTTCCTCATGAAACTCTTTCGCATCAACTTCCTCCCTCAGCTCCTCCAGTCTTCCCTTGTCTACTCTGTTCACTCCCGCAATTCTTGCCACCCAGTTATTTTTGCAAACTTGGACTTTGTATAAATATGTATTGTATACCCCAGTGAGATTCTAGACTGGACTAAAACTTCCCCAGGGAGGTTCACCATTTGACAATATGACATAATGGCATATCCCATCAGTAATGTGTAAATCATGCACATTTTGGCCTTAAATATGTTGCAATTCATCCTAAATTTTATGGCAAAACTGAACAGCAAAAATGCAATGATTATGCATAAATATTATTGTTGGCTTTAGTTATTATACTGAATGAATTATTATACTGAATTAAGTGATGTTCAACTGTTTTAAAGTGATAATGTTGGGTGGCGGAGGGGGGAGTTCTAGTCAGAGGGAGGCAGGCACAGACTGGTCTGCAACCTTCCTTGGTAGGCTCTGGCCTAGCCCAAGACTCCCGGGGAAGTGTCTGGCCTAGCCTGAGACTCCCGGGGAAGTGTCTGGCCTAGCCTGAAACTCCCATGGAAGTGTCTGGCACAGCCTGAGACTGCCGGGGAAGTGTTTGGCCTAGCCTGACACTCCAGGGAAAGTGTCTAGCCTAGCCTGAGACTCACGAGGTAGTGTCTGGCCTAGCCTGAGACTCCTGGGGAAGTGTCTTGCCTTGTCTGAGACTCCTGGGGAAGTGTCTGGTGGGGGAGGATTTTGTGTGTTGCAGTTTTCTGATAGAATGACTGTGTGGGAGATGGCTTCAGATTCTCATAGTGGGAGTCTCTAAAGCACCAAATCCAGTCATGTTTATGATGTTTTGGTGCATGTTGAGACGTACAGTTGTCCCTTTGTTTAATTTCGTTTGTGCCTACATTTATTGACCAAAGGCAAATGTGAATTCAATGTTGTGGTGCTGCCTTGCTTCAGTTGCTGATGCATAACTTGGTTTATCTGCATGATCAACCTGGTTTTAGTGTCAGGTACTAGTCTGTGTATAATGTTTATGTTATTCAGTGGCATATTTAGGGGTGATGCCATGGGCCATGGTCCCCCTTTCGTTATTTTTTTTACATTTTTGTATGTAACCTGTTGCCCCACTACAGGCTAGTAGTAGGGTAAACTAATAGGTGACCAAGCTTGCCCCCCTGCGAGATCCCAGGTACACCACTAATGTTATCGTTATCTATTATGTTGATCTGTGGCCCGCCCGGTCTCTTAAAGGGGGGGTGAAGCACTTGAACAACCATAGCCCAAACATAATAACATACCATTTACAGTATATATCACCCTTATATGATGGGCGCAACGCCACGGTAATCTTGTAATATCCTTTTTAACTTTGCCATTATCTTCGCTGGGCGGCGCCATATTGCTCTGCGGGGGGCTCAGCGGCAGAGTGGTTTGAGTACGAGCTCCTGGCACCGCGTTCACACAGTAAAAACCTCTCGGAAAAACGGCCGAAACGCATGGAAAATCGAATAAAAAGAAAACTGGTGTGCACTGGATGGCTCCTGGATATATCAACTAGTACTACAAATGCAAGGAAAAACTTTTGATCGACTTCCCAGGAAGAATTTGCAGCGGAAAATGTGGTTGCAAATGCGGAAATTGCCGTGTCCGCCAGCCGCAGGCTCTGCGAGTGAGCACTTGTCCGATGCAGATAACAAGACAAAAGACTATGTGATGAGCATGGACAGACGGTGAGCATCAAGATGTCATTCTTAGTCAAAGATACCGTTCCATCTTAGATCTTTTTTTTCGCATATGACCATGCATCTACAGACTATTCTGCGACAAGGAAACGTCAGATATCAGAGGGCAGAGCGATGCGTAGGAAGCGACGAGCCGAAACCAGGTTAGTAAATTGGATTACCGTTACCATTGTGACTTATCACTACGATTACAATATAGTTCCACCCCAATAAGCACAGCTGTGCTTCAACGTCAGCATATATATGACCCACAGTAAATCGAAATGTATGAATACAATAAAGTGCGAGTAAGTGTTAATAGTTTGATATAATTACGAGTGTTTTCCAATCCGCCGATTTATATTCGACGTAATCATACGACTGATACGTACCGTCAATACGTGGCCGTACTCAGAACAATAACAATAACTCAGTAAGTGCTACAGGATATACTGCAACCTTATAACATGGGCCATGGCGTATGTACTAGGCAAAATTATTCAAGAAAATAATTTGATATTATTTATTGACAGTCATAATAAGTCTCATACTCATGTGTTCTAAATGCCTAGAGAGCAAGCAGCAAGCGTAAGGCTAAGCCTGGGGGGGGGGTTAGATGCATGGGAGAAACACGACCAAAAGACAGTATAGACTATAGTGCAACAGAAGCCTACTGTTGCTGTTTACATTTCAAATTCTTTATGGAAATATTTAAAATGTACAAATACTTTCATTGTGATTAAGTGCAAATGCAGTTACAAAAACTGTTTAAAAGTATTTAAATATTTAAGTAAAATGCATTTCACCCATGCAATGTCTAGCTAGCTGGAAAGGAAACTTACTAAGGCATCGTCATCTACCCAGTTGAACACTGTCAGATTACATGTCTGCTTTCTATAATGACACTTTATAATTTCTGTCTGAATTCTTGTGACTTGACAATAAGGCAAAATTATATAAAATTAATTTTCTTTATTGATCAGATTAAACCCCACATGTAATAACCGGAAGTTCATAGAGATGTATTAATTACATTTTATTCTAAGTCGACTGATAACACTGTAATGAATACCGTGGGTGGAGGGGGCAACTGTCGGCAACCCACAATAGTATTAGTACAAGCTATACATAAGAAGGAAATATATCAGGCATGGGGTCAATTCTGTTTTGTCCATTCCAAAAAACAGTTCTAATTCCGCCTTGCAAAAAATCAATTCCAAAACGTTAAAATCCTAGGCTAAAGAAAAATTCAAATCCAATTCGTTTTAACACAGTTTTATTTGTCACGTGTGCACAATCATATTTAATTAGATATGATTAAAAAATTATTGTTCGTTAAATGCACACACACACACATATATATATATATATATATCAGGTTTGCCATATAAAAAACTTTAAAATGGCATCCAGCCATTTCATATGTACATTCTGCTGCGACACCTCTCCTGGATTTTTGCTAACAAAACCAGACATTTTGGACAGCCCTGGACAGTTGGGTCATTAATCTGAGTTTTGAACAGTTTCCCCTGTTTATATCGGGTCCAGGTCATTTGCCCCCCTTCCGGACATTTGCCCCTTTGTCACTTGCCCCCCAGACATTAGCCCCTTGCCTTATTCAAAATCTGGACATTTGCCCCCTGTCTATAGCTTCTGGATTATTTGTAAGTTTTTTTAAGAAATGTTTTTTTAACTTATTTTTTTATTTCTGAACATGAATTCAATATATATATTACCCTAATTGTAATTAATGTTCTTTGTGCAAGATCAGCCAAGTAAATTACTTTATGTAGTTGGAGATGATCCTGTAATCAAAGGATTATCTTTATTGCAATTGTGGAAGAAGCCAGTGACATTAGGACCTGGACATGTTAGGACAATTGAGGATATTTGAAAGAAGCCATCTCAACAAGGTTTCTTTTGAATTGCATTTACCATGGAGAGTTGGAGTGAATCCATTTTCCTATAAAACTGGATGCACAAGCCAGAGTTGTCAGAATTCACTTATAACTTCACCATGGAAATTACTACTAGCATTTGAGGAGGTCATGTTTTGAGTGTCATTCCTACACCAAGAAGGGGGACCAACAAGATTACTCTTCATTGGGAGTGAAACCAGCGTCGATCCTGATCATGCAAGGGTGCTGTGGTCACTGATCTGATCTCCAGATCCAGAATGTGATCAACAAGACTGCCTGCAACCATGATGGTGACACGGCACAGATAGAAGCTGCCAAGGTCCGTGAGGACCTGAAAACTAAGGCAGCTAATACCAGGGGCACTCCAAACCAGCTGATCTCCGACTCGTTACTGTCCACCACTGTTTGTGGAAGCATCACCCCAAGAACCCATCTTCCACCACTGATCTGACTATCAATGATACCTGGAAAACAACTGGTGACAAGATCATCTCATACACACTCCAGGGGATAGGCCATTGCATTAGGCTAAAGTGACTTTGACTTGTCATTGAATGTTATGTTATTGTAGTAATAATGATAAAACTGCAAACTGATTTTCACTTGTCAACTATCATGGAAAAAAGGGGCAGATGTCTGGGGGGGGGGAGCAAATATACTAGGAGGCGGATTTATATCGCTATCAGTTGTGGTATCATTGATATTTCATCAAATTTACTGGAAAGTTTGAGTCTTCAACATCCTAATCTCCAACATGTATTCTCCATGGGGACATTTTTAATTACTACAAAGGGCAAACCCTACAGCCACATGTAACAGCATTGTACAGGTGACCAGTGACATGTTTAGTATGGGAAACTTGTGGGCTGAACATTAGGCTTGGATAAACAAGGGGCTGCATTCAAGTGGGGCAGGCTTCCTCTCTCACACAAAGGGAATGAGCAGGCAGGTGCCCTTAATTGGCAATCTCTGTAAATAAACCTTCTACACTGAGAAAGAAAATGAGGCCTGAATGGTCTGATTTTGGTTTTACTGTCTGTTACAGTAATTTAATATTTCTTTTTGATGCAAATGCTTGATTATATTGTTCTTGGTCACAATGTTTCAATACCAGAGTAGACAGTGTCTATGCTGTAATGTTGACAACTTCCTGGCTGTTACCAGATTCAGGGTGACATGCTAATAGAAGACAAATATGATTTTAAAAGTAATATAAGTAAATATCAGGGTAAATATTAACAGTATCAAGTCAATAATTCCAACAAAATCAATTCCAATTCCCAAAAAATAAATTTTGGAAAAACAAATTCAATAAAAAAAAATTTGTAGTCAATTCCAATTCCGGAACTGGAATTGAGGGTCAGTTCCAATTCCGGAATGGAATTGACCACATGCCTGAAGTATAATCATGACAATATCTTGTCTCTGTGTACTACAGCAACAGTCATGAACAGTATAATTGAATTGAAACAAGCTTATGTCTGTGGGGCTTTTGTCGGGAGGGGCTTTTGTCCATGCACCATACTATCTAGCAGATGCTTTCAGTATAATACCTAATAATTATATATATATTTACATATATACATACATATATATATATATATATATATATATATATATATATATATATATATATACGTATGTGTGTGTGCATGCAGCATTTATAAGGTAAAGATGTCACAAGCATAGATCTGCATTTGGTCCAATAACAATATTCATGCATTATGTTATCTAAATCGAGTGTCAGATATAAAATAAGGAACCCCATAGAAAGTGTACCTATGGGTCCATATTTTGTTATGGAATTTGGACCCCTTATAGAATTTTGACCTCCCTGGCCCATTGAAAACAGTACAATGTTGATTAGATAATATAATGCACTTTGGAGCTAGGATGCTACAATTTTGGTTACATGCATTTGGTTATGTTACCAGTGGCATTCGTCAAACTGACCAAACAGATTCATTAAAAACATTAAGAGATCAGTGAAAGACCCATTGGTTGAATTAACATGGCTCCATAGGGAAAATGCTTTTCCCTGTGGTTGATTACTTTATACATTCTATATGACACTGGCACTCTTATATTCTAAAAATAATATATACAAGAGAAAGTTTCTCACATTGTGATTCATTTTTATTATGCAAAAGATGAATTTTGTAAAATGTTCAAGTCACTGTATGTGTAATCTTTTCAGATGAAGGATTCACCATTGGTTCATACAAGTACAGGTACTAGTTTTGAAGCATCCAGCGCTACGGGTGATGCCGTCAATCTTTACATTACGGATGTCGCCTTTAGTGCCATCACTGCTACTACTGCTGTGGCACAACATACAACTGATGCTGAAACGCAAATTGATCCGGTAACGATATTTCAAGTGTGACACTTCGCGAATGCTGCTGTAGTCACGGATGACATTATTGCACCAATGAACGTTGATCATGACTACTCCTATGTGAAGCTTCCATCAGATTCAGTGAGAATAAAGACATTGGTGCAGATGATGCACACTATGTGATAACAGCGACATAACCGAGGGTGACTCAAGCAGCTCCGACACCTATGAGAAAGAGAAGAAGTTTGTCATTCGTGAGAAAAACTTATGTCACTTTTCTGCACCTGCCACACACCAAACAGCCATAAACTGTGACACAGGTTGTACTCATGTCTGATCTATCAGCCAAGGTCTTTCGGATACTGGGGTGTCTGTCAGGAAAGTGTGCTGATTTCTACCCCTGGATGAGTGAAAGGTGAATTGAATATGTTAGGTGTACATGTACTATCAGTCAGAATAAGTAGTGTATTGGTGTATATTTAGTGCCAGTAGTGTATTGGAACAGATGATTGGTGTGCAAGTACTATCAGTCAGAACAAGTAGTGTATTGATACATATGATTGGTGTACATTTACTGTCAGTACAAGTAGTGTATTTGGTAGAGAATGAGACGCTTGGTTTACATTTGCTGTCGGTAGGAACAAGTAGTAGATTCAGTCAGAACAAGTAGTATATTGGATACACATGATTGGTGTACATTTACTGTCAGAAGAAGTAGTGAAATGGTGCAGATTCCAGAATGAGATCATTGGTGTACATTTACTGTTGGTAGGAACAAGTAGTGTATTGGTATGCATGATTGGTGTACGTTTACTGTCAGTCAGAACAAGTAATATTGTTACACATGATTGGTGTACATTTACTGTCCAATCAAAACAAGTAGTCTATTGCCATTGGTACAGATGATGATGGTGAAACAGTTAAAATGCCTTGGCTTTATAAAGATTAATTATTTCCTAAGCTAAACTACCAGTATATTTGATAATGTTGTGGCATAATAATGATGTGTGTAACTGTGATATCCATGTTCCAGGTTGTATTTCCCAGTGGTAAGAAGTCACTGTTTTTAGTCAAGCCTTATTTCTTTGGTAATTGTTTTTCTATGTGAATAAACTGTTGATATATTTTATGTTGGTCTCAATATAAATGAAATTGTGTGTAGTGACATGCAAGATGCTGCAGGTAACATTTTTTTGGACAGAAATGGGATATGGATAAGAAGGCATTCACATCATTCAGTTATTAATATTTTAGTGGGAATTTTTGTAGTTTTCCAGGTTGTTTTTCGACCTGCTGCATACTGTGGGTGCCTCACAATTTGTCTATATCAGATTATCAGTACACTCACCTGTGTCAAGTCAAACTTTCCATCAATTCAATTTGGTTCAGAATAGACATCACAGATCCTTCCCACATCGCAGGATGGGATTACTTGTCTTGCCTTTCCTGAGCCTGAAATATAATTTGTCATGGTTAGTTGATAGCACTAATTCCATAATTAATAGTTGCAAAACTGTGAACATTACATACTGTCAGTAGTTAATTATTGTTATTTAAATGATTACATTGCACCAAACAACAAGGTGTGGTGTGCTACAGAGAGGGGTGATTACAAGTACGAATATTAACGTAATCATGATTACAGTAATTACTGCAATCACAATTACTAATGTAGTCATGATTACAATCATTATTACAATCACGATTACGGTAACATTTAAGAATATATATATATTCACATAATGAATTAAATAAACCCTCATGTTATTATTGTCATCAATGTTATTCAACAACAAATCAAACCCAATATTAAAATACAGTCACGGTACACTTCATTAGATTACAAAATAAAGAGAAAAGCCTGCTTGCATTGCCACTGTAGTTCGGACCTCGCCCTCGGGCTAGGTAAAAGAAATATGCAGAAAAAATATGATTATTAAAATGGCAATGATTCGATAACAATTGAATTACTGACCTGCTAGCTATAGGGCGAATCGATGAGTCGGCACGCAAATCATGCAATGACAGCAGACCAACATCTAGCACCGCTTTGTTTGTGCATATCACTACAAAATCATCGTCTTCGCACGGTGATGCAAGCACCAACGCGGTCGGGCACACGGTGCTGCTTAGCCATAGCCTAGCCCTAGGCATGGTAGCTTCCTCGGCGCAGCATGATGACTCAACGTAAACGTGCGCAGACATCGGGACGCAATTTCCACAGGTTCACCACATCACATTACCTAGTCAGGAATCGTTGACAGTCAAAGCGCTGTTGTAATTTTTCCTGAATCCAACGTCAACAAAGCCAAAGGCGAAGCCGACCTGGAGTCTGGAGCGTGACTCGCACACTCGGTGACATTTTACGACTGTCAACGGTTTTTTCCGTGTGGCCTGTCGAACTAGACTCTTCGTCTGTGGTTTCCATTTCTCCAAAGATAGACAACTATTACGGAAGTTCAGTAAACCACTAATCGCTTGTAGCAGATCTGGTAAAACTGTCCCAAGCGATGCATCCATCTTGTCAACAAGTAAAAAATAGTTCCGGTATTCCGTTATCGCATATTCTCGTTGGTTAGCATCTCGTGTGTTCGAGAAGTGCGGCGTTTTCCACGATTTTGTGCGTGTTTTGTTGTAATTTCTTTAACTTTTTTTATTTGGAACGAACAAAAACGCTATTTTGTTGACGTGTGTAAACACTTGTATATATAACAGAGACCCATATCTTTTTTTTCGCTCCAGAATGCCTATTTACGAAATAAATCGCAAAAAATCGAAAATTTACATTGATTAGATATACGCGACTCAAACCACTCGTTTCGACAACAAAATGGCGATACGCAGTGATGTATTTTGTCGATTTTTGTCTCGAACAAAATCAGTTTTTCAGTTTATCTCATAAATTAGCAGGTATCTGTCACCATTAATGCATAGTTAGATAGTATATATTTAAATATACGGCATAACACAAAATTGCTTCAGTTCCCCTTTAATACAGGTTGTTTCTTAATACAGGTATTACTGTAACTTTGGTCAATAATGATATGTGGTCATTTGAGCAGGATTTATATATAACAACTGGCATAACATAACATACACCATAACATAACATACACCATAACATAACCAGACATATACACATAACAAGCAGTTGTGGCAGAAGTGTTTCCCTGCATGGGTGGTTAAGTATGTATCATGCCCATCCTCACGGGAGGTTTGGGGGATCGATCGAACCCCCTTTTGAGATAATATTTTTAACAAATCATCCCAGAAATCCCTGGTTTATTGTGTATGCTCTAAACCCCTTTTCAAAACTCAGAGGACAGGCCTGAGCATATATATGTTGCTCATACAGCGGATAGCCTTCACGGGTTGGTTGATCAATCTAGTCAAATCTGTCAAAAGGACCCTACAAATGAGTCATACTGTATCGGCCAGTTATCGTGCTGACTGCACCTCTGTGTTCACTAACCATAACCGCATTATGTGCCAGTCATTCAGGTGAACTAGAAGCATTTATATATGTATGTTTGACCGACGCCTATTCTTGTATAGGTGTAAACTAGTTTGACTGCCTACTGTTGGTACTGCTGCCATTTCACCCTGATGTGGGCGTTGGCTGAGAGTGATACATGGGTACGCATTAAAACCAGGTTCCATTCAAGTGAGTGAGCAGTCTTATATTGTCAACTAATTATTAGTAATATATATATATATATATATATATATATATATATATATATATATATATATATATATATATATATATATATATATATATTACTATAACATGTATTGCATGCCTTTCAGTAACAGCACCAGTTGGACAAACGTCAGCGTATTATAGTTTACCATCATTGCTCCGCTACAAAAAACATAGCCATAGGTTTGAATCTTAGTAGGGTGAAATATATGGCAAGTTCATTTACATTTATTATCTAGCGGTATACATTGGAACTAGGTTGCTATTTGTTGGGTTGTTAAAATGTTAGTTGGAGATTTTTTGTTGACTGGTTGTTAGTATGCCATAGCAGGTGTTGCTGCCCTCTAGTGTCAGCTGGACTCTGGACGTCAGCGTTTTAGTGATGTGTGTGGTTATTTTTCATTAGCACGCTTTGTTTTGCTGCAAGCTGTCATTGATCATAATATCGTGATTCTGTGGATGATTTGCACATTTCAACGACTGACTAATATATATCCAGTCCAGTTATTTCATGTTGGAGTAAAACATTAATTAATTAATGAACAGATTGTGATACAGTTGTTTGTAGTTACTAGTGTAACTGACAGGTCTTGCACTACCGCTTATGTGCGTGCGTGCGTGCGTGCGTGCGTGCGTGCGTGTGTGTGTGTGTGGGGGGGGGGTGCGCGCGAGCACACGCATGCATGAGTCAATTTGGGAATGACTTACTAAGTCTAAGACTAAGCAGGACCATTTCTTATAAAGATGTTATCAAGGCTCGGCGGCATGCACGAGCAATCATGAAAACTGTGACTCTTTCATTGGAGCCAACCAACTGTGGCACCAGATTGTTGCAGGTGGGCAAAGATAAATGACTTCCAGATATTTTAAAATTCTGGTTATACCCCTCTAATGATTCACCTTACATAATACACCACTCGATTCTTTGAGCGGCGTTAAATAGACCGTCTCGCCAGCGTGATGACGTCATTGGACACTGCAGAATGTCCTCTGTCTGTGCTGAATCAGTGCTGAAAATTCTAATTCGCATTGCTGATAACGGCGAGCGAGCAATAAAATAAATACATAATAATCCTAGTACTCCCAACGGCATTTGAGGAAAGCCGCCAGCGTGTTTTTTTTAGCAAGACGGTTGAGCACCATGGGCGGATGTGAACCAGTGCGGTACTCGGATTTCATCACGTGATGCATACATTATGGAGAATCTTTACACGTGGTGTAATACGGCAGCTTGCGCCAACACGTGCATGTGTTTACTAACAAGTTGGCGTTTGTTTGGCGTTGTTGGGGCGATTATAATGACCAACATCAGATACGCGTTTCACGCATAGTAGGTAAACACCCGTGTGTGTGTGTGTGTGTGTGTGCGTGCGTGCGTGCGTGCGTGCGTGCGTGCGTGCGTGCGTGCGTGCGTGCGTGCGTGCGTGCGTGCGTGCGTGCGTGCGTGCGTGCGTGCGTGCGTGCGTGCGTGCGTGCGTGCGTGCGTGCGTGCGTGCGTGCGAGATTATTATTTGTTTAAAATAAATAACCGTAGTGACAATTTTCGCATGCACTTTGGCTTAGCTGGCAACAGGTCCTCAACAATTGCCAACTTGGAAGCTGGAGACGGGCTATCGATGGTGGCAGAAGGACAAGGAAAACAAACGTTTTATAATAGATCCAGTTTATTTAAATAGGATGCAACTAGACATTTACATGTAAACTATAAACTAAAAATTCAGTTCTAAAAACGATCAATCATATGTGAAGTTCTCTTAATGACTGTGAAGGTTGATATAATCTATATATCACATTGTGTAACAAACTTACATTTACTCTACTCTATTCTTCGCCGAATTAAAACAGTTGAAGCACTGCCGCCATTTTTTATGCTTTAATTTATCTATCATGGCATTGTGACTTTTAGCGGCAAACTTTATTAATTGCGAAAATTGCCACTACGGTTGTTTATTTTAAACAAATAATTATCACGCACGCACGCACGTATGCATGCACAGGGGTGTTTACATACCATACGCGAAACGTGTATCTGATGTTGGTCATTATAATCTCCCCAACAACGCCAAACAAACGCCAACTTTTCCATAAAACTTGTTAATAAACACATGCACGTGTTGGTGCAAGCTGCCGTACTAAATCACGTATGAAGATTCTCCGTAATGTATGCATTACGTAATGAAATCTAAGCACCGCATTGGTTCACATAATTATGTCCATGGTGATTACCTGCTCAAAAACTCGCAAGCCGGCAGTAGTGATGTCAACGTGGTGCCACCTTGCGGCTAGAGGCACACACTATGAATTATTTCTAAAGAGTCTACGAGGTGGCGCCAGCCGCAGCAGTATTGCCGGTAATTTGCGTTTAGCGTGCCTTCACTCCTGACAAACTAGGTTTTTGTGCGTGGTTTCAATTCTCAAAAAGGCGGGCGCGCATCTGTTAGGTAGTGTGCTTCTACTGGGAACTATTATGTAAGAAATCATTCATGTTGTTCATTCTTCTGCGTGGATTCACGCTTGTGTCCTTTCAAGTCACCTGCTGATGGCCATTTGATTTTCAGACAGTAACGTGTGCAATCGTTCTTACTGAACCAGCTACGTGTTGAGTGACCTGTCGTTCTGACATGCCATGACAGTGATTCATTTCTGGTACGTCAATGTTTCTGTCTCCTTGCAGGGGTAGAAATAACTCCAAAAATCTAAGTAGCCAGCAGTGTTACCTGGCTAAAATATCTAGTAGCCCGCAGACATATCTGGTAGCCCACGTCTAGGGCAATTCCTCAACAAAAACCTCATTGCGGCTTTGTTGGCAAATATTCCATTGACATTAATAATGGAAAAACATTTGAAAGCTAATCGTACTGGTATCTTTCATTGAAGTAATCGTTTTTGTAATATGTACCTTGACTTATAATTTAAACAATTAATGTATTTCGCAAACTCACAGATGTTAACAATGTTTGATGAAACAAACAGTTTGGACATCAGCGAGTTTGCGATTATTGTTCAGGAAATGCATCTGAAAAATGTAAGGTGCCTATTAATTTTTTTATTATTTAGTATTATTTAGTATTATTTTTAAATGCTATGATATCATAATAACAAACATAAAAAAAATTATTAAAATATAAAACAGTCTATATGGTATGTAGCCACAAGCGTGTCGATCACCAGTGCCAGTGTGACTGATCGATGTACCTCAGGGTTCAGTACTTGGACCAGTGATATTCAACGCATCCACGACACCCATTGCTGACATCTACAAGAAACATCAAGTGTTTACCGTCGTTTCGCTGATGACATCCAGCTATATATCATCTGTTACCCTGCGGTGTCTGATGAACTGGAAAACGTTAAGCAGCTACTAGTCCAGTGCATCGGCGAGAGTAGAGCCTGGATGCTGATACATCAACTTAAACTCAACAACGACAAAACCGAGTTTAAATGCTGCAGTCACCACATAATCTACGTGTTCTTGGCAGCCCCAGTTTGGAACTACCTGGACTTACTTTACAATCAACAGATGCAACCAGGAATTTGGGCTGCTACTTCGACCGACACATGCAGTTAGACCGCCTCGTCTCCAGTTACTGTTCTTCGGCCTACTACCCTCTTGTCACCTGCTGACGCGAGATGCGTGCCATGCTACGGTGCGCAGTCTTGTTCTGAACCGTCTTGATTTCTGCAACGGACTACTCGATGGATTGAACAATGGACAATTCAACCGACTTCAACACTCGCAAAACTCGGCCGCATGACTTATCAACCGCGCCAGACGCTGAGAACATATTACACCAAATCCGCAATCACTGCATTGGCTGCCGATCAGGATTCGAGTCATTTTAAAGATATTTATGTACATATTCAAAATCATGCATAGTCTAGCCCCAGACTACCTCAACTGTGTGATAGTGTGCTACCACACGCGCTTTACGATCAGCATGTGACACCACACTCCTCAAAGTGACAATGTCAAATAAACGACCGGACAGAGCACTTTTGCAGTGACAGGCCCACAAATGTGGAATAACCTGCCGAAATGTGTGCGATCTGCAGGAACATTAATGGCTTTTCGGGAAAAAAAACTTAAGACACACCTATTTCGCCAGCACTACCTGCCTTGATACAAAGACTTCTTTTCGCATATAAGTGACATTACTTTCTATTTTACAGTATACACTCTAAATATCCTAGGTTTTATTACTTTCTATTTCACCGTATTGATATTAATTTTAATTTTTTAATCTGTATTTTAACACTCGAGAAATGTTGTGTTTTAGCTTATTTTAAATTAATCTAATTTACTGAATATTTTGAGTATTTAGTTCACACGTAATTTTTATTATGTGAAACGCTTTGATTGGTAATCGGCTACGTAAAAAGCGCTATATGAAGAACCTGTATTATTATAATTATTATTATTACTTCCTTTCGCATATAACTGACACTACTTTCTATTTATTGGTTATTAATTTCATTGCTTGAAACTGCATTTTAACACTCTAAATATCGTATGTTTTAGTTTAATCTATTTAATTTATTGAGCATTTTGAGCTTTTCGTCGACAATTCTACATATAAGCGACATTACTTTCTATTTCACAACATGGCTATTAATAAAAAAAAATTAACACTCGAGAAATGTTTTGTTGTGTTAGCTTAATTTAAATTAATTTCATTTACTGAATATTTTGAGCATTTAGTTCACATGTAATTTTTATTATGTGAAGCGATTTGATTGGTAATCAAGTACCTAAAAGAACCACACTTATTATTAGTATAAGAATTTAAGAAAATTGTATAATGTTTACATACATAACATTCACAATACTAAATTATTTAACATTATCATTACGGCATCAGAAAGTGAGTCACGTGTCAGACCCACGAGCTTCTGGTAACTATTGCTTGAGGTTTGTTTACGTGTGTTTTAATTATTGCATATTAAAACAGCTGTGAATAATCATAATGTCAACGCAAGACGCCTTTGTCTACAACAAATCAAACATGTATGCTTTCACACTATTTCGTTTCATGACGACGTAGGATAGACGATGAAAACAAGCCGAGTATCTCAACGAAGTGGGACATCACTGCTGATCAAGGGACAACCGAAAAGTCACCTTGTGACATACTAGTGATCGTGCACTAGGTACCTATTGATTCGTGTATGTATGTCAAATACAAGCTTTTAAAAAATAATACCTTTTAAGGTAACTGCTATGTTTTGATGATTTGATGTATGTATTATGCAACTATTTTTTATATGTATGTTCGAATCTATGAAAAAGCAGTTTCTGAAAATATAATAATTAAAAACTTAGCTGTGTGTTGATGGGCGGCCATGCTTTGTTAAAGAGTTGATATTGTAAGCTTAGTTGCATTGATTCACTGTCGTTGGGCATTATAGAATAATTACCCAAACCCAATTTCGGTAGCTTCATAAAAGAAAAAATATGATGTTCGGATAATTGTCATCTTAGTCAACAGAGTGATGTGATATAATAGTGTCCCAGGACATTAAGAACACGAGTTGTGTCATTTTAAGTATAATTGTTTTTCATTTATGATGCACATAACATTAATAATTGCACATTCTGCAGTGATGTGTTTTGTTGTTTCACATCAAAGTGAAATATATATTGAAACAAGCGTGTCAATCACCAGTACAAAGACATATAGTGGGACACCACTGCTGATCACGTGACAACCAAAAACGTGTCTTCAGATTCAAAAGAGTCTGTGCACCTAGGAACAATTACTTGAAGTTTGTATCCATATCTGTAATATAATCTCAAAAACAATGTAATGCCAATGCTACTTAATTAATGTGTTATATATCTATATGCGGATGATGCAGCACTCACTGCCCACTCAGGAGAGGCCCTCCAGAGGCTGGTCAATCGCTTTGCACACGCCTGCAGAGAGTTTGGACTCACAATCAGCCTGAAGAAGACGAACGTCATTGCGCGGGATGCCAGCAAAGTCCCTTCCGTCAAAATCAATGACTACACCCTGGAGGTAGTAGAAGACTTCACCTACCTCGGGTCAAACATCTCTAACAACCTTTCGCTGGACACTGAAATAAACAGGCGCATCGGAAAAGCCGCATGCACTATGGCCAAGCTGACCAAAAGAGTATGGGAAAATAAGATGCTCACTAAGAACGCCAAGATGAAAATCTACCAGGCCTGTGTGTTGAGCACCCTCCTCTATGGCAGCGAATCGTGGACCACATACATATGCCAGGAGCGCCACCTCAACACCTTCCACATGCAGTGCCTCAAGCGTATCCTCGGCATCACCTGGCAGGATCGTATCCCCTACAGCGACATATTGGACCGTGCCAGGATCCGCAGCATGTATTCACTGCTGAGCCAGAGACGCCTGCGCTGGTTGGGCCATGTACGGCGCATGGAGGACGGCCGCTTGCCGAAAGACATCCTCTATGGACAACTCACCAATGGCGCGAGGACAGTGGGACGCCCAGCCCTCAGATTCAAGGATGCCTGCAATCGTGACATGAAAGCCTGTAACATCAGCCCCAAAGGCTGAGAAGATTTGGCCGAAGACCGCACTGCTTGGCGTCAGGCAACACGCAGAGGCATTGAAAAGGCATATGAAAAGAAACACCAGCATGCGGCTGAGAAGAGAGTGTGGCGAAAACAACAAGCAGCACTACCACCACTGTCATCCTGTTTCGTTTGCTTTGGCTGCGGCAAGGACAGCCACTCAAGAATCGGCTTTCACAACCACAGTGGACGCTGGCAAAATTTGACAAGTTGAAAACGGGACGCATCAGCATCGTCTCTTCGAGACTACGCTCTGCCTACTATAACTACGTTCATGCATTTATCAATTTAATAGAAAGGTTTATATTGCATACTATATTGTTGTAGTTATACATGATGTCATGATCGCATAATTAAAAACGTTATACCATGCTGCTATTTCATTTCCTTGGGAGTTTAAGAACAGTATACGAAACACCAATTAAAAATTACATAATATCACAATTACGACATTACAAAATTAGTCATGCTTTTTCACACTCTGAATACGTTTTGTGGGACTCACATATTATTATGATAATGATAATGTTCACTGTATATTTGACCAATGTTAATTTCAGACTGTTTCATGACAAAATGTGATAGACTCGTGAGGACGAAAGTTTATTTTTGAGAGCGAAGTCGGTAGTGTGAGATAATTTCTGACCAAGGACCAGCAAACACATCTTTCCCAGACAGACATATATTTTCCTATATTTTGTAGGTGTCGATGCTGCACCAGTAAGAAACATGGCTGTGCTACACAGATTTCAGGATGTCGAATATGTCAATTGGGTTAAGGCGGGTCAGGCGCTGCTGTGCACGGCTGAAGGCCTCTATGACTTCTGCGACGATCAAGTGAAGAAATATCATCAAGCACTGCTTCTCAAGTTCCCACGCCAGCCATGCCAGACACGAAAGGGCACTCTATGTCAGTATGTAATCGTCTGGTGATTTGTCCTTTTTCTGTTGCTTTGAGTGATTATTCAGTAATGATTAATTATTGGTAACAATATCTAATAAGCTTCTCATCGTATGTGGACAATAAAAATATTAACTTATTAATTGTCCATTTTCTGTTATTTATGTGTGATCCACACTTGTGACACTACTAATAGGTAATCTTAGGTAGGTAAGTTTCAATTTTTTAGCTGTTGCGAAAAGATTGACTACTTTCTTATATCTCAACTGCCCCATTACTAAAGCTACAACATGATACTTATCCTATGTTAGTGTTAGTTCTGAGTAAAAGTATTGTGAGAACAAACGTATGAACATTATGATACAACAATTGGAAATTATATTTACGTTCTTTCCGACAATCGTTTTTTTCTGGAAAAATTGACCATATGTTGCAATAAACAATGTATATGTATATGCATTGACCTACGTTTTTCATGTGAAATCAGGTTTGTGTTATTGTGGGTCATACATATATTTTCATTTTAGGATGTAATGCTAAGGAGCTGAAGATCTTGACATATTACATAATATAAATGCATGCAATGTTCAACGCTGCAGGTAAATGTCAACGTACTCATGATATATATATATATATATATATATATATATATATATATATATATATATATATATATATATATATATATATATAAAATAATTAATTTTGAATAAATTGATATATTCATAACGTTTTTAATTTTACAGGGAACATATCCTGTGCAAGGTTTGCATCAACAGGCGTAGGCAATGGAAACAAGACATATGCTCCCAACTTATTCCACATACAAAGCCATGTTGGATGAACACGGACAAATCTAAATGGGAGACCGATGCTTGGGAGATCGCGAAGGTCTTTATGGGACCTGGTCAAGAGGGGTCCAGGGCTTCTGACGCAGACCCCATTGGTTTGTTGCAATTGGTGCTCAACTGTCAGATGTTTACTAGTTGCATCTCAAACAGGCAGTCGTTTGGCGAGGTAAGTGGTCAAATGTTCATTTATTATCATTTTCATGTAGATACTAAATTAGGGCAAATGAACAACATAAATTATGTGTATGTCATGACGTTTTTGCCATGATGTGTGCGGAGATTGCAAAAGAAACAAAATGCACTTATTTCCATATTAATTTCTATAAACATTTACATTTAATTAGCTACACTGTGAAGATGAAAGTCGTTTATCTAAATAACAACATGCCTTAATCATACTAGCAAAATACCAATTATCCAGATGGGATAACTTGGTAACTTTACTGTCACGATAACAATATTTATAAAATGTTAGGATACACAGTATTATCACAGATGTGCCTTTGTACTTTATGCTGCCTGTCAATATCTTGATGGCTTCTGGAATCCTGCTCTCGAAATGGCAAGGTAGTGCTGGCAGACTAGTGGCATTTATGGTAAGGGTTATCAACGCCTTGCCCTAGTATTATGTAACTTCGAACAAGCATAGAAAAGACGCATGACATTGGGATTTGTGAACAATTGTACGTAATTGTTCGCATAGCGTTGCGAACAATTGTATGCAATAACTACAACGGGTAATTTTATTGTTCGTAGAAAGGGTAATTGTAGGGTGAATAAAAAATAAACTATGACGACTCGACCGTGGGGTTATAGATGAACCCCTGAACATTTGGCAACTGAAACGCAAAGCGTTTAGGAGGAGTGACATAACATGGAAATATAATTCATACACTAACTGGATTATGGTGAGATCCTTACCTTGATATTATTTTCACTAGTAATACATTTCAATCCTTAGGATTTATTCCATAAATCATACATTTTATATATAAACTTAGCATGAATTCTAGTGGTCTATCTCTCACTGAAACGATGCAGGTATATACGCAAATACTGCAGAATATTGACATGCCAATTTATATCGGTTTTACATTCTAATGCTGCAAGTGTTTTAAGCATAATACATTTTTACATGGATTTTACATGGTTTTAAAATAATAGCGCAGTTACCTAATATGTATTTTAGAAAATATAATTTGGCAACCGTAGTGTACGAGCCATCATTGTAGTTTGTGCAGTCATTGAGTTTATAAAAGAGTTTATAAAAGAAGTTCTGAATGGGACATTATAAATTAAATTACGTAATATTCATGTGGACACTGAAGCTAGAGGTTGTATGACTGACGTACTACAGGTGAAAGAAATCCGAAACAAAATGTTTCATTCACCCGATTTCAAGCTGACTAACACTGAGATGAAGGATCACATCAAAGCAATGAAGACTATGTTGAAAGATCCGACGCAGCTAATGAACGATGCTAACTCCAAGAAGGCTGTGTGGCAACTTCAACAGGTAACCCAAAACCATTCAAATGATGGGATAAATAAGTTTGCTAAAATAAGATGAAATTGCAAGGTTGCAGTGATGCTAACATTGGGTATGCACTTTTAAAAGTTTGTTTGATTTATTGTGGACTAATTATATAACGCATGTGTATCCTGTTAGCAATTCCCAAATATTGTGAAGCTACAACATGCTAATTAGCTGTTTTTTTCTTCGCCTCTTTAAGACTCAATATTACTTGCGGGTTTAGGATCTTCAAAGTTCTAGGAATATGGAAATGTAATAATTACTCAGAATTTGCTTTAAAAGTGGGAGATTCTGGTCAAATCTCAGTTCTCAAGGCGGATGACATGACAACCAATATGCGCCAGACAGTTCTAGTAAATCGACGCAGCTAGACAGGTATACCCAGAAGCAACGCAAGTTCTCAATAAAGCGAGCTGTTGAGTCACAGGTGATGATTGACGGTGAGATGACGGATGCATTTCATGTCGCACACGGAGTTAAACAAGGCTGCATCCTAGCGCCGACAATGTTTACTCTCTTCTTGGCTGCAGTGCTCGAAGTTTCAAATTATGACACCAACAAAGGCGTTTACATAACAACACGCTCCGAAGCGAAGACGAAAGTACGACAACTGTACTTTCGGGATACGCTGACAATACAGGCTTTGTGCGACATTCTGAGGCTGATCTGCAAACGATACTTGACAGGTTTGCCGCTACTTCTGCGTCTTTTGGACTCTCTATCGATGTTCGAAAAACTGAGGTCTTGCATCAACCCACTCCCGGGACATCATACACAGCACCGACGATCTTGTTCAATGGTACGCCACTTTACGTCGCTACCACCTTTACATACCTTAGGAGCACCATCGCAAACGCCTGTAGCCTCGACAAACAACTGTCGGCACGAATTCAGTCGGCCTCTGCCACGTTCGGACGAATACCTGAACGATTATGGAACAAACACAACATCTAGCTTGTAACACACTGCAAGGTCTACCGTGCATTCACCATGTCATGTCTTCTTTACAGTTCGGAGACATACACGCTTGCATAGACGTCATATTCAGCGATTTTCACAGATACACTTATATTTAACAAGATTGATAAAGATTTGCCATCCAAGTGGACAAGGAAGCCTTTGGCTTATCGAGACTCCAACGATGTTCACCTTCGTGTAACAAGCCCTCCTGAGATATGTGTCAACCTTGTTTTTAAACATATTCACGCTGCTAGCAGTTACACAATCCGTAGACAATTTGTTCCATTCATTTATATTCCTCTGTGATAAAGAGTACTTCCTGATATCCAATCTACACTGTTCCTTTACTAATTAACCACATGTCCTCTAGTTGTACTATCTTTCTTGAGTAAGAAAAACACATTTATATCAATATTTTCATACCCATTCAGTATCTTATGAACTTCAATCTGATCTCCTCTTAACCTCCTTATCGCTAGAGTTGTTAAAACACATTCTTAGGTCATACTTGACCGGCAGATCACAGTGGATGCTGTTACATCAATTGAAACTAAACAACGAGAAAACCGAGTTTATCGTGCTGCAATCACCGCACAATCTACGAGTCTATGGCAGCCCCAGCTTGGAGCTACCTGGGCTAACATTGACATCTACGGACGCAGTGAGAAATCTGGGCTGCTACTTTGATAGGCATATGCAATTGGACCGCCTCGTGTCCAGCTACTGCTCTTCGGCATATTACCATCTGCGACTGATCAGCAGAATCCGACACCTGCTGACGCGAGACGCGTGCCATGCCGCAGTACGTTGTCTTGTGCTGAGTCGCCTCGACTACTGCAATGGTCTACTCGGTGGACTGAACAATGGACTGACAAACCGACTCCAACGAGCACAAAACTCTGCCGCTCGCGTTATCAACCGTGTCAGACGGCGAGATCACGTCACACCGATTCTGCGATCGCTGCATTGGCTGCCGATCAAGATGAGAGTAACATTCAAGATCTGTACTTGCATGTATAAGATCCTGCATGGCTTGGCCCCGGACTACCTCAATTGTGCGATAGCTCGCAACGCGCCTACTCGTGCATTGCGATCGGCGAGTGACACAACATTGCTCGAAGTGACGGTGCCGAGGAGAACGGTCGGAAGGTGCAGCTTTGCAGTGGCAGGTCCAACCATGTGGAACAGCTTGCCTAAGAGTGTGAGAACAACTGAGACATTGGCAGCTTTCCGAAAACAACTAAAAACTCACTTATTTCGTTCACACTACCTGCCTTGATGACACTGATTTGTATTCTATGACGCTGCTTGGTTTTAAATTGTTCGGTTTGAAATCGTATTTTTACACACTAATTTATTGTTTTATAATGATTTATCTTAGATTATTTATTTATTTTTACTTACTTATTTCTCTTAGATTACTTATTTATCTACCTTAGACTATTAATTTGATCTTATCTTATGTATTTAATTAGTCTATATTTTAGATTTGGTCAACACGTCATAGTAATGTGTTCTTATTTATCTTAGCTTATTTACTTTTTATCTTAGCTTATTTATTGTTATCTTACCTTATGTATTTAGTGAATTTATATTTTAGATTTAGTCAACACATCATATTATTGTGAAGCGCTTTGATTGGTATTTAGTTAGCTAAAAAGCGCTATATTAAGAAACGGAATTATTATTATTATTATTATTATTCTTTCAGGCGTACTTCATAACTAAGATCTCTCAGTTCTGGAATAAGTTTAGTTGCTTTCCTCTATATGCTTTCAAGCCGATATGTATCCTTCTTCACGCTTGTATACATTATTTTAAACGAGGTATAACTATTGCTTTATACAGAGGTATAATTAGCTGTTTTCTCTGTATGCTATGTTTCTCCTAATCAACCCAAGAATTTGATTACCCTTTGAAGCTGCAACACCACACTGTTCTAAAACTTTCATATCAGCACTTATTGTTATTCCTAAGTCCTTTTCTTTTACAGTAGTACCTAGAACAGTATCTCCCATTTTATAGTTTATATCCAAGTTCCCATGTCCTGTATGTAGGCATTTACATTTTCCAAAATTGAATAACATCTGCCATTTTTCAGACCATTTAACTAATTTGTCTAGATCGTTTTGTAAATGTTGTTTATTACCATCAGTGTTAACCTTTTTTAACACTTTTGTGTCATCCGCAAATGTTAGTACGTTGCTTGTTATATTATTGTCCAAGTTACTGATATATATTAAGCATAATAATGGTCCTAATACTGATCCTCGTGGTACCCGACTCAAAATTGATTTCCAGTTTGAAACTTTTCCATCTAGTAAAACACGCTGTCTTTTGTCCGTCAGCCATTGTTCAATCCAGTCAATTACTGTGGGTTTTAATTTAAGTAGTAATCTTTGATGTGGCACTTTGTCAAAATCTTTCTGTAAGTCTAAATAGATAATATCTACTGGCAATCCCTCGTCTATCCACTTAATGATTTCTTCCAAAAAAACATAACATATTTGTTAAGCATGACCTCGATTTTAGGAATCCATGTTGAGATGAATTTAATAATTTATGCCTATCAAGGAAGTCCACCATATGGTCTTTAATTAACCTTTCTAATAATTTACAAATCACTGACGTTAAACTCACTGGTCTATAATTATGTGAGTTGTTTCTCGAACCCTTTTAAAATAGTAATGGTTTGATGTTTGCTTCTTTCCATTCAAAAGGAACAACTTTCTCTTAAAATGACAAGTTGAATACTCTTGCAAGTGGTATACTGATTTGTTGTGCTGTTTCCTTTAGTAGTTTTGGAGGAATTCAACCCACTCCCATTGATTTATTATCCTGTATTGCCTTAGCTACCATTTCTGTAGTTACGAGTAACTATATGTATATATATATATATATATATATATATATATATATATATATATATATATATATATATATATATATATAACATTGCGAAAATTGCCAGACTACAACACATTTTTTATAGCGCGACCCTTGAAAGTAAGATGCCGCGTGCTCAACAAGATTGTGCTAGTAATCCACTGGCATGATATTCTTGAACATTGAAGATCAATTGTAATCAAGTGCAGTAATCATTTGCTTGAATTCCAGTGACAGGGTAACATTTTTCCGCAGCCAAGAAAACAATTATTATAACTCCCATGTTCACTTGTTATCGGATTGCCATCTTTGTTACAAGTCATTGGTTCAGTGGCAACTTAAACTGTATCATATGTGTTGTCGAAAGGAATAACAATGACCTTCATGGAAGCAACAGCTGTTCCACAGTGTTGTATGTTGGTGACAATGCTGTTGGTGTCATCGTGATCCGATCCTGCAGTGGACGTAAAAGTGACACATTTAAACTGAATATCACTTTCGAGTGCTGACTGACATTGAAACCTGTAACAGATTAGTGTCCAGTGTAGAATTTACTAGTTTGTTACGTGCACATCAACAGTAGATTGCAATTGCACACTTTCGTCGACGCCGACAACGCGGCATAACTTTCTAGGTAACAACATAACTACGTGCTATGTTGACTAGCGCTGGTGAGAGCCGTGGCATGATTAGTCGGAAGCCTACACGATGAACTCACTATGTGCCAGTGTGTAGCGTAAAGAAGGTAATATGAATTAGTAATCGATCACTTTTGAATAAATTTCTGATTTAATTAATACAACTAATTGTGTTCAAATACAATATATGCAAATTAAGCATCGTGACATGTTTTGTTTATTAGGTAGAAACAATGAGTCTTGACATAAACAAACGCGGTGTTATCGAGAAAGAACGAAACATGTGGAAGCGAAAACTGCAGTGGCTAAACCAACAGCACACGCTTACCAAAGCGAAGGTATTTTCATATTTATATATTGCTGATCACGGTATATGCTTCGTTGTTTTGTGATAATCATCATTACATGTGCAAAATTACTTATGTTTTGTTATGTAAAATCTATGCAGTATAAAAAATATATATTTACATATGGTATTATCATACCTTCTATGGTCAACATATAATCCAACCCTTACCAGATTGCTATATGCGTTTTCTGCCCCTGAATAGCCAGGATTATTTTTGTTAAAGGCCATATATTTCATATTCGCATAGACACAGCTACTCACTCGGTTTGTGTGCTAGATGGAAGGTGTTGTACTTTCTCGTTACCAAAATGTAATTTCTTGTAAATACAAATAGCTATCAAAGATTGAATGATGACATTGATTATATGGTAGGTGCAAGTTTTATTCATGGATAAAACTAATTTAGAGATGTGTCATTGTTATAAAAGTGAACTTTATTGATAGTAAACAAAAAAGCTATTGGAATACGGAAGAAACACATTTTGAGTATTAAAAACCATTCCAGTTGCCATATCTCCCCTTAACGTTTGAGTTGTATTGACTGGTAAATGATATTCTTGATAAACTTTGGCTTGTATATGTTCATAAGTGATCTTCAGCTAACGTAATTCCATGCAGCATCCATTTGTTCCAATAACTAATAATAGATTAACGTTTTCCACAGATTACTACAATTCCATTACTGCCAGTTGTTTAATTAAAGCGAAACAAAAGTAATAGTTTTCGGCCTATGGACCTATAAGAGTTACAAAAACATAACCATTTGTAAATACAATTAAGAATATTACGCCATTGGTTTACTAGGAAAACCTTGTTGAACACATCTTAATTTCATGGGCCGTACCATACTGTTAGATACCCTACGTCACGAGTGTAGTATTCTGGCAATATTCACGCGCCAAATTAAAATATATTCGTATACACCTATTTCTATTCTTGCTAATAGGATATGACAATGCTATTTACGTTCACACTCAACATATGTAACATAATTTGGCAATTGCCCACTCAACTAATAATTTTTTGGGGCAAAATAATACGTCTGTTTGAGACTGCGTTGATTCTGTATATGCAGTCCTCCCTTAACACGTCACTTATAGTCTAGGTTACACCGATTTCACATATCCCAGGTAACAACGTTTGTATTCACTTCAGCTGGCCCCAGTTGTGCGGTTTGTCCGCAGACAAAAGAACCTCAACAGCCACTTTGGTAAGGAAATCCATGACTTGGAAAACCGATTGGAACATGTTGAAAGAGACGTGCAAGCATTGAAAGTGACAACCAGGAAGTTAGAAGGTATGATGATAAAACAGTTTTTTTCCGGGATAGGTATGTATCTTATAGCATTTTGCCCCTATAGTTTAGAAAGCAACAAATGCATTAGGCATGTGAACAATGATGCTATTCCATAACTATACGTTTGTACTTCACTGGTAGCCACCTTCACTGGTAGCTCCGTATATTGGGAATGTTAAATTAGTTATATTTCTGATATCATCATGCATATTGAGTCTGAAACACCAATGTCAAAATATCATGAACAACTTCTAAGGGACCCATGATGACTACAAGAAGACGATTACTATTAAAGGTCATGTTTGTTTTATGCACTTTTTTATTTGTTTAGTATCCTAAGAGAGCGTTTTTTAAGGTAGGCATCTTCCTTGAATTCAAGCTAACTGTGCATCGGTTTGTGCATCGTAGTCGTAACATGGAATCAGTACAAACATTATAGCGTCGATTGAAACTATGTCCTTTATGCCAATAATGAACACAAATTATAAAGGTCTTTGTAAAAGAACATCATCAGAACCGAAAACAATATAAAATAAATGTTGTAAATTTGTTACAGAACATTTTAGTCGGAACTCGGATTTCAAGATAGAAACCCCTGATTTTTGGCCAGGAACTGTATTTGTTTACCATGTCAGATATTCAAAAACATTGGATGGGAACCCCCAAGTTTTTTTGCTTTTTTAGATAAACAAATAATAAACTAACATGTTGGTTTTATTAACTTTTACTGAAGTTGTGTTATTCCTTGCGAGTTAAATATTGTCAACATCTTGCTATATTTTTTATATTACTTTGATATATTATGCTTTATATAATATTAACATATCAAATTGCAATATTCCAGCAAATTTTACATTTGACTATTAAATATTATGACTGTTATGTTATGACTGATTATTATCAGAGTACAGTATTTTGTTAATTTTGCAGGTGATGTAGCTCTTACTATGTCAGATATTCAAACATTTGCAGAGCACCTCAAATTAAGTTTCATTATCTTTATTTCAGGGCAGTCGGTCACCTTAATTCACCAGTTTGAACTGTTCTTGTAAGTGATTTTCATAAATAGTGATCTTCGTTTTAGGAGACCTTCGAAAGATGAAAGTTGCTGCTGTCGGAGGTAGGTTGACACGATTCAGTGTAAATATTTCAGTCAGTGTGTAGATTAATGGATTGTAAACAACCTTTGAAATTGAAGGTTGCATTACCTTTATTTCTGGGTAATCGGCCACCTTAATTCACCAGTTTGAGTCATGAACTGTTCTGTTAAGTGATTTTCATAAATAGTAATATACGGAACTGATCTTTGTTTTAGGTGACCTTCGAAAGATGAAAGTTGATTCTGAGGGAGGTAAGTTGACACAATTGACCGTCAACATCTCAGTGTTTTATATTCTGTGTGCATGACAATGTGATAAAATACATCATCAGCAATACTCAAATACATAGAGATTGCCACAACGGTAGTATATCAGAGGACAGTTTTCTAAAATCAGCAATGCCCCAGTTTCACCAGTATAAACTATATACATTAGCGTGCAGTACCATCCACATTTATTTAAAAATGACATGTACCTTTAAAGTTTAGCACGGTTTATAAAAATTTAACAAGATTGTTATCCAATGAATGAATGTCATAATTGATTGCAAGTAGACATGCAAGCCGTCGACTTATCGAGAGTCTCTGATAGATAATTTATTTTGTAAACGTGGCTTGGTAATATTAATTAGATATCAAGACAAATTTTACAACAACAAAAAATTTGCAAAACCATATTCAGCAAATTATGAAACCACTAAAATCAATCTTAAAACAATGTCATATAGATTTAACAAGATTGCCATCCCAAACAACAAGTTCCATTGGCTTATCGAGAGCCCAACAATTTTCTGATCTATGTTTAGCCCACCCTTATCAAATATCTGTCAATTCTATTTTTAAACATATTCACACTACTAGCATTAACACAATCATTTGGCAGTTTGTTCCATTCATTTATCACCCTCTGTGAGAAAGAGTACTTTCTCATGTCCAACCTACACTGCTCCTTACCTAATGCTGCTTTGTGTCCTCTGGTTCTACTGCCTTCTTTAAGTTTGAAGAACATATTCCTATCAACATCCTCATAACCGTTCACTATTTTAAATACTTCTATTTGGTCTCCTCTTAGTCTCCTGGTCGCTAGTGTTGTCAAACCACATTGTAATAAGCGACTTTCGTAACTAAGGTCTCTCAATTCTGGAATCATTTTGGTTGCTCTTCGTTGTATTCTTTCTAGCTTGTATATGTCCTTTTTACGATACGGCCTCCATGCTTGAATACAATATTCCAAATGTGGTCTAACTATTGCTTTGTACAGGGGTACAATTAGTTGTTTCTCCTTATACCTTTTGAAGCAGCAATCCCACATTGCTCTGAAACTTGTCAGCACTAAATGTTACTCCTAAGTCCTTTTCTTGTGTGGTTCTACCTAGTACAGCATCCCCCATTTTATGTTCTTCGTCCATGTTACCATGTCCATGTGTATACATTTGAACTTCTCAAAATTTAATAACATTTGCCATTATTCTGACCATTTTACTAATTGATCTAAGTCATCCTGTAAACTTTGTTTATCTGTATCATTTGTAACCTTTCTGAATACTTTTGTGTCATCTGCAAATTTGAGTACTTTGTTAGATATGTCATCTTCTAGATCATTTATATATATTAAAAACAGTATAGGGCCTAATACTGATCCCTGTGGTACCCCACTCAAAACCGATTTCCAGTTTGAAATCTCACCGTCTACTATTACTCTCTGTCTTCTTTGTGTAAGCCACTTTTCTATTCAGTTGATTACGTCATTACCTATACCATGGGCTTTTAGTTTAAGTATCAATCTTTGGTGTGGCACTTTATCGAAAGCTTTCTGAAAATCTAAGTAGACAACATCCACTGGTGACCCGTCATCTACCCATTTGTAATTTCTTCAAAAAAACACAAGAGATTGGTTAGACATGACCTTGCTTTTAGGAACCCATGTTGAGATGTATTTATTAAATTATGTTTTACAAGGAATTCCACCATGTGGTCTCTAATTAATGTTTCGAGTAATTTACATACAACTGATGTTAAACTCACTGGTCTGTAATTGTCTGGCTTGTTCCTCGATCCCTTCTTAAATAGTGGCGTAATGTTTGCTTCTTTCCATTCTGAAGGAACTATTCCTTCTTCTAGTGACAAGTTAAATAAGTTTGCAAGTGGTGTACTAATTTGATCAACAATTTCTTTAAGCAGTTTTGGTGGTATCCCATCAACTCCAGGTGATTTATTATCTTTCATCTTCTTAATTTTGTTTGCTATCATTACAGGAGTTACAAATAACTGCCCTAAATGTTCTGATTTATTTCCCTCAAATTTAGTAAATGGAACTGGAAGTGAGCTGATATCTTCTGTGGTAAATACTGAGCTGAAATACTCATTCAGGACCTCTGCCATTTGAAACCCCTCTGAAATTATGTTTCCCCTGTTGTTTTTTGCAGTGGTCCGACCTTATCTCGAACGTTCTGTTTACTCCTTACACAAGCATAGAAACTCTAGCTGTAATTTTGTATATTACCTGCCAATTTTTTTTCAAAGGTTCTTTTAGATTTTCTAATTTCAGATGTAGCTAGGTAAAGTGCCTCTTTGTAATTTGCATAGTCTTCATCCTTTCTGGTACGCCTATAAACCCTCCACATAGTTTGCTTAAACACTATTTTTCTAACAGCTTCTTTTGACAAGTGTTTCTTTCTAGACCGTTTTCCTTGTTTTTTCAAGGGAACAAATTTATCGATGATACTCTCAATTTCATATTTTAGAATATTCCAACATTCAATTGCGGTCTTATTCATCAGCATGTTATTCCAATCTAGCTTTGCTAAGTATTTTCTCATATCTTTATAGTTACCTTTGTGGAAATTTCTCCTATACGTTTTTTATTTTTACTTTCTGATTTTACATTGATGTCAAAATGTATTTGATTGTGGTCATTGTTACCCAATGGTTCATGTATTTTAACATTGTCCACTAATTCTTTTTGTGTTGATAAAACTGTATCTAATACATTTTCTCCCCTGGTTGGTTCTAGCACGTGCTGAGTAAGGAAGCTCTCCTGAATTAAAAATAAAAATTGTTGGTCATCACCCCCTGTACTCTCTAGAGATTTCCATTGTATGTGTCCATGGTTAAAATCTCCTATTATGATACATTCCCCTTTACTAACTTCCTTTATAGCATTTTGTATTATCCTCTTCGTTGATGTTTGGACTTCGGTAAACTAATCCAATAGTTAATTTTGAATTTCCTGAAACTATTTTGCACCAAACAGCTTCATCGTAATCTGCTTCGCTTTCTAATTTTATTTTATAAGCCTGAATAGATTATTTAACATATAAAATAACTCCCCCTCCCCTTCTTCCTATTCGATCTCTCCTAAACATTACGTATCCTGTCAATCCTAATTCAGCATCATATAACATGATATTAAAGAAAAATATTCGTGTAGCCAAACAAATATATTTTAAAACAGGCTTTCTTCTTTTAAAAACGACATACGAAACACATGGAAAACTATTGATGAATTTCTGTGTAAAAACCAAGCTAAAAAGAATTCCAACTTATTTTGAAGAAAATGGGACACTTATAACAAACGAAAAATAAATTAGTAACTAATTTACAATGATGGCTCATACTATATTATTTACTATAGCTATTATCTAAGTAAACATATAAGCTCAACTTTCAAAATGTTAAATGTAGATGAAGAAACAGTAAACAAAATAATCTACCCACAAAAACAGTTGTGGATTTGACAGTATTTCTTAAAAATTTAACACAAAAAATAGTTTGCTGCTAGACCCATTTTAGGTATAGCCGTAATTATAAAATATACACTTTGTATAAAAAAAAGAAAGCAACGAGGCCAAACACATTTTTTTTTAAATTAGTGATTCCTATTACAGCTACATATTTGTCTTACGGCAATAGGGGTCACTGGCAATATATGAATTTGTTACGATCTAATTTTATTTATACCTAGAGGATACTTGTACATGTTTTTGTTTACAATATGCTATATTTGACATTGTGGTGAATTAGCATTATTTTATCATTATATATTATATCATACACGTTATGACCTAAACATGTGTTAAAATTAGTCCCAATTTGTTTTTGTAAAAATTATCCTGAAAACAGTATACATCCTTGTTATATTAGGCTACACATATTATACTAAGAGAGCTTCTGCTGAAACATTTTAGAGATGGACAAATGATTGGAGGAGAAGGGGGAAGTTGTAATCAGGAAGGGAAGTGACTGTTCTGCAAACTCCACGGGAAATCTTTGGCCTAGCGTGATACCTCTTGGGGGAATTTCCAGGCAGTGAAAGGACTAAATGTGTTAAACCGGGTGATTCAGTTGTAGACGATTATTGTGATCTATATTAATTTATATGCACTATATATCTGATGCGTTTCTTAGAAGCTGTGTTGCAATGAAAAGGTCTGCCAAGATGTGAAGTGTAAGAACAAGTGAAAACTGCATAACATAAGAGCCTACTGTTTTACATCCACACTAACGTTATAATACACTATTACATAATGTTATGCCAAGTACTGGTAGGAAGTAATATTATTCTCTAGTTGACACTATATGTTTATTGTTTGATACGTTTCTATAGGAAAGAACGCCATCAGATACATAGTTTTCCTCACTCTCACTTGCATCGTGTTGGCTGCCGCTCTGTTTCTTCGACATACAGAAGACATAAAAGGTAATTATAGTCGATTATTATTTGATATCACACATGATAAAAAGAAAATAATATTTAACAAGCATCAAGTAATTATACGTCAAACAGCTAAACGTTAGTTTCCAGTGTACATGTGTGAAATAGATGACTAATGTATTACAGCAAAATTAATTTCCATTGTTAAGTTTGCGACGATGCATTGTTAATGTAATGATAAGTGACTTAAATGACTAATTTAAGAAGGTTTATCCAGATTACCACCCAAATAAAAATGGCCATATGGCAAGTGGACAAGGAAACCATTGGTTTATTATCGAAGGTCTAACAAATGTAATATCACCTTTATGTAAACAGTTATATAGTTATTAAAGTTGTCTACGAAAAATGTTGTAATTGTCTGGAGTACGGTTGTTTAATTCCTCCAACTGCAGTTCAATCATCTCTTCCACTTTCTCAAGACCCATCCTCAATCCGTGTTTCATGATAAATTATTTCCACATCTCCAGCAATTATTGCATTTTCTCTTTCAATTATTGTAGTTTCTCTGTACTACATACAACAATCGTCAATACAAATTATCTTCGTATGGATACTTGTTTTGCTGATCAAATATAACAGCATCATACACCTTAATCAAATATAACACCTTCATAAACCCTAATGGACTAAGAGCACGCCCCGTGTCAATGCCATATCAACTTGGAACTCTTCTTATAACCCATGTACATCAGCTAATATTTCTTTCATTCTTATGTAGATAATTTTCACTATCCTAACATATGCGTCTGACACTTCCACCCGTACCTGCGGTGTCATCACAATCTCCGAGGAAACCATGTTGTAAGCCTGTTTGATCAGTTCCCGTGCCATATTAAATTTAATTTTCAACAAAATATCTACCAGTTGACTCGGTGGAATTGCACGTTTGGTCTTCCACTTCCCTGTTGTTTTCCTCTATGCCTAATTTATCTTCCCTCTTGAGTTCTCCCTGATAATATCCTATAAATATTAAATTGTAGCGTGACTAATAAATATATCATGCAATTTCAATCTTTTTAGCTGTAATTTTCATTTAAACGCACACTTATCTTCTGTCTCACTAACACTCTTATTTAAATCTTTGATCTCCATCCCTGCCTTCATGTCTTTAATATTTCATCTATTTTCTCAAGTAACTTTTAATGTCATCTCTGTGTTGTGTCCATAACAGTTGCGACAATTGCATAGATGCACTGTTGGTTTATGCTACAGTTGTTTCTGTATACAACTAGTCACGTTGTACCATGGCTAAGATCGACTCGTGTAAGTAAAACTTAAAGTTTTGCTTACACGAGTCGATCCAATGCCGCCATAACATACCGGGGTAATATGACCCAAAAAAGTTTGGAACACGGTGGCTTCACGGTTAGGGCGCCACTCGGCCGATCGAGGGCACCGGGTTTCGAATCCGCCTACTGCTGTTTCGAACTTTGGGCAACTTAGTTCACCCCACTTTGCCGGTGTTTTTCGGAAGAGACAATATACTTGCTTGCCTATGTCGAGTTGGTTCCTCTAATGACAATGACACTACATATTTTCCTATCTTCTATTGCTATTTTATTTAGTTTGCCGTCATGATTTTTTTTGTATAATTACTGTTAGGTGCAAGTCTTAGAGCATGGTTTGTTATAAGAGTTTCCTTCTCCTAGCAATATAGCCACAATGTGTGTTGCGTGCGTGCGTGCGTGCGTGCGTGGGTGCGTGCGTGCGTGCGTGCGTGCGTGCGTGCGTGCGTGCGTGCGTGCGTGCGTGCGTGCGTGCGTGCGTGCGTGCGTGCGTGCGTGCGTGCGTGCGTGCGTGCGTGCGTGCGTGCGTGCGCGTTTGTCCATAGTCGTTGTTTTTGGATGCATGTATATAACAACATGCATATTATGTTTTACATTATTATAACAATACATTTTATTAAAATACTTTTTATTGCATAAATGTACTTGTTGTTATAGGAAACAACGTTCAGCAGACCATCAACAACATCGTCTTCTTATTTTGGGTGGCTATGGCGATGCCAGTGTTGTTGCTTCATAAAAGGAAATATTGGATACAAAGTAGGCCAAATAACTCTATTTTTTAAAAGGAAATATATTATTACAGTGATTGCTATGCTATTTTATACATGCATATTAGTCAGTTTTACAAATTATTTTTACAGCGTTTCTCAACATCATATCATTGTGCGTGCTCTCGGTTGTATTATTGATGGACAACTAATTGAGTGCATGAGACATATATGTGATCTTTATGAAGATCCGTTAAACGTTTCCTGAAAAGTCAAGATCTGTAATTGTTATCAATTTTGCCGGAATTTGTCAGATGTGTAGGTAAATTTTCATGTCAACCATGCATTGAATTGTATGGTAATACCTGCTAGCATAAACTAAATGTGTGTACAATGAGTACATACTGTATGCACATAATTACTTGTCAGGAAATATTTTTATTGCATATTGTATTTGCTTCCAAAGGAAACAACAATGATCAACATAACATCGTCATCGTCATCAGCGTCTTATGGGTGGCTCTAATAATGCCATTGTTGTGGCCTCAGATGAAGACATATCGGATTCAAGGTAGATACAATCACTCAATTATTTGTTCAAGTGTACAGTTATTATGCACTTAGTGTGTCATCAGTTTGTGCACTTGCTGTTTCATCGTAATTTGTCCACTTACTGTGTCATCATAGTTTGTGCATTTGGTGTTTCATCGTAGTTTGTGCGGCTTAGTTTGTTAATCGTCTGGAGGGGGGAGCTGCTGTAGATATTGATCATTTCGTGTCAAATCAACAAATGTTCATGATATTTCGAAATGTGTGTGTGTGTGTGTGTGTGTGTGTGTGTGTGTGTGTGTGTGTGTGTGTGTGTGTGTGTGTGTGTGTGTGTGTGTGTGTGTGTGTGTGTGTGTGTGTGTGTGTGTGTGTGTGTGTGTGTGTGTGTGTGTGTGTGTGTGTGTGTGTGTGTGTGTGTGTGTGTGTGTGTGTGTGTGTGTGTGTGTGTGTGTGTGTGTGTGTGTGTGTACACTAGATTGGCCAAATGTATGGACAAAACATTATTTCTTCAAACAACCATGCAAGTGGGCTAAAATGTGAATTTTAATTCGAGGACAACTGTGATAAAATTTCACAGCCATTTAATTTACCAGCAACATTTAAAAATACAATATCTCGAAAACCATTTAACCGATGTTCATAAATTCATAAATTTTACAGTCTTCCTTAATAATTTTTGTATGAATATAGAGATGAATAATAAATTAACATTTCGGCCAACTTTTACTGAAACTAATGACTCCTTGTGGGTAAAATTTCGCTTTTTACATTTTTGTAAATTTGTAGATGATATTTTGTCAAATATTAAAAATATTTTGCACGGGAACCCCCAACTTGTTTTGACTTTTTATAGAGATTAATAATAAACGAACATTTTGTCAAGTTTTACTAAAGTGGTTTTACTCCTTCCTTGTAGGTCAAGTATTGTCAAAATTGAGCTAAAACGTGGTTTTACCGCAACTTAATAAAACACTGGTGTCAAATGGATTTCATACAATCTTTAAAATTTAGATTCCGTTTATACGGGCAGCAACTGTAGCGAGGTTTGTTAGTCTTATTCCACTAAGACAATTATTCTGATGGTTGCTTTTCTCTGTTATGCACATTTTTGTCAACGTGCATGAATACATGAAACAAAACTTATTTTCAGGATGGGTACCAATTGTGTTTTGTGAATTGAGACAAGAATGCTTTTGTTTCAATTCAAAATGATATAAAAACCAACACCCGAAAGATTACAAACTCTTTCACGCTGTGTGTTTAGCAATATACATTTGAAATAAACAAAGAACATTTCAAACTAAATAGTCAAATAACTATGCCAAAGTGGCGACGGCACGTGGCCGTTGTCGTATATGGTTCTTTTTGAAATTTGAACCCGACCAGGTTATAAATAACTGGATGGCAGCATTGAAACGCAAAGGTCGACAGGCTTCTGGTTGCTACGCACAAATACGTGGTTGGGCATTTTTGGTCGCAGTGCCTGGGAAGTTTTAAAACTACTCATGATTATTGTTAATCTACATATGAAGTTGTTTTATTCTTAGTTTAAGTTTAATATTATATATTAAAATTGAAGATTTAAAAAAGCTGATACGGGCAGAGCAGGTCTTTCTTGCAGGGATTTTGCTCGTGTAAGAGGCCTTAGCAAAATACAACGTTTGCAGTGATTTTACTAGAACATCGACTACGCTAGCTCAAATCAACAAGATATCAACAGGTTCATCACCGTCATCAGCTTCAACGTCATCGTTATTATCGTTATTATTTTCCCACGCCTCGAACTTCCTCTTTCAATGCTTTAAGGCAAATTTTAGTCAGTTCACAACGACAATTTAACAAATCGCTTCAATCCGTTCGATATTGATGAAATGGGTGTCGAGCCCCTCCTCGCTATCATACACGAGGTAATCATCTGTAGAACATTCAGCCACGCTGATATACACCTGCTAGGATGGCATCCTGCAGCGGGGAATCTATTTTGCCTATCCTAACTCACTGTTTCGTCCTCTTCGCTCCCGGTATCTACGTCTCCCCATGTTTCGTCACACCCGTGGCTTCGTCCGACCTGTCCTGCGATTTCACATTGCTAAATATGGTGGCGGCTTTCGGTGAACGGGTCATCTTCTATGCAGGAGTCACCGCTATCTGCCGTCACCCTTGGTATTTTAGCGAGGACTTATTCACCCTCGTTTTTTTCCTATAAAATACATATTCACTTTATGTTGTGCAGTCGAACGTCACTTTTAAGATCAATTTTCACTTTTCAACGCCGCTCATTCCCATCACGTCTTTTCGCTTTCACTTCCATTTCGCAAACACCGGTAATTTGGCCAAACCGATCGATGATCGATTATATAGTCGGTTTGTGGGCGGCCTTTGTCGGAATAAAACAAAACAAATTGCATCTTACCACCAGATAATTACTGACTGGCCCTGTGTCCAATATAGTTAACTGAAAAATAAAATTTCAGATATGTTGAAAACTTATTATAAAGATTTTCGCCGGCACCGTACAACACCAAGAGTGATTCAGACAGGCTCATCGCCATGAGTCATTCGTCGCGGTACAGCCACCGGTGGCAGCTCTACATCGCCCCGGCGACTTGCTGAAAATTCCCCCCCCCAAAAAACCCACAAATTCAGTTTAACCGTCTGGACTAGTATAATAACCTAGTAGTATGTGTGCAATTCTGAAGGCTTAAAAATGAGGAGATTTTGGGTAAGCTTCTGATTGGTTGAAATTTGAAATGGAGCGTTCTGATTGGTCGTGCGCTTATTGCCACTAGGGGCGCCACCGTATAATCCACTATTATCGCTCAAATGAGGAGATTTTGGGTAAGCATCTGATTGGTCGAGAGCAGTTTCACCACCAGAGGGCGCCACAGGGACTCATTCTGATTGGTCGAGAGCCGTCACGTGACCTATGACGTCTATATTTGCATAATTTAGCAAATATTGCACTCTTTTGTGGTGAAACTGTCAAAAGGAGGCGCTACGGGTCAATTGTGTCGACGGTTTGTGACCTAGTTTCGACTGATCTGATTGGTTGAGAGCAGTTTCACCACCAGGGGGCGCCACGGGGTAATTGTGTCGACTGATCTGATGGATCGAGAGCCGTCACGTGACCTATGACGTCATAGCTCATTTGAATAAATTTGCATACATTTGCATAAATTTGCATAAATAACACCGTTTTGTAGTGAAACCGTCACCAGGGGGCACAACGTGTCATCCCCTATTATCGCCCCCGAGACATTGTTTTGCGGTAATATTGTCGCCAGGAACGCTACGAGTCAAATGTATCGACGGTTCTGATTCGTCGAGAGCCGTCACGTGACCTATGACGTCACAGCTCCTCATTTGTATATCACGTGACCTCTCTAGGGAGGCTGCCATATTGTTTTGCTCTCATATTGTTTTGTAATGATACGGTCACCAGGAGGCGCTGCTACAACGTCACAATTCCTCATTTGCATATCACGTGACCTCTCTATGGAGGCTGCCATCTTGTTTTGGTGCCATGTTGTTTTGCGATGATACGGTCACCACGGACGCTACGAGTCAAGGTCAAATGTATCGACGGTTCTGATGGGTCGAGAGCCGTCACGTGACTTATGACGTAACAGCTCTTAATTTGTATATCACATGACCTCTCCTAATTATGTCGTCTGTAGTGAACCCTAATACGAACCCTGTAGGGTTAGTAACCCTAATGAAAGTGACCGACCTTCTGTACTTATTCAATTGCCAGTTAGGGTTAGTAACCCTAATTCTGTCTGATGACAGTGGCGGTTCGGTTTACTACTGACGATTATGGCGCGCTTTTCGAGACGTGTCTGGGTACAGAACCAGTTTGAACCGGTTCAAACCGGTTTGAACCGGTTTCATGTAGTTTTTTTCTTCTTCTTTTCTAGAACGTTCGAACGACGTCATGGAATTTTCCACGCTCACGAAAAGAAACACTATCCCGCATTTTCACCCTGCTAGTAGACTGAAACCTAGCAGACGAATGTTCGTGCATGCAGCGGGAAAAACGTAGCCGTGCATGTAAGCTATACGACGCATATAGCATTGTTGCATTATATCGAGAACCTTTCGACGTATTTCGTTTCGCGTCGACATCTACGTACCGCCAATTTCACCACGAGTCTGCAAGAACACCGCGAGGTCAAAAGGTCAAGGTCAACAAAACAAAACAAACACCGTCGCTTTCTGGAACGTTCGAACGAAGTCACGCCTTTTCACCCTACTAGCAGACTGAAACCTAGCGGACGAAAGTTCGTGCATGCAGCGGGAAAAACACGGGAAAAACCCAGAAAAAGTGCATCGTCAGCAAACTTTCAGGGTAAACTGTAGGAGGTATGGGTAAATTGTAGGAATTATGGGTAAACTGTAGGAGTTATGGGTAACCTGTAGGAATTATGGGTAAACTGTAGGAGTTATGGGTAAACTGTAGAAGGTATGGGTAAACTGTAGTAAGGCTTGTGCGCTTCCACTCGTCTTGTCTTTTTCAAACTGGTCAGCCGCTGTTGGTGGACTTTTTGGCTTGTGCGCTCCGACTCGTCTTGTCTTTTTGACACTGGTCAGTCGCTGTTGGTGGACTTTGGCATGTGCGCAATGCATGGATATATTGACCGTCATGTGACATGCACGAAGACATTTGACACCATGTGATATGTATGGAGACATTTGACACCATGTGACATGCATGGAGTCATTGACTGCCATGTGACATGCATGGAGACATTGACCGCCATGTGACATGCATGGAGACATTGACCGCCATGTGTCATGTATGGAGACATTGACCACTATGTGGTATGCATGGAGACATTGACTGTCATGTGACATGCATGGAGACATTTGACACCATGTAGTATGCATGGAGACATTGACCGTCATGTGACATGCACGGAGATCTTTGATACCATATGATATGTATGGAGACATTTTACACCATGTGACATGCATGGAGACATTGACCGACATGTGATATGTGTGGAGACATTTGACACCATGTGACATGCATGGAGACATTGACCGCCATGTGACTTGCATGGAGACATTGACTGCCATGTGACATGCATGGAGACCTTTGACAATGGTGGACTTTGGCTAGTGCTCTCCCACTCGTCTTGTCTTTTTTCACACTAGTCAGTCGCTGTTGGTGGACTTTGGCTTGTGCTCTCCCACTCGTCTTGTCTTTTTTCACACTGGTCAGTCGCTGTTGGTGGACTTTGGCTTGCGCGCTTCCACTCGTCTTGTCTTTTTCACACTGGTCAGTCGCTGTTGGTGGACTTTGGCTTGTGCACTTCCATCCGTCTTGTCTTTTTTGACACTGGTCAGTCGCTGTTGGTGGACTTTGTCTTGTGCGCTCCCACTAGTCTTGTCTTTTTTGACATTGGTCAGGCGCTGTTGGCGGACTTTGACTTGTGTGCTCCCACTCGTCTTGTCTTTTTTGACATTGGTCTGTCACTGTTGATGAACTTTGCATGTGCTCTCCCACTCGTCTTGTCTTTTTGACACTGGTCAGCTGCTGTTGATGGACTTTGACTTGTGCGCTCCCACTCGTCTTGTCTTTTTCACACTGGTCAGTCGCTGTTGGTGGACTTTGGCTTGCGTCTTGTCTTTTTCACACTGGTCAGTCGCTGTTGGTGGACTTTGGCTTGTGCGCTTCCACTCGTCTTGTCTTTTTCACACTGGTCTGTCGCTGTTGGTGGACTTTGGCTTGTGCGCTTCCACTCGTCTTGTCTTTTTTTTACACTGGTCAGTCGCTGTTGGTGGACATTGGCTTATGCGCTTCCACTCGTCTTGTCTTTTGTTTTTGACATTGGTCAGTCGCTGTTAATGGAATTTGGCTTATGCGCTCCCACTAGTCTTGTCTTTTTGATAGTGGTCAGTTACTGTTGGTGGACTTTGACTTGTGCTCTTCCACTCGTCTTGTCTTTTTGAAACTAGTCAACCGGTGTTGGTGGACTTTGACTTGTGCGCTCCCACTCGTCTTGTCTTCTTTTTCCACACTGATCAGCCGCTGTTGGTGGACTTTGACTTGTGCGCTCCCACTCGTCTTGCCTTTTTTGACATTGGTCAGTCGCTGTTGGTGGACTTTGACTTGTGCGCTCCCACTCGTCTTGTCTTCTTTTTTCACACTGATCAGCCGCTGTTGGTGGACTTTGACTTGTGCGCTCCCACTCGTCTTGCCTTTTTTGACATTGGTCAGTCGCTGTTGGTGGACTTTGACTTGTGCGCTCCCACTCGTCTTGCCTTTTTTGACATTGGTCAGCCGCTGTTGGTGGACTTTAGCTTGAGCGCTCATGTTGGTGACAACTTGAAGAAAACAAGACAATGTTGGTGAAAACTTGAAGAAAACAAGACACTGTTGGTGACAACTTGATGAAAACAAGACGTTGTCATACAAAACTTGAAGAAAACAAGACTCTGTTGGTGGCAACTTGAAGAAAACAAGACACTGTTAGTGACAACTTGAAGAAAACAAGACACTGTAACACAAAAGTTGAAGAAAACAAGACATTGTCATACACAACTAGAAGAAAACAAGACACTGTAACACAAAATGTGAAGAAAACAATACATTGTCATACACAACTTGAAGAAAACAAGACATTGTCATACATAACTTGAAGAAAACAAGACATTGTCATACACAACTTGAAGAAAACAAGACACTGTTGGCGACAACTTGAAGAAAACAAGACACTGTTACACACAATTTGAAGAAAACAAGACACTGTTGGCGACAACTTGAAGAAAACAAGACACTGTTGGAGACAACTTGAAGAAAACAAGACACTGTTGGTGACAACTTGAAGAAAACAAGACACTGTTGGTGGCAACTTGAAGAAAACAAGACATTGTCATACACAACTTGAAGAAAACAAGACTCTGTTGGTGGCAACTTGAAGAAATCAAGACACTGTTAGTGACAACTTGAAGAAAACAAGACACTGTTGGTGACAACTTGAAGAAAACAAGACACTGTAACACAAAAATTTGAAGAAAACAAGACATTGTCATACACAACTTGAAGAAAACAAGACATTGTTGGTGACAACTTGAAGAAAACAAGACACTGTTGGTGACAACTTGAAGAAAACAAGACATTGTCATACACAACTTGAAGAAAACAAGACACAGTTGGTGACAACTTGATGAAAACAAGACACTGTTAATGACAACTTGAAGGAAACAAGACACTGTTGGTGACAACTTGAAGAAAACAAGACACTGTCACACAAAATTTGAAGAAAACAAGACATTGTCATACACAACTTGAAGAAAACAAGGCACTGTTGGTGACAACTTGAAGAAAACAAGACACTGTTGGTGACAACTTGAAGAAAACTAGACACTGTTGGTGACAACTTGAAGAAAACAAGACACTGTTGGAAACAACTTGAAGAAAACAAGACACTGTCACACCAAATTTGAAGAAAACAAGACATTGTCATACAAATTTTTGTGGTTCAGTGTCTTGTTTTCTTCAAGTTGTCACCAACAGTGTCTTGTTTTCTTCAAGTTGTCACTAACAGTGTCTTGTTTTCTTCAAGTTGCCACCAACAGAGTCTTGTTTTCTTCAAGTTGTGTATGACAATGTCTTGTTTTCTTCAAGTTGCCACCAACAGTGTCTTGTTTTCTTCAAGTTGTCACCAACAATGTCTTGTTTTCTTCAAGTTTTGTATGACAGTGTCTTGTTTTCTTCAAGTTTTGTATGACAATGTCTTGTTTTCTTCAAGTTGTCACCAATAGTGTCTTGTTTTCTTCAAGTTGTCTCCAACAGTGTCTTGTTTTCTTCAAGTTGTCACCAACAGTGCCTTGTTTTCTTCAAGTTTTGTATGACAACGTCTTGTTTTCTTCAAGTTGTCACCAATAGTGTTTTGTTTTCTTCAAGTTGTCACTAACAGAGTCTTGTTTTCTTCAAGTTGTCACCAACATGAGCCCACAAGCTAAAGTCCACCAACAGCGGCTGACCAATGTCAAAAAAGACAAGACGAGTGGGAGCGCACAAGCCAAAGTCCACCAACAGCGGCTGACCAGTGTCAAAAAGACAAGACGAGTGGGAGCGCACAAGTCAAAGTCCACCAACAGCGGCTGATCAGTGTGAAAAAAGAAAACAAGACGAGTGGGAGCGCACAAGTCAAAGTCCACCAAAAGCGCCTGGCGATCGTATCATCGCAAAGCACAAGTCAAAATCCACCAACACCGGTTGACTAGTGTCAAAAAGACTAGACGAGTGGAAGAGCACAAGTCAAAGTCCACCAACAGTAACTGACCACTATCAAAAAGGCAAGACTAGTGGGAGCGCATAAGCCAAATTCCATCAACAGCGACTGACCAATGTCAAAAAAAGAAAGACAAGACGAGTGGAAGCGCATAAGCCAATGTCCACCAACAGCGACTAACCAGTGTCAAAAAAGACAAGACGAGTGGAAGCGCACAAGCCAAAGTCCACCAACAGCGACAGACCAGTGTGAAAAAGACAAGACGAGTGGAAGCGCACAAGTCAAAGTCCACCAACAGCGACTGACCAGTGTGAAAAAGACAAGACGAGTGGGACCGCACAAGTCAAAGTCCACCAACAGCAGCTGACCAGTGTCAAAAAGACAAGACGAGTGGGAGAGCACATGCCAAAGTTCATCAACAGTGACAGACCAATGTCAAAAAAGATAAGACGAGTGGAAGCGCGCAAGCCAAAGTCCACCAACAGCGACTGACCAGTGTCAAAAAAGACAAGACGAGTGGGAGAGCACTAGCCAAAGTCCACCAACAGCGACTGACCAGTGTCAAAAAAGACAAGACGGATGGAAGTGCACAAGCCAAAGTCCACCAACAGCGACTGACCAGTGTGAACAAGACAAGACGAGTGGAAGCGCGCAAGCCAAAGTCCACCAACAGCGACCGACCAGTGTGAAAAAGACAAGACGAGTGGGAGAGCACTAGCCAAAGTCTACCATTGTCAAAGGTCTCCATGCATGTCACATGGCAGTCAATATCTCCATGCAAGTCACATGGCGGTCAATGTCTCCATGCATGTCACATGGTGTCAAATGTCTCCACACATATCACATGTCAGTCAATGTCTCCATGCATGTCACATGGTGTCAAATGTCTCCATATATATCACATGTTATCAAAGATCTCCGTGCATGTCACATGACGGTCAATGTCTCCATGCATAATACATGGTGTCAAATGTCTCCATGCATGTCACATGACAGTCAATGTCTCCATGCATACCACATAGTGGTCAATGTCTCCATACATGACACATGGCGGTCAATGTCTCCATGCATGCCACATGGCGGTCAATGTCTCCATGCATGTCACATGGCAGTCAATGTCTCCATGCATGTCACATGGTGCCAAATGTCTCCATACATATCACATGGTGTCAAATGTCCTCGTGCATGTCACATTACGGTCAATATCTTCATGCATTGCGCACAAGCCAAAGTCCACCAACAGCGACTGACCAGTGTTAAAAAGACAAGACGAGTCGGAGCGCACAAGCCAAAAAGTCCATCAACAGCGGCTGACCAGTTTGAAAAAGACAAGACGAGTGGAAGCGCACAAGCCTTACTACAGTTTACCCATACCTCCTACAGTTTACCCATAACTCCTACAGTTTACCCATAATTCCTACAGGTTACCCATAACTCCTACAGTTTACCCATAATTCCTACAAGTTACCCATAACTCCTACAGTTTACCCATAATTCCTACAATTTACCCATACCTCCTACAGTTTACCCTGAAAGTTTGCTGACGATGCACTTTTTCTGGGTTTTTCCCGTGTTTTTCCCGCTGCATGCACGAAATTTCGTCCGCTAGGTTTCAGTCTGCTAGTAGGGTGAAAAGGCGTGACTTCGTTCGAACGTTCCAGAAAGCGACGGTGCTTGTTTTGTTTTTGTTGACCTTGACCTTTTGACCTCGCGGTGTTCTTGCAGACTCGTGGTGAAATAGGCGGTACGTAGATGTCGACGCGAAACGAAATACGTCGAAAGGTTCTCGATATAATGCAACGATGCGATATGCGTCGTATAGCTTACATGCACGGCTACGTTTTTCCCGCTGCATGCACGAACATTCGTCCGCTAGGTTTCAGTCTACTAGCAGGGTGAAAATGCGGGATAGCGTTTCTTTTCGTGAGCGTGGAAAATTCCATGACGTCGTTCGAACGTTCCAGAAAAGAAGAAGAAAAACACTACATGAAACCGGTTCAAACCGGTTTGTACCGGTTCAAACCGGTTCTGTACCCAGACACGTCTCGAAAAGCGCGCCATAATCGTCAGTAATAAACCGAACCGCCACTGTCATCAGACAGAATTAGTGTTACTAACCCTAACTGGCAATTGAATAAGTACAGAAGGTCGGTGATCTTTGATCTTTGACTTTCATTAGGGTTACTAACCCTACAGGGTTCGTATTAGGGTTCACTACAGACGACAGAATTAGGAGAGGTCATGTGATATACAAATGAAGAGCTGTTACGTCATAAGTCACGTGACGGCTCTCGACCCATCAGAACCGTCGATATATTTGACCTTGACTCGTAGCGTCCGTGGTGACCGTATCATCGCAAAACAACATGGCACCAAAACAAGATGGCAGCCTTCATAGAGAGGTCACGTGATATGCAAATGAAGAACTGTGACGTTGTAGCAGCGCCTCCTGGTGACCGTATCATCACAAAACAACATGAGAGCAAAACAACATGGCAGCCTCCCTAGAGAGGTCACGTGATATACAAATGAGGAGCTGTGACGTCATAGGTCACGTGGCGGCTCTCGATCCGTCAGATCAGTCGACACAATTACCCCGTGGCGCCCCCTGGTGGTGAAACTGCTCTCGACCAATCAGATCAGTCGAAACTAGGTCACAAACCGTCGACACAATTGACCCGTAGCGCCTCCTGGTGACAGTTTCACCACAAAAGTGTGCAATATTTGCTAATTTATGCAAATATAGACGTCATAGGTCAGGTGCCGGCTCTCGACCAATCAGAATGAGTCCCTGTCGCGCCCTCTGGTGGTGAAACTGCTCTCAACCAATCAGATGCTTACCCAAAATCTCCTCATTTGAGCGATAATAGGGGATTATACGGTGGCGCCCCTAGTGTCAATAAGCGCACGATCAATCAGAACGCTCCATTTCAAATTTCAACCAATCAGAAGCTTACCCAAAATCTCCTCATTTTTAAGCCTTCAGAATTGCACACATACTACTTAACCTCATTCAGTAATACTGGCCGGCAGTTTATTGCAATTTTAACGCGGAAACCTGAACTAATGCGAACAGACTCAAACATCGCAAAACGAAAGCTAAGAGCGCTGGGGTCGAGAACATTTGTTTCAAATTGCGATTATCATTCGCTTAATTATATCAGTTAATTGACGTATAAGGTCAGTCACAGAGCTTTCTATCGATACTATGTGGAGTAATCAAATAATTCGTCAGCCTCTTTGACAGTGCCCGACTTTGTCGATGCTATGACTTGTCTCGATTATTCAGGCTCTAGATGTGGCCCCTCTGTTAGCCGCACAAGGTTTCCAGCGAGACAAGACAACTCGGGAACGGGTATGAAATTTAGCATGAGTTTTTTATATAATCGAAAATAATCGATCTCACAAGATTGTAATCGATTAATTGATCGGAAGCACGAACCAACCAATCATCGACAAAGTAGATTAATCGGAACAAGACTAAGCAATGCAATACATGAACAACACTATGCAACTTGTCATCTTCGACGCAATATGGGCCAGTGGTTCAAATGTCTTATTATTGCATGAACATTATATCATTAGGCTTCGATTTTTCCGGTAGTCCGAGACTCCTTGTTTTACTCTGGTCGTCGTTGATGCGTTTGCAGCTATTACATGGAACCAGATTAATCTCTCATGCGTTGTCGAATTTAATATTGTGTAAGTATTGTATACAGTCGTATCCCAAAGTATGGCTAATGCCCCACCCCAATACACATATATTTGATCATATATTTGTACGGAACAAACACACAAAAAAAATTCAGTTTCGTGACTATCAATTGGAATTTGTCTTAAATATGTTCTTGTAAGAATAAAATGTTACAGTATGACAACGCTAATGCTATTATTTCGAAATGCTTAGTTCCATATCAATCAATCGGTCAATCAGTCAATCAATCAATCGACCAATCAATCAATCGATCGGTCAATCGACCAATCAACCAACCAACCAATCAATCAATCATATGAATTAATCAACCGATCAATCAAAACAACACCAACATATTAGGGTTGTCCATATAGGGGTAAACAAAATTAATACAGCTTTTGTGCTTCGTGTTTCGTGTGGAGACAGTTGTAATGCAATTGCCAACTGACCCCATACACCTTCCCCATCCCTCCTCTCTTTGTGCCACATGAAACTGCCTGTCTTCTTCGATTTAGATCATAGTGATTGCGTTGGTATGAGCATTGTCAAATATGTTTCCAATAGCTTCCTTAAACATAGCTTCTTATAGGTATTTGATCGTTTTGTCCTATCTATATTCTTCTTCAGCTTGACCCATTAATCACATAGCTTCCCAGCCTTGTACTACAAGTCAAATGCTAATGGGATGTGACAGTTTTTTTTATTTGTATGGGTGGTGTTGGGGAAACATGGATAGTTTTTAACGAGCAGCTACAGGAGTGAACTTCAACCTTTGAGTGACCTCCAAATATCACTTGGTTGCATTGAACTTTGGTCAGGATTAATTTTCTAAGGGTGTAACAAAATGAGAGATTACCCGAGTGGAAATAAAATTGTTTAAATAATGTTTCAATGTTACATATTGTCCATTTGGAGAAACCAGATTGCATGTATTGCTTGAACAGGTTTCCATATGTTTGTACTTACTGCAACTGTATGTTCATTTCAGACGAATTGCATCAGTGGCGATCACAGCTGAAAGTTGCGCAAACTCGGTCACTAGAACTCCACGTCTCGAAGAAGAGTGATGAAGAAAACACATATTTCCAGAACCTAAGCCACGTGTTTATTGAACTGAGAATGCACAGTAGTAGCCATCACTATACACGTTTAGAAAAGCGAACACATTATGACAATCTGCAACTACAGATGGAAATTGGTGCTCACCCCAAACTCAATGTAACAGACCTGTTTAAGCCAGACAGGCCAGGTATGACGACACCAGTCAGGACGCTGGTTACTGGAAAGGCTGGCATTGGAGAAACCATGCTGAGTAAGCACATTGTAGACCAGTGGTTGCGGAATAAATTATTGCCAGGGTACATCGATCACGTCTTCCTGGTTCATCTAAGGGATTTGTCAAAGGTAGAGACTTGTTCGCTGGAAGATATCTTCTTCACGTACCAAAGATGCAAGAAGCCAAGTCCTAAAGCCATCAAAGAATTTTTCGAACAATTGTTTTCTGAACCTGACCATTCCCTCTTAATCCTGGATGGATGGGACGAGATTAACATTCAACCGATGGGAAAACAAGTGGCATTTGAATACAGTGAACAAGTTGATATGCCCACGTTGGTAGCATCTATTATCAATGGATGGACACTTCCATCTACTAGAGTCCTGGTGACGTCACGACCAGGTAGCATCACAAATCATAACACGTACAGCAAGGTAGCTGAGATATACGGGTTTACTCCAGAGAAGATGTATGAATACATCGTGACATTTAGTGGTGGAGAAAACAACTTGCAGACTTCAATAAAACGCTACATTGACCAACATGTGAATATTAAAAGTTTGTGCTACATTCCAGTGCAGTTGAACATAATTTGTCGTATTGTGAAAGAACGCATGCGAAACGAAAACAATGCAACATTACCTGAAACAATTACGGAGTTGTATGTTGCTAGTGTCGGAAACGTTCTCGCAAATCACCATCCCGATTTCAAAGAACAGCCTGTGGACACAATGGTGGACGTGTTTGTAAAACTCAGCGATTCACTTCTGAGTCATGCAAAGCTGGCCCGATATGGAATGAAAGACGTTCCAATTAAAATCACATTTTCAAAGAAAGATATTGAAAGGTTTAAGTTGGAAAATATCACTACGCAATGTGGTCTTGTGGCTAAGTCGAGAGAACACCGCGCTGATATATTTATGCCTGCAATTTCTTCAGTGTACCATTTCCAACATATCACGCTGCAGGAATTTCTGGCAGCTGTGGGACTACTAGCCGACATAGAACAAGTCAAAACTATGATGAGCAAAGCTTCCGGAAGACAGCTCGATCTCGTGGTTATGTTTATGGCAGGCCTATTGGGCAACAATAGAACCCACACATTCCTTGATTCATTGCAGCTGAAGCCGAATGTGCCTCTGGGTGACCTCATAAAACTAGTTGTTGATCGTGAACGCAGAAAGGAAGAAATCATAGAAGACGCCAATGATCGATCTGTTGCACACAAAGCAAGCACAGTCTTTCTTCTTGTGATACTCTGGGAATCTCGCCAAGTTGAACTATGGCGCCACATGTCAAAATATGTATTGAAAGACAGCAGGGAACTGGATCTACAAAAGCAGCACATGAGTCCTACTGAATTGCATGCATTGGCGTATGTGCTTCCAACAACTGGTGTAACATCACTGCAGTGAGTATCCAACTTTCGTATCGTGTGTGTGAGTGCGTGCGTGCATGTATGTTTTCATTTGTGGTAGATTTGTCGGCGCATGAACTATTGAACGGTGAAAGTCGACGCACTGACTTTTAGGAGTAGGGGTTACATTTATTTGCAGTACAATTCAAATGACTGAATTTCGAAAAATAACTAATAATTATAGTATTGTTAACTGGCTGTCGAAACTGCATCATAATATGTGATGGGAAGCAACATCGAAAATGGCTGTTGGCAATCCCGTTCCAGTGGCGTAAACATGGGATTTTTTTGGTTGACCTTAACGGCTCCGATTCCATCACAGTTTTTTACTCCAAAAGCTACGCAACAACCACCCTCCGTGGCTAGTCTCCTGCATCGTTTAAATATTCATAGGCAGCTCTGATAATAATTTATATTTCTCACCAACGTATCTTTCTTAAAGCTAAGCTTAACTTAGGTAAAGGTGCGTTCTCTTTAGCTGCGCCTAGGGTCTGGAACGAACTCCCCATCTTAGTAATCTCCTGAAACTATACAGCTACCTGCCGAAGAAAACTTAACAAATATGTTTTCAAAATAATTATTAGAGATAAACGAGTCAGGTTAACCACATTTCTGAAGAACTACACCGATTTAGGTTGCTGGGGAGGTGCTGACATACAAACACACTACACTTTGTTTACGATGGGACGGTGTAAGTTGTTGCGACGCCATATCAAAGTTTGTAAAGTTCATACATTGTGATGCCTCGGCACATGTCATATATTTTGATTCTTTTGTTTTTCATCCGTTATTTCTATTGGTTTGATTTTTGTACATAAGATATAATATACACAGGGTTAGCAAATGTCGATCTTTTCATCTCAATGGTGAACATTTATGGTGAGCAACTGTCCGTTGAGCAACTGATCATATGTCGTTTACCCGACGCCATCCTCGACGAATTCATCTAAGCAACATAAAATATAGGTGTTGACATTGTTTTGTTTTGGATAATGTATTGGATTATCACAATTTTGAATTAGTTGTTTCAAGTTTAAAAACAAGGTTGACACATATCTCAGGAGGGCGGGTTATAAGTAGATGATCATTGTTGGACTCTCGATAAGCCAATGGCTTCCTTGTCCACTTGCCATCTGGGCCTTTGGCTTGGATGGCAAATCTTATTAAATCTTGTCTTGTTAAAGTTGGCTAGTTAGTCATGCACGCGCAAGGTCCCGAGCAGGCAGTGTGTACGGCAGTAATGCCGTAGCTGACCCTCTTCAGGGGTTTTCATCGGGTATGGATGGATGTGTTACCATAATAATTAAACCCAATTTCATAAATTTGTTTTAGGCCAACACCACCCACACCCAACCCCTTAAAACTAATAATAAATGGATAAATAAAAATACAAAACTAAAACGCACTTTTCTATATGCTCCCAAAGCCTTGCGACAGTTTCCTAAGCTAGACGCGTGTGCGTATGTGTGTGTCTAGCTAAAAATATTCTGCACGGACCACAAGCTAGACGGTATCTTCGGCAACCGTTTGGAAAACCCATATATCAATCCTGGTTACGTCCCTGCGTTCACTAGGAGCTATCAGGCCGTTTCATAGAATCTATACTGAATCTGAAATCTGGCCAACCTTGCAATAAATACCATAACCGCGTGTAACGAAAGTCTATATAATTACATGGTTATGTTAGTGCACAGCCATACTAAGGCGGCAAGGGTCTATTCTACCCACATAGCTCAACTGATCCCAAAACTGCATGATGACATGTTGTAATTTTTACAACCATTTAAAAAAATATACCTTTGGAGCCAAACAAAGACATTTTTATGAGTAAAAAAGTTATATAATGTAAACAGAAAATGTGGATTATGGAATGACACTATCTGGTGGCAGGCTGGGTTATCTCCATTCAGTCTACAACACAACGAGGAAGAGAAGCAAAGGAAGAAACTCCACACAGCTAACAACAATTATAGCAAATAGCATCACCCACTATATCACAGATGGGAAGGTTAATGTCCACAATGCAATGGACATTGGAGAGTCTAATATAAAGAATATGTGGACGATAACTTGTTAAATCACAAAGGAGACATTCCATCCTGGAGAGCCTTGTGTGTTTTGGGCTTGTGCCACTTCCACTTATTTGACGATTTGGCGTCTGCGGAAAAGGACGAAGTCTCAACAGCTGCACACATCTACTGTATGTAGTGAACATATCAACGAGCTTGGTTCCTCTTCTTATAGTGCCCTTCACACGAAGTGTTACCCATTTTCAAGCGCATGCCATTGCCCGGCCGACTCCTGTGCGCAGTCGGTTGAGTGATCGCCAGTAGAGCAGTGGTTGGTCGGACCCTGCTGGTAGGGATTCAGCTGGTAGTTATCCTATTTTGACGACTGCTGATGTTTCTTGCTGTCGTATATCCACATTTTCAGTTTAGTGCTGCTTGACGATGTGTTCGGGTACGGTTTCGTGGTGGTCATGAAGATTTCAATCTGCTGGCAACAGGTACATGGTTGTGTAGTTGGTGTATTGTGTCTGCCACTTGTTTTGATCTTACTATGGGGCTAGCAACAGTCCGCATGATGTCCGGGGACATCATGCGGACTGTTCTCTATCATTTGCCATGATAGAGAACAAAAAAAAGATATAAATGTCAGACTTTTTTCTTTGCCCTAGTAGATATATCAGGGATTAATACAGTATGTCCAACAATAAGTTATTCCAAAACACCAAGAATACATGAACAAAATCGCATATTGACGGTTATCCGTGGAATGGCTGTATCAAAAGCAACCTAGTGTATGTTACAAATTAGGTCACATAAGGAGGGGTCATCCGCCAAGAAGCTCTGGTCGATGTTGAGGCATTGGAGTAGGCTAGGCCAATGTGATGTGACTAACTCATCCAGTGGCTTCAGATGGTATTCTGCAGTTGTCCTTCCAGCCGCTTCTGGTGTTGCTGTTGCTCTGCTGGAGGGGTTGGGTTTATGAGAGTTGCTGCCTTCCTTCGTCGTGGGAGGTACGTCGCTGGTGAAGACGTCAAGTGCGACCAGCTCGTCACTAAGATACAATATGCAAGGTTTTAAGGCAATGAATGGTACATATGCTACTGTGCTATCAACATAATGAAAATGTGACGAATGTGTTGACAACCACGTTTGACCTCAGCCACCAAAAGGGGTTTGTTTAGGCCCTCTCTGCCATAGCCAGAAACCTTAGGCGATGTTTTCAAACAGTGTTTCTGATTATCTCGTGGGCCTACTGTAGCACTGTTGAAACATTTCGAAGATATGTAGACGAATGTGTAAGAATATACTGAGGACACAAACTCCGCCAAGTGGCCGGAGCCGACCATGATCTACTTTGGAGAAATGATGGCCACCGGCATCCACTTCATGTCAACAGGAACATTCCACTATGCCAGGTGGATGTCAAAAAGCATCTACTGTTTTAAGATGTGGAACTTTCGAAGTTCAATGCTAGTGATTAAACGGGACTGCGGATGTTCAAACTCTTATGCGTGCTGCTGTTCGCACATCAGTGGATCACAACGAAGGTGACAGCATAATGCTTTAAGCAACGACTTTCCTCGTGAAGTTGGAAGATTGTCATGCCTTGCCGTTGCCAGCAAAGTACCAAAATACTCCAGCACTGCCGGTTGTAAATTAGCGAAGAGCCTTTCAGCGGCGACGTGCCTCCTGCTACGAAATCCAAGATAGTGGCTGGCAAACCTGACAAAAACAACCTCTCCGGAAGAGCAGAACAATTAATTATAAACATATTACCTTATTACTTTAACACTTGCTAATTCAATTCGTATGACGCGAAGATTGTGAATATAGAAGCGACACTGGTGAATTAGTGCCAAACTCATAATTAGTTCGTCCCATAAAAATGACAATATTTTCAGCGAACATTGTAAAAAATTTCTCAATGATAACAAAGTGTCATCATGTATGTTCTGGATCAGTATACCGTAAAGTACCAGAAGCCACCAAAAAGCATCACTATACCACTATCCACACGGGCTTCAATAATGTTCTTGCCAAAATACCGCTTCTTGTATTCACTAATATGCATTCTTTAAAAAAAAACATGCGTTCAGAAACTATAAATAACAATAAAGTCACAATTACAGTGTCTGTCGCAGCGTATAATCAGAAAGACCAACTACAATATCAGTCCTATGCATGGGCGTCCGCGGGGGGGTCAAGTGCCCCCCTGGATCTGGATTTTTTTTTGGACGTACTCAAAGTATATATTAACCTTACATCTTAAAGTTTATATATAATATATATATATATATATATATATATATATATATATATATATATATATATATATATATGTATGTATATTTCTTCTTTCTTGCCCCTCCATGGAAAAATTCCTGCAGACGCCTCTGGTCCTATGATATACCTAACGTATCACCTGAACACCTGTAGCATATATTTATTTTATTTGTTCACAAAGGAAGCGGAATATGTGTTATGAAACTATATCCTTTAATGGAATAAAACAGTTCTGATCATTATATCTATATTATTATTCAATTTCAAACAATTTTGAATTTAACATGTTCACCATGTCAACTGTATATAGCTGCAGTATGCTAGGCATATGGGGTTCACTTCGACATAACTCTTATTCGTCAAATGATATATGCATTGTATTCCAAACTATGTTGTAGTGATACACATTTACCCTTGTTTTCAAGGAGTACTCAGGTCACGGAGAAAATATATGTTAGGCATTACAGCTTGTTTTGTGTGAATAAGGGAATTCATAGTTAACACCATATTTTGGTCTGTGGTGTGAGTCGGTCCGTTAAACATTGCCATTAATGCAATGTGTGAAAAATACTGTTTTATATGAACTATAACGATTGTCGTGGAGGACTTTATATGCTTTTCTCTGATGACATTTTAATAAATTGATTTATTTATATTTTATGGACTATAACGATTGTTTTAATTTATTTATTTATCGCTTTAATTAATTAATTTATTTATTTATATATTTTACGGATTATAACGATTGTCATGGAGAACTTTATATACTTTTCTGTGATGACGTTTTAATTAATTAACTTATATATATATATATATTTATATTTTTAATGGACTTTTAGTTTGTACGCGGAGTGATTAGCGTAAGCCAGAAAAGAACTATTATTATTATTATTATTAACATTGATGTTATCCAAAATAATAATTGCATGTGAAAAAAGTTAAAAATAGTTTTAATATATTATGCTGTATGTTGTAGTATAGTAAAGAAGAATAAATGCGTTTAGCTATCAAACATATTTATATTGAATATTAATAGTCAACTTAATTATTGGTGATGCGCATGCACAGAAAGGTGTATCGCCAATTTGTCTTCAATTGTTTATTTCTACTACAAATTGAACAACTGGGGCCGGTTTCATGAGACGGCGTAAGTCCGATTTACGACGTCGTAAGTCGAATTGGTCGTAAAGTTACGCTAAGAGCGTTTCATGAGTCATGTAGATTATAATGTAGCCCTGCTATAACACCAAGTGAGTAAAACAATAGAAAACGTATTCTATACCGGCTGATTTTTGTAACCAAGGGGAACTTTCAGGGAACTTCCTGCGGACATTATGTGTCTAATGCCATTATTAATCTTCCATGGATTATATTCAACTAAAAAATATCCTGTGAACGCTTTGTCTTTGCTGGGTATACGTGCCATTCCAAACGATTGAGGAAAACATTCACAAGATAACGTTTTTTTTCCCAAAACATAATGAGCAATAAGTTTTGAACAAAATAAATAACATAATTATTTGCAGGTAATTATGACGATTAACATTTCATGAGACAATGAGACATATTTTGAAACGCTCATGTAACACTGACGTACGTCTGACGATTTGCAACACGAATCGCAAAGTTTGTCACATTTGTTTGAGTGTGCATTATTATGTTTGTCTTTAAATCACCCTGGTTGTGTTTGCTTTGTGAATTAAGTGGCCAGCTTAGTGTTGATAATGTTCCAATAGATAAAAATATTTTAAAAAGGCGTGCCACGCAAAGCATACCTCAAGGGACAAGGCAGCATTCCTTCATCATGGCATAGACCTATTCACGATACCATTTAACAATGCCATAATTGCACAAAAAACGTTTTATTTTTAATTATACAATAATTATTGTTACAATGCACGAATGGTTTCAATGCAGTCACAGTTCAATGATTGCAGTATCCATCAAAACTACATTTTTGTTAAGCGATACAATGTGTAACTCCAGTACAAGCCCGTCCAGGCTCGAGTCATGGTTTTGAAGAGGGGGGTTCGGGCATACGCAGTCAACCAGGGATTTCTGGGATGATTCCTGAAAACGTTATCATTATAAATACATTCTCTCTGAGGACGGGCATGCAGGGACAATTTTGGTTAAACATTTTGAATTAAGTGAAAAAGGAATTTAAAACAATTTCTTTCTGAAGAAGCCTTTCCGCAACACATCAATAGTCTAATTCAATAACAAATTGTTAGAAAAAAGTGACTTTTAGTTAAGTGTTTAATGATTGTCGAATAACAAAGACTTTTTGCGAAAGACGCCACCACAGAAAATTACTACTGCATGTTCTGAAACCTAACTCTGATGCGAATATTTCGACAGGTGGCAGTGTTTTGCAACTAGCTAATTTGGCTCAGTTGACAATGCAACCTACACCAATGTATAGTAGCCCATTAATTTTATTTTAATCTCAGTACAATCTGTTCAAGTCCTATGCAGAAGTTATTCTATTAGTTCACTGTACCGTTTGGTACCCCTGGTAGTTCAAATTCTGGTCGAACAACCATAAAATTTTCTTTGAAATGGTATTACTTAAAATACATGTTTAGCAGGTAGAATATACAGGTTTGTCTGAGGATTAGTTTGTGTAATGTTTTATGTTATGAGTTTCAAATCATATACAAATTTTATATGATCTCATCAAGCATAATAGTCAAAATCTTATTGTTGTGACGTCAGAAGTGTATATTCAAGCGCTTGCAATAATTGGTGAACAGTTAGTACTTGCTTTGTAAATGTATTGTTTATTTGTGTAGACAATTAACTTAGATTTGTATGATTATTTCTAGCCTGGCCAGGACCGGCCTCACTGGAAAAGAAGCAGAACATCTATTGGCTGCTGTCGGCCATATGAAAAACTTGACATGGTTAAGGTATAAATAGTTAACATTGTCATGTACGGTTGGCATTTAATGTGTGGTTCATCAATATATTCTAGTCAAGTATACAACATGTGTACAAACTACATGTGCCTATTGTATGAATAATGTGGGCAAGAGCTTGCATAAATAATTCCAGAATAAAAACGAACACACTGAATTTTTTAATAACCTCGCAATTTCAAACAACATAAACTGCAGTAATATTTGATCAATTTAAGTATTTTTTTTCTAAATGTACTGGTTTTATTTAACAATGTTCAAAACGATGCAGTACAGTAGAATTAGATACATCCAACAAGTTTATCTAAGCGGCTTGTATGTGTGCATTAATAAACTACTTTAGAAATTGTACATTTCTCCAAACATATTTGTAAGTGTTTTACACATAAACTTATACAAACAACATGCAATTTTTGCGCTATTTATTCAATTAATATTCTTAATTCACTTCTAGTTAATGAAATAGTTATTATGATTATTCTGGGAACATCTATGTTATTCAATTTTAGTTTTGTATGGTACAAAAACCTTTACATTAATTTAAGTGGTAAACATTTCTGTGTGACGTCGAATCTTGTTTATATTACAATAACAACAAAGCACGTTATCTTCGCAATACTGATTTTATTTTACACAAAGTCGCTTTACTCATGTCTACTTGAACAGACGGGTAAGTTGTGAGGGACATTTAATGTGTCGGTTAACGTGTATCGCAGTAATTTATATATGTGACGTTTGTTTAGTGTCAGAGAGAATGACCTCCATGGCCCACCGATGACCGCCCTGACTTACAGCCTCGTCCAGTTGACACAGCTGGAGGAACTGGAGTATGTGGACTACATTGAAGTGAAAATGTCTGATGTCAGATTAACCAAGTACTATCAAATCGTTATTAACACATCATGTATGAACACATCACGGAATATCGTTATAAAAAATGGGTGATAATCATTAAACCATTTGTGGTGAAAGTGATATTGCCGACGTTAACAATAAATGAGGGTCAACCTTTGTTTACTTGCAATTGTTGGACATTAACTAAGCGATTGTGTTTGTGTCTCAACAGCCTTTCGATATGTGGACTGACAGACGAGGACATCTCTCGACTCGTCACAGCGCTGCCTACGTTAAGACGACTGCAGTTGCTAGGGTGAGTAGAAGTACTGAAGTCTACATTCAATACAGTACATTACGTAAACACACTAATACACAAACATACACTCACACTAACACACACACACACACACACACACACACACACACACACACACACAAACACACGCGCGCGCACGCGCGCTAACACATCAACATCACTGGCACTAACATACGCGCTAACATACGCTCTAACACACGCACTCACACTAATGCACATAAACAACAGTAGTCCTGTCATGCGCGTTGAAATCATGTCACTTGTGACACAGTTGTACAATATGTAAATGTCACATCATGTATCGTTCTGATGACAGGTTAGCCTTCAACTCCATTGGCGACGCCGCCGCCCTCAAACTGACAGAAGTCGCTATCAGCTTGACCGGCCTTGATACATTCGGGTAGGATGTTAAGTTGTATTTATAAAATACAATCTTTCTCCTAATGCCGGGTAATTAACCTGCAACGTGTCTCATGCCATTATGTCTACTCACGAGTGACATCCCCCCTCCAGAATTTCTGTCATCAAATTTCATCTGATACAAAATTGTCACTTTGTTTCTGTTGACAGGCTGTCTGACCTCAGTGAAGTTCTTTCTAGAAAACTTGTCAACCTGTCACCACGTCTAATGTCACCAGATATAACTTAGCAGAAGTGTTTATTGTATCCAAGACAGTATTTAATTTGTTTAAAATGTATTTATTTAAATTTATGCAACTTTAAAATCTATGAAATGTTGCTAGTGACGTGACAGTTTTCACAACGAACTTTTCTCTGACCACAACAACTGTCTGCCGAGATGATCAACATTATTAACCCAGTCTGAAATATGTAAATTTCACAAATATCCCTCTTCTAAGGGTGAAGTGTGCTAGGATGTAGAACTGACCCGGAGTGTGATATTATGTAAAACGCATTACTATTTGTTGCAGGCTCTTTAACAACTTGTTGACATGTGACGGGATCAACAGTGTGAGGCGGGCGGCACGTTATACACCCCGGCTGTGGATCTCATTGTGAGTACCGACACAGTTTGTTGACACCGTCACTACGAGTAACACATTCGTGTAGGTTGACACAAGTAGAGAGAGACAGGTGACAGTTTGTGAAGAAGTCGTCGTGTCATGTTGTAGGTTGGACTGGCAGCGACTGCCGGGGCAGGAGGTGAGACCGGCTGACCACGTTGTGTTCTTGCTGCGCGTCAAGGACGAGCTACAGTTGGCTCTGTCCCGCCTCCTGGGCCACCCTCTGGCGTTGGACAGTGGCTGGACGGAGGACGTATCCTTGATACATAGATTGCTACACCACACAGACGACGAGCTACGCGAGGCCTTGGCTCAGAGAGACAGTCAGCAATGACTGGCTCCACGTCCACAGGTAAACATCTATTACACTCACGGTCTTGTCACACCTCACACCTGGTGACAACTTTCTTTCATGACAAAATTACATCTTTATCACACAATCTCCACTCACATCACTGTCCCTGGGGGAAACACATTCACCCCAAGGTGAACATGACATTGAATCACATGTGCGCATTTGTACAATATGTCATTCAACTTGAAACAATGTTGCAATGTTGACGATAAATAGATACATTGAAGAATGATCTCAAAATCAAGTAGCAATCTTTTGTTACAAATAGGTCAAGGCTAACTCAAAAGTCTTGAATACGCGTTCATTGTTTGTAGTGTTTTTTCAATGTGTGTGTGTGTGTGTGTGTGTGTGTGTGTGTGTGTGTGTGTGTGTGTGTGTGTATATATACATATACATATACATATACATATATATATATATATATATATATATATATATATATATATATATATATATATATATAGATATATATATATATATATATAGTCTAGAATTAATAATTCTGAATATTTAATCAATTCATAAATGCGTCTCTTTGTTAACATTGAACGTTTTGTAAAAAAGCCAACATTATTACTAAAATAATTTTAAGTCAATTGTATTTAATTAATAACATGTGTTTTGAATAACCTAGAGAATAAATAATAAGTAAATATAAATAAATCATTACTATGTGTTATCATTGCCGTGATTATAATGTTAATTTGTCTTCCTGATCTATAGTGTGTCATTCTATTATTGTATTTTAATGTAACAAGTTTTAACATTTAATTATTTAAATTTTACTCAGCTTTGTTTAATTTAGATTATTTTATTACATTACTGCCAACTGAAAGACACACAATATGTGCACAGTTATAATAGATACATTCAAACACTGGTTTGCACAAAATATACATATATGATGCTAAACGTTGACACTTCAGTACAGTGATCTAGCTAAGTCGAACCCGGTCTGTTGTAGTCTCCCAGTCGCCTCATCTGTAGACAACCGACAGTAGCAGCAGTACGACCACCTGACGCCGGGGTTGACACCTCATGCCTGTCAAGAGACTGACTACTAGCTTGGACATACTATGAATGAAGTCTTCCAAGTCGACTATCGTATCTATCGAGAGATTGTGGCGACAAGTCTGGGCATACCGTGAATGAAGTCTTCCAAATCGTCTCTCATGTCTATCGAGAGACTGTGATGCCACGTCTGGGAATGCTGTGAATGAGGTCTTCCAAATCGACTATCATGCCTGTCGAGAGACTGTGACGACAAGTCTGGGCATAATGTGAATGATGTCTTCCAAGTCGCCTCTAATGTTTATAAAAAAACTGAAGACAAGTCTGGGTATATTGTGAATGAGGTCTTCCAAGTCGCCTCTCACGTCTATCGAGAGACTGTGATGATAAATCTGGGCATATTATGAATGATATCTTCCAAGTCGCCTCTCATGTCTGTCAAAAAACTGACGACAATTCTGGGTATACTGTGAATGAAGTCTTCCAAGTCGCCTCTCATGTATATCGAGAGACTGTGATGATCAGTCTGGGCATATAATGAATTATTTGTCTTCCAAGTCGCCTCTCATGTCTGTAAAAAAAAAACTGACGACAAGTCTGGGTATACATGTATAATGAGTGAATGTGATATATCAAGAAAACAGGCGCCATTTTAATGGAACTATGTCAATGTATACATGGACACTTCCAGTTCATTGACAAGGTACATATAGTAGATTATTGCAAGACATTGACACTTTCATGCCATAGACATGATACTGCTTTGAACTGTATTGGTGTATACAGGGACACTTCCAATCTGTTGACAAAGTGTCCATTGGCGCAACTGACGTTGTACAAATACATTGAGCATTAACACTTTCATGCCATAGACATTCAGTGCTATGCCATGTCTAATGTACTTTGTTGTACATATATTGCGTATACATGTACAACGTGTGTATGTAATGTCACAAGAAAATAATAACCGTAATAATGGTGATAGTGCTTTGAACGTTACTGCCGTACACATGAATGCTTCCTTTCCGTTGAAAAAAAATCTACATTGATGCAGCTGATATACCGAGACGTGTACAATTTGTGTATGTTACAGCCTTGACAGTATGTACAGGTATGTAACCGCGAGTTGTATTTACTACCATTGCATTTATGCCAAACGTGAGCAAAATCAATGTATATAATTTTATAATAGATATGTTCATGCAATTATTGTGAAGTTAGTATGCGCTCAAATTCTATCCAGAATGCACAGTTCAACTGTAAATAGCCATGGACCGAGGCCATCGGATTTGTAGCTTGTCGATAGAAGTCGTGAACGCGTGTTAGTCGGCTGTTGACAGACGCGGCTGAAGCGACGTGTCAGCGAGATGGAAGATGATCATCCGCAGTTCAAACTCTCCGAATGTCGAAAGTGTGACTAGCAGGTTGTCCAGACGGATGGTGTCGAAGGCGCGACTCAAGTCGATGCTGGGAACCTCAACAGATATGCACTGACGCTGTATGCACCCAGCGGTGCCTAAAGGCTGCATCTGCCTTGCTGCGTCCGCGTCGGAATCCCGATTGCGACTGCGATATAGGTAGTCTAGCTATTCTCGACAGAACGGCAAGTGACACTGTCTAGTTCCGACAGTAGAATACTCGTCAAGGGACTGATCCGTTTGTCCGGCTTCAGCAGCAACGTCAACGTATTTAAATGTGCATGTACTATAAAGTTGATATGTGCAAAGTGATTTACAATGTTACGCTGATTGTACTAAACTGTTGCCAAGACGCGTGGTTTGGCAACTGTCTATTTACTTGCGCTTATAAATGCTAATAGTCGCTACCTGTATAAACGCAATGCATCGCGGGATCGATTTTTCAACGGAAGTACAACTCGTACTTAAATTAAAGAGTCGACATAAATTGTTTTCAGCAAATAATACATCGTACCAATAATAACGCTTACTTATATTAAACAGAAATCACAACGCTAGCTTCGGAACGCAAAACATCGGCTGATCTGACGTTTAAATAACTTCGAACGCGATTGACCATGGTTTGGTGTAGATATGCTACAGCGCACGACAAAAGATACGCGCGAAATACATGTTTTATTTCCGTCCAACATTTTGCGCGATTTCACTGATATATTTGTGTTTATTATGCACCCGATATGCCACGGGTTATTCCAGGTAGCCTGTATTAAAGTACTGAATAATAGGTCTTGTACTCCAAAGTAAACATACTAGTAAAACACTACCGATATTGCAACAAATGCAATGATTGCATTAACGTTTACCTTATTTTTTAGCCTAGGTTTGTCCAAAATAAACAAATATTTTAAAATGTCTACGTTATATTCATTTAACTGTATGAATTCCTTGAACATGCATATGTCTTATCAGGTGAAAATGCGAACAAATATTTCCTGAATTTTTATAATATAACTGGAGCTACGACCTACTCCACTGACAAACAGCTCGTAGACTCTCCATTCCGTTCTGCTTGGCCCGGAGAACTTACGGCCAGCAATACTTGATTGGGCCAATTATGGCTAAGGGAGAAGATACATTGGAACTTCATTTGTCCAATCAGTTTAGCTAACAAAATTATAATGATCTGTTGTCTCTACCAGGAGATCGTAAAGGAAAATAAAACATGGTGTTAGAAAAGAAGCTACGTATGTGGACATTCATTTTACAACGTTCAGTAAACGACTTTGTAAAAATACTGTAACATGCCAACTGACTAATGGTGTGTTGTGACGACGGATGTCGCTGGCTACAAGACACGTGACTTTGACGAAGATATTACAGGAAACACATTGAATGAAAATGTTTTGTTCGTATCCAATCGTTATATCCAATTCGAAAAATTAAGGGACATATTACGTGCTATCATTCTGGTGAGGTCATTATTCTATATGATAGGTGGCGCCACAGTTTTACAGCTTTTTCCACAGCCTGACTTGATCGCGAGATTGTTCCCAGCAAAAATAAATGTGTTGTGTTTATTGTCATTCCAGTTAATCAAATGATTTTTCCTTATTATGTTATTCAATATAGGTGGCGCCACTGTTTTCACATTAGTTTTACACTTTGGCTGAAATGTCCTTGTTCACTTTATCATATGTGTACATTGACATATTCCAAACACAAACAGACACAGAAGATGTAATTTTGGCAGCAAAGTTTTATTTGGCCATCAAACGTCAGGGGTTCGCTCCAGATAAGGGTTTGCTCCAGGTCAGAGGTTCGCTTCACCACCTTTTAGCGATGGCTCATATCAATAATAATTTCGGTCCAAATATTGAACCTTGTAGGCCTAATGTATATTTTCTGATCTGCTCTCTGAACGTATAAAGTAGGTATACTGTTTATTTTCTAATTTGCTCTTTGGGTGTTTATAGAAGGCCTAATGTTTATTTTCTGATATGTTCTCTGAATGGTCTATTGTATATTTATGTATGTGATCTGCTCTATGAGTGTCTATAGTAGGCATACTGTTTCTACTATGGAATATATTCTCTGTAGTAGACCAAATGTTTATTTATCTGATCTGCTCTATGAGTCACCAGAGTAGACCTACTGATTAGTTTATCTGATCTGCTCTCCATAGAATATAAAATATTTCTTTTATCAAATATGATCCCTAAAGAGGATCAACTGTTTATTTTCTGATTTGCATTCTGAATGACAATAGTAGGCGTAATGTTTATTTTCTGATCTGCTCTCTTTGTCTATTCTATGTTTATTTTCTGATCTGTTCCTGAATGGTCTATAATATACCTAATGTTTATTTGTGTTATGTGCTCTCTGATAGTCTATAGTAGGCTTAATGTTTATTTTCTGATCTACTCTCAGAGTGTCTATAATATACGGAATGTTTATTTGTGTGATCTGCTCTGAGTGTCTGTAGTAGACATACTGTTTCTGTTACGGAATATATTCTCTATAGTAGACCAACTGTTTATTTATCTGATCTGCTTTATGAGTCACTAGAATATACATACTGTTTATTTTATCAGATTTGTATATCAAATAGTTCTTTTATCGAATATGTTCCCTAAAGTAGACTAAATGTTTATTTTATTATATGCTCTCTGGGTGTGTATTGCAGATAAAGTATTTGTTTATGTGATTTGCTCTCTACAATAGCAGTATTTCCGTAGATGCGGCATTTTGTCCATCACGCAGTGTGGCTGCGTGCCGTATTTGTTAGTTCTACTGATGTCCGTCTCTTCTACGTGGAACTTATTTTCCTTCCGCCTATACGACAATGTTCCTACGTAGTGGCCATATCCGGGCTTTGTGGCAATGGTCACCTGGTATAAGACGTCACTGGCCATATTGTCGGACAATTCAGGGTTGCGACCGTCGGCTTTTTTCGACCTTTTGAACTTCACGATGCTTTCATTTGGTGTATACTAAAACCACACAATGTGTCAAGTGTTCATTCTTCATGTACGCAACTAGTCAACGTTAGATCGGCTATCTCTTGAAAGTGTGGATAATTGAAGTATGAGCAATATGATCTTGCTCGTTAGATTGGGTAACTCTTGAAAGTGTGAACAGCCCTATTTAATAGCATTTTGAGCCTAGCCACTTTTGCGGTTAATGCTGAAATTTTTTCGGATCCGATCAGAAATATTGTAGCAATGTGTCCGATGATTTTGTAAAGAAACAGAATACAACATTGTGTATGAACGAGCTAACATGTCGTGGTGGACACTAGACATGTCGTAGTGGACATAAGTCATGTCGCAGGGGACACTAGACATGTCGTAATGGACACTAAATAGATTCATTGTTTCAGGAAATGAGTCTGAAATGAGAAGAACAAACAAATCGAATTGAGGAGGGAACTTTAATGTGTATTTCACATTAATGTGATATGTCAATTTGTTATGTGTCAATAAAAGAACACCTGCTTGGAAACATCGAAGAAGCCCCAGAACCATAATAGATCCTTTCTCCCTGGCGTACATATATTCAAAGGGAAATATAACAGCAATGCTTTTCGAAGAAACTCCAGAACCATAAAACCTGTTTCATTGTTCCTTTTTCCCTGTTATAGATACAACAGAAGCGCGTCCCTGTTGGAATGCATTAAATTATGATTACAACCATTTTATTAGTACATGTGCCACACCTATATTAATACATGTCCCACACCTATATTAATACATATCCCACACCTATATTAATACATGTCCCACACCCATATTCTATATAAAATGTCAGGAGTATAGCAATTTGAATTGTGGTTAAATTCCACCGAATTAATTGACTAACGATATAACGTTTTTGGTGCAATTATAATGTGTCCACCATAGACATGCCGGCGAATTAGCGGCCATTCCAAAATTACGTAGCACCAGAGGGGTGGGCTTTGTGCATATATTGTATATTACAATATTGTAACATCACCGCGACACGTATTTCGCTCTAAAAACTCAATACACTATTTTTATCGGTACACAGATCAGTCAGAAATCAACCATGGTTGATCACTGATAAAATAATTCGATTGATGGAAGATAAATTCACGCATTGTTCACGTGAGAGTCATGGAAAGGCAACTCGTGGCGCAATAGTACCAGTATCACAATTTAGGTCGGTTCACCCAGTGCGCTCATTCTCACTTCTGTTCGGCTTTGCAGTGACGCACTCGGCCACGCCGTTGATCGGGGGATTCTCCGGTCGGGGGGGGGTAGGGTGGGTGGAGGGGTGGGGTGAGTGCGGTTGTTACTGAGTGCTACGTAATATTCCAGAGGCGGGGTTTGATCCAGCGGCAAGGTGCGTTGCGTGGGGTGTCAAATTTTTCTGAAAAAAGGAGTTACATAATTTGAGAATAACCCATTATATATATATATATATATATATATATATATATATATATAATATATATATATATATAATATATATATATATATATATATATATATATATATATATATATATATATATATATATAGTATATATATATATATATATATATATATATATATATTATATATATATATTACAAATATATATATATATATTATATATATATATATGTATATATATATATAATGGGTTATTCTCAAATTATGTAACTCCTTATATATATATATATATATATAATATATGTAATATATATATATATATATATATATATATATATATATATATATATATATATATATATATATATTATATATATATATATATATATATATATATATATATATGTATATATATATATATATATATATATATATATATATATATATATTACAAATATATATATTACAAAATATATATATTATATATATATATGTATATATATATATATATATATATATATATATATATATATATATATATATATAAATATATATATATATATATATATATATATATATATATATATGCATGGATGTATTTCATATGTACGGCAAAATCGCTTCGCAAGTCGTTTATTGTAGGCCTGTTTGGTAGCTTGATAGATTTGACACTAGATCTGCAACGGGCGATCTTTTACTTATCAACATTTTCCTCGATCGTATTTGTCTTGTAGCAGTTATGTTGTACTGTTTCCTAGCCAGGCTGCGAGACCATCAAATTCAAGGATGTTATTTCTCTGCCGACCTCTGAAACATACATTTCGCAACCCCAAATTCAATTATATAGCTGTCTGATCGCGATATATATATATATATATATATATATATATATATATATATATATATATATATATATATATATATATATATATATATATATATATATATATATATATCGCGATCAGACAGCTATATAATTGAATTTATATATATATATATATATATGTATATATATATATGTATATATATATATATATAAATTCAATTATATAGCTGTCTGATATATATATATATATTATATATATATATATATATATATATATATATATATATATATATATATATATATATATATATATATATATATATATATATGTATATATATATATATATAAATTCAATTATATAGCTGTCTGATCGCGATATATATATATATATATATATATATATATATATATATATATATATATATATATAACCAAATTCTAGGATGTTTATTTTCTGCCGACTCTGAAAGATACATCTACATCAAAGGTCGGCAGAGAATTAACATCCTAGAATTTGATGGTTGATGGTCTCTGTTCGGCATTGCAATGACATTCTTGGCCACGAATCGGGGATTCTAAGTTGTTAGTGGAACTGAAGAATGTTGCAATAGCGATGACTGCGCATACAATACAAACCAGTGTTACACTTTGGCATATATATATATATATATATATATATATATATATATATATATATATATATATATATATATATATATATACATATATATATATATATATATATATATATATATATATATATATATATATACATATATATATATATATATATATATACATATATATATATATATATATATATATATATATATATATATATATATATATATATATATATATATATATATATATATACAACGTTGAAAGCCATACGGCTGACAAGAAAAAGGTAGTGGAACATGTGACTTGCGGCAACAAAGCCACAGCTATTCTTCTACAGGAAACGCACTGCACAAAACGTGAATTCCTGTAAATTCCTGGATAAGAATAATGTGCGTACATCACCAAAGAGCACCACGGCCTTGCGACTTTTGTCTCAACAAGACGCAAAACTGTCAATGGTAACTCGATCTCCTCTTGACTCGGAGATCGAATAAATCGCAATCAAGATTGACAAGGCTACAGTTGTCAACATATACAAGCCCTCTCCAACAAGACTTTCGGCAACAATGCTGCCATCATTTGGCAAACAGAGTATCTGTGCTGGAGACTTCACTTGTGGATGGGGCTACCTCACGTGCAATGCAGACGGAGACGCGCTCGTTGAATGGGCATCAGACAACGAGCTTTCCCTCTTGTTCGACTCTAAGGAACCAGTCAGCTTCCACTCGCTGCCCTGGAATTAGGATACTAACCCAGATCTTGCATTTGCACATGCTGGGGACTCGGGCATCCCTACACGACAATTGTTGGAGAAGTTCCCTCGATCACAACGCCGTCCATCACTGATCTCTTCACCGTGCCTCGCGGCACCCATATCGTTTAAACATGTGAGGCAAACTGGGTAATCTTCCAACAAATGACCGGATATGCCTCACGATGACTATCACCGCCCGACACCGCGTAGATATAAAGAACACGTAGATCCACACGATACGGGGTCTACGAATACGGTCACAGCACTGCTAAATGCTCTAGGCGAGAAACGACGGCATATGTAACCCTGGTGGATTTAGCTGCTTTATGTATTTGTTATGCTAGTCACTAGTGGGCGCTATACCCCGTGTCACTCCCAGTTTAACGATCTGAGACAGTTTTAGGAAGTAGTCAGTGCAGTTCGCCCTGTTCTATGCAAGCAACCTTCTCCCGGCTCAGTATACATATTGACAATTTATCTCTGTCGCTGTTGGCAGAAACACCATTTGTGGCCATTTGTGACAATGGGATATCTGGCACACTTATTATTATTCTCGGCGAATGTTGCGGTTGTTCTATTTCCTCTGGAAGCTTTTGCTTTACACATTAAACACTGTCAGTACCCAATAGTCGTTCGACTTGGTTACATATAGCTGGAACGAAGCTGTTTCATCCACTGGCTTCACGCATTCTTGTTGCAAAGCGTGGCAAACACTCATCGATCCACAACTACCACAGGAACAAGTTGGATTCCAGCCTGGCCGGTCCAACTTTGACCAAGT
>OY759268.1:41668296-41955796 GCA_963662155.1 Lamellibrachia columna
CCGCCATACGGTGTAAATGGTCGGTGTATAATCCTTGGCCCTATGGGTACAGGGCATTTGTAATTTTATTCTGCCATACGGTGTTAATGGTCGGGGTATAATCTTTGGCCCTATGGTGTACAGGGCATTTTTAATTTCTGTATTCCGCCATACGGTGTAAATGGTCGGACTAGAGGAAGGGCCCTATGGTGTACAGGGCATTTTTTATTTTATTCCGCCATACGGTGTAAATGGTTGGTGTATAATCTTTGGCCCTATGGTGTACAGGGCATTTTTATTTTTATTAAATTCCGCCATACGGTGTAAATGGTCGGTGTATAATCTTTGGCCCTATGGTGTACAGGGCATCGTTCATTTTATTCCGCCATACGGTATAAATGGTCGGTGTATAATCTTTGGCCCTATGGTGTACAGGGCATTGTTCATTTTATTCCGCCATATGGTGTAAATGGTCGGTGTATAATCTTTGGCCCTATGGTGTACAGTGCATTTTTTAATTAAATTCCGCCATACGGTGTAAATGGTCGGTGTATAATCTGTGGCCCTATGGTGTACAGGGCATTGTTAATTTTATTCCGCCATACGGTGTAAATGGTCGGTGTATAATCTTTGGCCCTATGGTGTACAGGGCATTTGTAATTTTATTCCGCCATACGGTATTAATGGTCGGGGTATAATCCTTGGCCCTATGGTGTACAGGGCATTTTTATTTTCCTTATTCCGCCATGCAGTGTAAATGGTCGGTTTATGTTCTTTGGCCCTATGGTGTACAGGGCATTTTTTATTTATTCCGCCATACAGTGTTAATGGTTGGTGTATAATCTTTGGCCCTATGGTGTACAGGGCATTTTTATTTTCCTTATTCCGCCATACGGTGTAAATGGTCGGTTTATGTTCTTTGGCCCTGTGGTGTACAGGGCAGGTTACTTTTAATTTTTCTTGTTCCGCCATAAGGTGGGTATGGTGGCTGTGATGGTGTTTCCCACAGCGTACAGGGCATGGTAATCATTAATTGTCTTATTCCGCCATACAGTTTGAATGGTCGGTTTATGCTATCGTTCCTATGGTAGTGCATGTTAATTTTGATTTCTTGTTCCACCATACAGTGTAACTTGTCTGACGATAATATGGGTCCCCGTGCGGTTCATGGCATGGTAATTTTATTATTCCTCCATTCGGGGTAAATGACCGGTTTACACTATTCGTCCCTACGGTGTACAGGGCATGGTAATTTTCTTTTGTCTGATTCCACCATACAGTTGGATTACCGGAGCGGGTATCGTTGTAGTATGTGAGTGGATAATGTTGGTCAAGGGTTAACCATGGTCCCTAGTTTGTAATGACACAGCGTACATAAGGTTCACATTACTACGATTGGGTGCAGTGTTCAACTTGAACAGTAAATGTTACAGCAACGGAGCAACTTCATCATGAGATGCGCGTGATGCGGGAGTTGTTGCGTGTAGCGCTGCGACAGGTCACGACGCGGTTGCGTCAGCCTCTGTTGATCGCCAGGTGGCGGCATCATCCGCAGTGGCTCCATCGAGTCATCCGATCATCCGGCCAGCTTTTGCCGTTGGCACCTGCTGCTCCAGCGCCTGTGCCCTCAACGAGTGGACAAGCCAATGTTCACTCTTCCTCCAGTGCTCGTCAAGCGGCGACTTCCGTGGCTCCTGAGCCAGTGCCCTCTTCGAGTCGTCAGGATACTGGCATGGTGGATCCTCCTTGGCCGACAACCGACCGCTTGATGGAGACATCCACAGGTCGTGTAAACGAGGAAATTGGATTAAGCCATGCAATAAGAATATTGGAAATGTAACTAATCTGTGCGGTGGAAGTGGAACAGTTTTGTTAACCCATGCTGTGAGTAAGCGGATCTAAATTTAGTTATTCCATGCAGTGATAGGGAGGAGTTGTTCGTTATTTCCAGGCGGTGTCACGGGTGTAAATAAAAAGATAACGTTTGCTAAGCCATGTGGTGTAAATGGCACAATTGTATTCCGTACGTTGGAAATGGAGGGGTTTCTGTATACCGTGCGGTGTAAATGGAGAAGTGATATGGCGTAGTTTGTTGTTCCATGCGGTGTAAATGGAAATTAAGTTTTCGTTAAGCCATGCGGTGTAGATGGCACAATTGTATTCCGTGCGGTGTAAACGGAGCAGTTTCTGTAGTCCGTGCGGTGAAAACGGAAAGTGATATGGAGAAGTTTTGTTATTTCCATGCGGTGTAAATTGAAATTTACTTTTGTTAACCCATGCGGTGTAAATGGCACAATTGTATTCCGTGCGGTGTAAACGGAGCAATTTCGATAGTCCGTGCGGTGAAAACGGAAAGTGATATGGAGGAGTTTTGTTATTTCCATGCGGTGTAAATGGAAATTAACTCTTGTTAAGCCATGCGGTTGAAATGGCACAATTTTATTCCATGCGGTGTAAACGGAGCAATTTCGATAGTCCGTGCGGTGAAAACGGAACGTGATACGGAGACTTTGTTATTTCCATGCGGTGTAAATGGAAATTAACGTTTGGTAAGCCATGCGGTGTAAATGGCACAATTGTATTCCGTGCGGTGGAAACGGAGCAATTTTTGTAGTCCGTGCCGTGAAAACGGAAAGTTATATGGAAAAGTTCTGTTATTTCCATGCAGTGTAAATGGAAATTAACTTTTGGTAAGCCATGAGGTGTAAATGGCTCAATTGTATTCCGTGCGGTGTAAACGGAGCAATTTCTGTAGTCCGTGCGGTGACAACGGAAAGTGATATGGATAGGTTCTGTTATTTCCATGCGATGTAAATTAAATTAACTTTTGGTAAGCCATGCGGTGTAAATAGCACATTTATATTCCGTACGGTGGAAACGGAGCAGTTTCGGTAGTTCGTGCGGTGTACACGGAGATGGTGGGTTAACCCATGCATTAGGAAATTTATTGAAATTTTCACTAATCCGTGCATTGCAGGCGGAACAGTTTTGTTAACCCAGGCACGAGTAAGCGGATGTATATTTGGGTAATACATGCAGTGATATAGAGACGTTTTGTTATTTCCATGCGGTGTATATGAACGCTAACTTTTGTTAAGCCATGCAGGTAAATGGCACCATTGTATTTTGTGCGGTGTAAGCGGAGAATTGATATGGAGAAGGTTTATTTCCATGCAGTGTAAATGGCACAATTGTAGTCCGTGCGGTGAAACGGAGGAGTTTCTACATTCCATGCTGTGTAGATGGGAAATTGGGTGAATCCATGAAGTGGACAAATTACTTAAATTTTACTAATCCGTGCAGATGAGGCGGAACAGTTTTGTTACCCCTTGCAGGGAGAAAACATATGTAAATATGTTTGTTTTGTTAGGTCCATGCATTGTAATTGGAGTATAAGTTTTATTAAGGCATGCAGTGTAAATGGCACAATTGTAGACCCCCTTTATATTCCTTGCGGCAAATGGAGAAGTTTTTGCATTCCATGTTCTATTTAAGCCATATAATGTAAATAGAACAATTTGCATGTTAATATAGGTGACCGTACGTTAATGTTTAGTTATGGTTTAATGGTAGTTCATGATATCTAATGACACAGCTGGTCCTGGGTACCGCAATTAATAATTACGGATGCTGCCACAAGTGGCAATCAGGCAGCGACACAGGTGGCGCGTTGAGCCAGCAGGGGGCTGCAGCAGCTGCTTCTACACCACACCTTCAACAATTGGTCAAGGGGCTGGCTAGGTTGCTCCCCATGGATGGCCTGCTGGAAGCGGCCATAGATCTACATGTATCAGTACTGTCGCTTATATCTTGTAGGTGCATGGTGTGACATTGTCGCCGATACTCGAGAGTGTTGTAATTGTTGCTGGTACAATGAGTCGACAGCTTAAACTGGTGTCAGTATGTTATGGTATTATGGTGGTTGCAATCTAAACACAGTAGTAAGCTGGTTCCGCAATCATTACAAGTAAATGACCAGCCTATTGTGGGCACATCCATTTATCCTGCCACATTACTTAGAGTATTTTCCCTTCCCGGTTAAGGGTTCTAGGCAGGCTATATTATTTGCATATGCAGACGGCACTCTAATGCTGCGGAGGGAGTTTGATGCTATATTAAAGCGCCTGCTGGAATTCTGTGGATTGAGTAGTAAAGTTTTAAGGGTCTTAGTTTCAGAATGGGAGCAGCCACGTCAGCAGCCCTTAACGTGAGAGTCAGACGCGCAAATTAGAGCAGCGGGTAGATGGGTTTCAGATGCTTTCCGCAGAAACATTCGTATATCGTAAGGTGCTGCATACAGATCAGGCTGTACCTGTAAGCAATCTGGGCAAGGGTGGACTATAGAGATAGTGCCTAGATTCGGTCAGTGGCGGAACCAGCAGCACTTACTTCGTCATCTGTGTTGATCTATGTTAACTATCATTGTATGTTGCAGGTTCGTGGTGTGACGATGTAGTCAAGACTCTGCCAGTAGCGGAGTCGGCAGCTATCATCTGGTTTATTGTGTATACGTTGCAGATCCACTGTTCGAATGTGGCTGATACTCTGACAGCGGCGGAGTGTTGGCTAGGTTCGAACTGTGGGCAAGGTGGGGAGGGGTGCAGTCGAGGCCCTGACAGCGGCGGGGTCAACAGCTGCATCTCTACCTGCACGGCAAGGGAATGGAGGATAGCTGCCACTGTTTATAATTATGGTGGGGGTCGGTCACAGAGGGTGACCTAGTGGCGGAGTGACCCCCACCGATACCATGTGAATTGTATATAAGTCAGTAGTGGTACAGATAGTACTGGTAGTGGGTAGCTGATAGGCATGATTTACTAATTATGTGTAAACACCTTTTGGGGGCCGGCATGCTTGCTGAGATTATTGGATGTATCTTATTTTGATGGTGTATGCTTGCCTAATTTCATGCTCCTTAATTAATAAATCTAAATGTCATTCTTTGGCCTATTTCAATCTACGCTGGACTTGTGTTGTTATTTTGCATAAATGAATTTATGTGACAGCGGCGCATAAAGGATTTTATGCGAGATGACAAGGCAATGAAGGCGATTTGAGGTTAGACCTTTTATGGTAGAGAGAGTATTGGCCTAATTACTCGCTCACGCGTATGGATACACCAACCACGTGACCTAGAGCCAGCCTCACTCGATTTCCAAGTTAGCTTGTGTCGTTGTCTGAATAATGTATTCGGGACTATTTGACAGGAAATCTCTCCCTACACTGGGAACAACACAGGTGTCTGGATACTGTATTTGGGATTATATGACAGGGAATCGCACCCTACTCTGGGAACAACACAGGTTTATGAATACAGTATTTGGGATTATATGCCAGGGAATCACTCCCTACTGTTGGGAACAACACAGTTATCTGGATCATGTATTTGGGACTATATGACAGGTAATCACTCCCTACTCTGGGAACAAAACAAATGTCTGAATAATGTATTTGGGAAGATATGAATAGGAATCAATCCCTACTCTTGGGAACAACACAGGTGTCTGGATAATGTATTTGGGATAATATGATAGGGAATCACTCCCTACTCTTGGAACAACACAGATGTATGGATAATATATTTGGGACTATATTGCAGAGAATCACTCCCTACTCTTGGGAACAACACAGGTGTCTGAATAATGTATACGGGATTATATGACAGGGAATCACTACCTACTCTTGGGTACAACACAGGTGTCTGGATAATGTATTTGGGATAATATGACAGGGAATCACTCCCTACTCAAGGATCACCACAGGTTTCTGGATAGAGTATTTTGGAATACAAGACAGGGAATCACTCCCTACTCTTGGGAACAACACAGTTGTCTGGATAATGTATTTGGTATTATATGAGAGGGAATCATTCCCTGCTCTGGGAACAACACAGGATTATGGATACAGTATTTGGGATTATATGACAGGTAATCACTCCCTACTCTGGGAAAAACACAGTTGACTAGATAATGTTTTTGGGATTTTATGACATGTAATCACTCCCTACTCTGGGAAAAACACAGTTGACTAGATATTGTTTTTGGGATTATATGACAGGAAATCTCTCCCTACTCTGGGAACAACACAGGTGCCTGGATAATGTATTTGGGATTATATAACAGGGAATAACTCCCTACACTAGGAACAACACAGGTTTCTGGATACAATATTTGGGACTATGTGACAGGGAATCACTCCCTTCTCTGGGAACAACACAGTTGTATGGGTAATGTATTTGGGATTATATGACAGATAATCACTCCCTACTCTGGGAACAACACAAGTGTCTGAATAATATAATCGGGACTATTTGACAGGAAATCGCTCCCTACTCTGGGAACAACACAGGTGTCTGGATAATATATTTGGGATTATATTACAGGGAATCACCCCCTACCATTGGGAACAACACAGGTGTCTGGATAATTTATTTGAGAATATATACCAGGGAATCACACCCTACTCTTGGGAACAACACAGGTGTCTGAATAATGTGTACGGGACTATATGACAGGGAATCACTACCTACTCTTGGGAACAACACAGGTGTCTGGATAATGTATTTGGGATAATATGGCAGGGAATCACTCCCTACTCAAGGATCACAACAGGTTTCTGGATACAGTATTTGGGAATACAAGACAGGGAATCACTCCCTACTCTGGGAACAACACAGGTGTCTGGATTATATTTTTGGGACAATATAACAGGAAATCACTCCCTACTCTTGGGAACAACACAGTTGTCTGGATAAAGTTTTTGGGATTATATGAGAGGGAATCACTCCCTGCTCTGGGAACAACACAGGATTATGGATACAGTATTTGGGACTATATGACAGGTAATCACTCCCTACTCTGGGAACAACACAAGTGTCTGAATAATGTATTTGGGAAGATATTACAAGGAATCCATCCCTATTCTTGGGAACAATACAGGTGTCTGGATAATATATTTGGGACTATATTACATGGATCACTCCCTACTCTTGGGAACAACACAGGTGTCTGGATACAATATTTGGGACAATGTGACAGGGAATCACTCCCTACTCTGGGAACAACACAGTTGACTGGATAATGTTTTTGGGATTATAGACAGGCAATCACTCCCTACACTTGGAACAACACAAGTGTCTGAATAATGTATTCGGGACTATTTGACAGGGAATCGCTCCCTACTCTGGGAACAACACAGGTGTCTGGATAATGTTTTTGGAACTATATAACAGGAAATCACTCCCTACTCTTGGGAACAACACAGTTTTCTGGATAATGTATTTGGTATTATATGAGAGGGAATCACTCCCTGCTCTGGGAACAACACAGGATTATGGATACAGTATTTGGGATTATATGACAGGTAATCACTCCCTAATCTGGGAACAACACAGTTGACTAGATAATGTTTTTGGGATTTTATGACAGGTAATCACTCCCTACTCTGGGAAAAACATAGTTGACTAGATAATGTTTTTGGGATTATATGACAGGAAATCTCTCCCTACTCTGGGAACAACACAGGTGCCTGGATAATGTATTTGGGATTATATAACAGGGAATAACTCCCTACACTAGGAACAACACAGGTTTCTGGATACAATATTTGGGACTATGTGACAGGGAATCACTCCCTACTCTGGGAACAACACAGTTGTATGGGTAATGTATTTGGGATTATATGACAGATAATCACTCCCTACTCTGGGAACAAAACAAGTGTCTGAATAATATAATCGGGACTATTTGACAGGAAATCTCTCCCTACTCTGGGAACAACACAGGTGTCTGGATAATATATTTGGGATTATATTACAGGGAATCACTCCCAACAATTGGGAAAAACACAGGTGTCTGGATAATTTATTTGGGAATATATACCAGGGAATCACTCCCTACTCTTGGGAACAACACAGGTGTCTGAATAATGTGTACGGGACTATATGACAGGGAATCACTACCTACTCTTGGGAACAACACAGGTGTCTGGATAATGTATTTGGGATAATATGGAAGGGAATCACTCCCTACTCAAGGATCACCACAGGTTTCTGGATACAGTATTTGGGAATACAAGACAGGGAAATCACTCCCTACTCTGGGAACAACACAGGTGTCTGGATTATATTTTTGGGACAATATAACAGGAAATCACTCCCTACTCTTGGGAACAACACAGTTGTCTGGATAAAGTTTTTGGGATTATATGAGAGGGAATCACTCCCTGCTCTGGGAACAACACAGGATTATGGATACAGTATTTGGGACTATATGACAGGTAATCACTCCCTACTCTGGGAACAACACAAGTGTCTGAATAATGTATTTGGGAAGATATTACAAGGAATCCATCCCTATTCTTGGGAACAATACAGGTGTCTGGATAATATATTTGGGACTATATTACATGGATCACTCCCTACTCTTGGGAACAACACAGGTGTCTGGATACAATATTTGGGACTATGTGACAGGGAATCACTCCCTACTCTGGGAACAACACAGTTGACTGGATAATGTTTTTGGGATTATAGACAGGCAATCACTCCCTACACTTGGAACAACACAAGTGTCTGAATAATGTATTCGGGACTATTTGACAGGAAATCTCTCCCTACTCTGGGAACAACCCAGGTGCCTGGATAATGTATTTGGGATTATATGACAGGGAATCACTCCCTACACTAGGAACAACACAGGTTTCTGGATAATGTATTTAGGATTATTTGACAGGGAATCACTCCGTACTCTTGGAACAACACAGGTTTCTGGATACAATATTTGGGACTATGTGAAAGGGAATCACTCCCTACTCTGGGATCAACACATTTGTCTGGATAATGTATTTGGGATTATATGACAGGTAATCACTCCCTACTCTGGGAACAACACAAGTGTCTGAATAATGTATTTGTGACTATTTGACAGGAAATCACCCCCTACTCTTGGGAACAACACAGGTGTCTGAATAATGTATACGGGACTATATGACAGGGAATCACTACCTACTCTTGGGTACAACACAGGTGTCTGGATAATGTATTTGGGATAATATGACAGGGAATCACTCCCTACTCTAGGATCACCACAGGTTTCTTGATACAGTATTTTGGAATACAAGACAGGGAATCGCTCCCTACTCTGGGAACAACACAGGTGTCTGGATAATGTTTTTGGAACTATATAACAGGAAATCACTCCCTACTCTTGGGAACAACACAGTTGTCTGGATAATGTATTTGGTATTATATGAGAGGGAATCACTCCCTGCTCTGGGAACAACACAGGATTATGGATACAGTATTTGGGATTATATGACAGGTAATCACTCCCTAATCTGGGAATGACACAGTTGACTAGATAATGTTTTTGGGATTATATGACAGGTAATCATTCCCTACTCTGGGAACAACACAAGTGTCTGAATAATGTATTCGGGACTATTTGACAGGAAATCTCTCCCTACACTGGGAACAACACAGGTGTCTGGATACTGTATTTGGGATTATATGACAGGAAATCGCACCCTACTCTGGGAACAACACAGGTTTATGAATACAGTATTTGGGATTATATGCCAGGGAATCACTCCCTACTGTTGGGAACAACACAGTTATCTGGATCATGTATTTGGGACTATATGACAGGTAATCACTCCCTACTCTGGGAACAAAACAAATGTCTGAATAATGTATTTGGGAAGATATGAATAGGAATCAATCCCTACTCTTGGGAACAACACAGGTGTCTGGATAATGTATTTGGGATAATATGATAGGGAATCACTCCCTACTCTTGGGAACAACACAGATGTATGGATAATATATTTGGGACTATATTGCAGAGAATCACTCCCTACTCTTGGGAGCAACACAGGTGTCTGGATAATGTATATGGGATTGTATGACACGGAATCATTCCCTACTTTTGGGAACAACACAGGTTTCTCAATTATTTATTTGGGATTATATATAGGTAATCACTCACTACTCTTGGGAACAACACAGGAGTCTGGATAATGTATTTGGGATTATATGACAGGGAATCACATCCTACGCTAGGAACAACACAGGTTTCTGGATAATGTATTTGGGATTATATAAGAGGGAATCACTCCCTACTCTGGGAACAACACAGTTGTCTGGATAATGTATTTGGGATTATATGACAAGGAATCAATCCCTACTCTTGGGAACAATACAGGTGTCTGGATAATGTGTTTCGGATAATATGACAGGGAATCATTCCCTACTCTTGGGAACAACGCAGGTGTATGGATAATATATTTGGGACTATATTACAGGGAATCTCTCCCTACTCTTGGGAACAACACAGGTGTATGAATAATATATTTGGGATTATATTACAGGGAATCACTCCGTACTCTTGGTAACAACACAGGTTTCTGGATATTGTATTTGGGATTGTATGAGAGGGAATCATTCCCTACTCTTGGGAACAACGCAGGTGTCTCAAATATTTATTTAGGACTATATGATAGGTATTCACTCCCTACTCTTGGAAACAAAACAGGAGTCTGGATAATATATTTGGGATTATATGACAGAGAATCACTCCCTACTCTTGGGAGCAACACAGGTGTGTGGATAATGTATATGGGATTGTATGACACGGAATCATTCCCTACTTTTGGGAACAACACAGGTTTCTCAATTATTTATTTGGGATTATATATAGGTAATCACTCACTACTCTTGGGAACAACACAGGAGTCTGGATAATGTATTTGGGATTATATGACAGGGAATCACTTCATACGCTAGGAACAACACAGGTTTCTGGATAATGTATTTGGGATTATATGAGAGGGAATCACTCCCTACTCTGGGAACAACACAGTTGTCTGGATAATGTATTTGGGATTATATGACAGGTAATCACTCCCTACTCTGGGAACAACACAAGTGTCTGAATAATGTAATTGGGACTATTTGACAGGAAATCTCTCCCTACTCTGGGAATAACACAGGTGTCTGGATAATGTATTTGGGATTATATTACAGGGAATCACTCTCTACCCTTGGGAACAACACAGGTGTCTGGATAATGTATTTGGGAATATATGCCAGGGAATCACTCCCTACTCTTGGGAACAACACAGGTGTCTGAATAATGTGTACGGGACTATATGACAGGGAATCACTTCCTACTCTTGGGAACAACAAAGGTGTCTGGATAATGTATTTGGGATAATATGACAGGGAATCACTCCCTACTCTAGGATCACCACAGGTTTCTGGATACAGTATTTGGGAATACGAGACAGGGAATCACTCCCTACTCTGGGAACAACACAGATGACTGGATAATGTATTAGGGAATATATGCCAGGGAATCACTCCCTACTCTTGGGAACAACACAGGTGTCTGAATAATGTGTATGGGACTATATAACAGGGAATCACTACCTACTTTTGGGAACAACACAGGTGTCTGGATAATGTATTTGGGATAATATGACAGAGAGTCACTCCCAACTCTAGGATCACCACAGGTTTCTGGATACAGTATTTGGGAATACAAGACAGGGAATCACTCCCTACTCTGGGAACAACACAGGTGTCTGGATAATGTTTTTGGGGACTATATAACAGGAAATCACCCCCTACCCTTGGGAACAGTTGTCTGGATAAAGTATTTGGGATTATATGAGAGGGAATAACTCCCTGCTCTGGGAACAACACAGGATTATGGATACAGTATTTGGGATTATATGACAGGTAATCACTCCCTACACTGGGAACAACACAAATGTCTGAATAATGTATTTGGGAAGATATTACAAGGAATCCATCCCTACTCTTGGGAACAATACAGGTGTCTGGAAAATGTATTTGGGATAATAGGACAGGGACTCTCTCACTACTCTTGGGAACAACACAGGTGTATGGATAATATATTTGGGACAATATTACAGGGAATCACTCCCTACTCTTGGGAACAACACAGGTGTCTGGATAATGTATTTGGGATTATATGAGAGGGAATCACTCCCTGCTCTGGGAACAACACAGGATTATGGATACAGTATTTGGGATTATATGACAGGTAATCACTCCCTACTCTGGGAAAAACACAGTTGACTAGATAATGTTTTTGGGATTGTATGACAGGGAATCATTCCCTACTCTTGGGAACAACACAGGTGTCTCAAATATTTATTTGGGACTATATATAGGTAATCACTCACTACTCTTGAGAAAAACACAGGAGTCTGGATAATGTATTTGGGATTATATGACAGGGAATAACTTCCTTCACTAGGAACAACACAGGTTTCAGGATAATATATTTGGGATTATATGACAGGGAATCACTCCGTACTCTAGGAACAGCACAGGTTTCTGGATACAATATTTGGGACTATGTGACAGGGAATCACTCCCTACTCTGGGAACAACACAGTTGACTGGATAATGTTTTTGGGATTATATGACAGATAATCACTCCCTACTCTGGGAACAACACAAGTGTCTGAATAATGTATTCGGGATTATTTGACAGGAAATCTCTCCCTACTTTGGGAACAACACAGGTGCCTGGATAATGTATTTGGGATTATATGACAGGGAATCACTCCCTACACTAGGAACAACACAGGTTTCTGGATAATGTATTTGAGAATATATGCCAGGGAATCACACCCTACTATTGGGAACAACACAGGTGTCTGGATAAAGCATTTGGGATAATATGACAGTGAATCACTCCCTACTCTAAGATCACCACAGGTTTCTGGATACAGTATTTGAGAATACAAGACAGGGAATCACTCCCTACTCTGGGAACAACACAGGTGTCTGGATAATGTTTTTGAGATTATATAACAGGAAATCACTCCCTACTCTTGGGAACAACACAAGTGTCTGAATAATGTATTTGGGAAGATATTACAAGGAATCCATCCCTACTCTTGGGAACAATACAGGTGTCTGGATAATGTATTTGGGATAATATGACAGGGAATCTCTCCCTACTCTTGGGAACATCACAGGTGTAAGGATAATATATTTGGGACTATATTTCAAGGAATCACTCCCTACTCTTGGGAACAACACAGGTGTCTGGATAATGTATTTGGGATTGTATGACAGGGAATCATTCCCTACTCTTGGAACAACACAAGTGTCTCAATTATTTATTTGGGACTATATGATAGGTATTCACTCCCTACTCTTGGGAACAAAACAGGAGTCTGGATAATATATTTCGGATTATATGACAGGGAATCACTCCCTACACTAGGAACAACACAGGTTTCTGGATAATATATTTGGGATTATATGACAGGGAATCACTCCGTACTCTAGGAACAACACAGGTTTCTGGATACAATATTTGGGACTATGTGACAGGGAATCACTCCCTACTCTGGGAACAACACAGTTGACTGGATAATGTTTTTTGGGATTATATGGCAGGTAATCACTCCCTACTCTGGGAACAACACAAGTGTCTGAATAATGTATTCTGGACTATTTGACAGGAAATCTCTCCCTACTCTGGGAACAAAACAGGTGCCTGGATAATGTATATGGGATTATATGATGGGGAATCACTCCCTACACTAGGAACAACACAGGTTTCTGGATAATGTATTTGGGATTATACGACAGGGTGTCACTACATACTCTTGGAACAACACAGGTTTCTGGATACAATATTTGGGACTATGCGACAGGGAATCACTCCCTACCCTGGGAACAACACAGTTTTCTGGATAATGTATTTAGGATTATATGACAGGTAATCACTCCCTACTCTGGGAACAACACAAGTGTCTGAATAATGTAATCAGGACTATTTGCCAGGAAACCTCTCCCTACTCTGGGAACAACACAGGTGTCTGGATAATGTATTTGGGATTATATTACAGGGAATCACTCCCTACCCTTGGGAACAACACAGGTGTCTGGATAATGTATTTGGGAATATATGCCAGGGAATCACTCCCTACTCTTGGGAACAACACAGGTGTCTGAATAATGTGTATGGGACTATATGACAGGGAATAACTACCTACTCTTGGGAACAACACAGGTGTCTGGATAATGTATTTGGGATAATATGACAGGGAACCACTCCCTACTCTAGGATCACCACAGGTTTCTGGATACGGTATTTGGGAATTCAAGACAGGTAATCACTCCCTACTCTGGGAACAACACAGGTGTCTGGATAATGTATTTGGGATTATATGACAGGGAATCACTCTCTACTGTTGGGAACAACACAGGTGTCTCAATTATTTATTTGGGATTATATATAGGTAATCACTCACTACTCTTGGGAACAACACAGGTGTCTGGATAATGTATTTGGGATTATATATGACAGGGAATCACTCCCTAAACTGGGAACAACACAGGTATCTGGATTATTTATTTGGGGCTATATGACAGGTAATCACTATCTACTCTGGGAACAACACAAGTGTCTGAATAATGTATTTGGGAAGATATGACAAGGAATCACTCCGTACTCTTGGGAACAACACAGATGTCTGAATAATGTATTTGGCAATATATGACTGGGATTCACTACCTACACTTGGGAACTAAACAGGTGTCTGGATAATGTATTTGGGATTATATGAGAGGGAATCACTCCCTACTCTAGGTACAACACAGGTTTCTGGATACAGTATTTGGGACTACATGATTTGGGAATATATGAAAAGTAATCACTCCCTACTCTGGGAACAATGCAGGTGTCTGGATAATGTATTTGGGACTATACTACAGGAATCACCCCCTACCCTTGGGAACAACACAGGTGTCTGGATAATGTATTTGGGAATATATGACAGGGAATCACTCCCTATTCTTGGGAACAACACAGGTGTCTGAATAATGTATTTTGGACTATATGACAGGGAATCACTACCTACTCTTGGGAACAACACAGTTGTCTGTGTAATGTATTTGGGATTATATGAATGGGAATCACTCCCTACTCTAGGAACACCACAGGTTTCTGGATACAGTATTAGGGACTACAACACAGGGAATCATTCCCTACTCTGGGAACAACACAGGTGTCTGGATAATGTATTTGGGATTATACATGACAGGTAATCACTCCCTACTCTGGGAACAACACAAGTGTCTGAATAATGTATTTGGGATTATATAACAGGGTATCACTCCCTACTCTGGGAAAAACACAGGTTTATGGATACAGCATTTGGGATTATATGACATGGAATCACTCCCTACTGTTGGGAATATCACAACTGTCTGCATAATGTATTTGGGCTTATATGAGAGGGAATCATTCCCTAATGTATATGGGAATATATGACAGGTAATCACTCCCTACTCTGGGAACAACACAAGAGTCTGAATAATGTATTCGGGACTATTTGACAGGAAATCTCTCCCTACTCTGGGAACAACACAGGTGTCTGAATAATGTATTTGGGGCTATATCACAGGGAATCACTACCTACTCTTGGGAACAACACAGCTGTCTGGATAATGTATTTGGGATTATATGACAGGGAATCACTCCCTACTCTAGGAACAACACAGGTTTCTTGATAATGTATTTGGGATTATATGACAGGGAATCAATCCCTACTCTGGGAACAACACAGGTTAATGGTTACAGTATTTGGGATTATGTGCCAGGGAATCACTCCTTACTCTGGGAAAAACACAGGTGTCTGGAAAAAGTATTTGGGATTGTATGAGAGGGAATCACTTCCTGCTGTTGGGAGCAACACAACTAACTGTCTGGATAATATATTTCGGATTATATGACAGGGAATTATTCCCTACTCTTGGGAACAACACAACTGTCTGGATAATGTATTTGGGACTATATTACAGGGAATCACTCCGTACTCTTGGGAACAACATAGTTTTCTAGATAATGTATTTGGTATTATATATGACAGGGAATCAATCCCTACTCTGGGAACAACACAGGTATCTGGATCCTGTATTTGGGACTATATAACAGGTAATCACTCCCAACTCTGGGAACATCACAAGTGTCTGAATAATGTATTTGGGAAGATATGACAAGGAATCAATCCCTACTCTTGGGAACAATACAGGTGTCTGGATAATGTATTTGGGATAATATGACAGGGAATCTCTCCCTACTCTTGGGAACAACACAGGTGTATGGATAATATATATTGGACTATATTACAGGGAATAACTCCCTACTCTTGGGAACAACACAGGTGTCTGGATAATGTATTTGGGATTGTATGACATGGAATCATTCCATACTCTTGGGAACAACACAGGTGTCTCAATTATTTATTTGGGACTATATGATAGGTAATCATCCCTACTCTTGGGAACAACACAGTAGTCTGGATAATATATTTGGGATTGTATGACACGGAATCATTCCCTACTCTTGGGAACAACACAGTTGTCTCAATTATTTATTTGGGACTATATGATAGGTAATCACTCCCTACTCTTGGGAACAACACAGGAGTCTGTATAATGTATTTGGGATTATATGACAGGGAATCACTCCCTACACTAGGAACAACACAGGTTTCTGGAAAATGTATTTGGGATTATATGACAGGGAATCAATCCGTACCCTTGGAACAACACAGGTGTCTGGATAATGTATTTCGGATTATATGACAGGGAGTCACTCCCTACTCTGGGAACAACACAGGTTTATGGATACAGCATTTGGGATTATATGCCAGGGAATAACTCCTTACTCTGGGAACAATACAGGTTTCTGGATAATGTATTTGGGACTATACTACAGGAATCACCCCCTACCCTTGGGAACAACACAGGTGTCTGAATAATGTATTTGGGAATATATGACAGGGAATCACTCCCTAATCTTGGGAACAACACAGGTGTCTGAATAATGTATTTGGAAGTATATGACAGGGAATCACTCCCTAATCTTGGGAACAACACAGGTGTCTGGATAATATATTTGGGATTATATGAATGGGAATCACTCCCTACTCTAGGAACACCACAGGTCTATGGATACAGTATTTGGGACTACAAGACAGGGAATCATTCCCTACTCTGGGAACAACACCGTTGTCTGGATAATGTTTTTTGGATTATATGACAGGTAATCTCTCCCTACTCTGGGAACAACACAAGTTGCTGAATAATGTATTCGGGAGTATTTGACAGGATATCTCTCCCTACTCTGGGAACAACACAACTGTCTGGATAATGTATTTGGGACTATATTAAAGGGAATCACTCCCTACTCTTGGGAACAACACAGTTGTCTGGATCATGTATTTGGGAATATATGACAGGTAATCACTCCCTACATTGGGAACAACACAAATGTCTAAATAATGTATTTGCGAAGATATGACAAGGAATCAATCCCTACTCTTGGGAACAACACAGGTGTATGGATAATATATTTGGGACTTTATTACAGGGAAACACTCCCTACTCTTGGGAACATTACAGGTGTCTGGATAATGTATTTGGGATTGTATGACAGGGAATCATTCCCTACTCTTGGGAACAACACAGTTGACTCAATTATTTATTTGGGACTATATGATAGGTAATCACTCCCTAATCTTGGGAACAACACAGGAGTCTGGATAATGTATTTGGGATTAAATGACAGGGAATCTATCCGTACTCTTGGAACAACACAGGTGTCTGGATAATATATTTGGGACTATATAACAGGAAATCACTCCCTACTCTTGGGAACAACACAGGTGTCTGGATAATGTATTTGGGATTATATGACAGGGTATCATTCCCTGCTCTTGGAACAACACAGGTTTATGGATACAGTATTTGAATTTATATGCCAGGGAATCACTCCCAACTCTGGGAACAACACAAGTGTCTGGATAATATATTTGGGATTATATATTTGGGATTATATAACATGGAATCACTCCCTACTGTTGGGAACAACACAAATGTCAGGATAATGTATTTCGGATTATATGACAGGGAGTCACTCCCTACTTTTCGGAACATTACAACTGTCTGGATAATATATTTCGAACTATATTACATGGAATCATTCCCTACTCTTTGGAACAACACAGGTTTTTGGATAATGTATTTGGGACTATACTACAGGGAATCACACCCTACCCGTGGGAACAACACAGGTGTCTGGATAATGTATTTGGGAATATATGACAGGGAATCACTGCCTACTCTTGGGAACAACACAGGTGTCTGGATAATGTATTTGGGATTATATGACAGGGAATCACTCCCTACTCTAGGAACAACACGGGTTTCTGGATACAGTATTTGGGACTACAAGAAAGGGAATCATTCCCTACTCTGGGAACAACACAGGTGTCTGGATAATGTTTTTGGGGAATATTTGACAGGAAATAACCCCTTAATCTGGAAACAACACATGTGTCAAAATAATGTGTTTGGGATTTTATGAGAGGAAATCACTCCTTAATCTGGGAACAACACAGGTTTCTGAATACATTATTTGGGAATATATGACAGGGAATGACTCCCTACCCGTGGGAACAACACAGGTGTCTGGATAATAAATTTGGGTTTATATCACAGGGAATCAATCCCTATTCTGGTAACAACACAAGTGTCTGGTTAATGTATTTGGGCTATATGACAGGGAATCATTCCCTAATCTCGGATTAACACAGGTATCTGGATAATGTATTTGGGACTATATGAAAGGGAATCACTCCCTATGATTGGGAACAACACAGGTGTCTGGATAATGTATTTGGGATTATATGACAGGAAAAGACTCCCTACTCTAGGAACAACACAGGTATCTGGATATTGTATATGGGATTATATGACAGGTAATCACTCCCTACTCTGGGAAAACACAAGTGTCTGAATAATGTATTCGAGACTATTTGACAGGCAATCACTCCCTACTCTGGGAACAACACAGGTGTCTGGATAATGTATTTGGGATTATATTACAGGGAATCACTCCCTACTCTTGGGAACAACACAGGTGTCTGGATAATGTATTTGGGACTATATGCCAGGGAATCACTCCCTACTCTGGGAACAATACAGGTGTCTGTATAATGTATTTGGGATTATATGACATGGAATCACTCCCTACTTTTGGGAACAACAAAACTGTCTGGATAATGTATTTGGGATTATATGAGAGGGAATCACCCCCTACTCTTGGGAACAATACAACTGTCTGGATAATGTGTTTGGGAATATATGACAGGTAATCACTCCCTACTCTGGGAACAACACAAGTGTCTGAATAATGTATTTGGGACTATTTGACAGGAAATCTCTCCCTACTCTGTGAATAACACAGGTATCTCGATAATGTATTTTGGATTATACTACAGGGAATCACCCCCTACTCTTGGGAACAACACAGGTGTCTGGATAATGTATTTGGGACTATATGACAGGAATTAACTCCCAACTCTTGGGAACAACACAGGTATCTGAAAAATGTATTTGGGATTATATGACAGGGAATCACTCCCTACTGTTGGGAAGAGCACAGGTGTCTGGATAATGTATTTGGGATTATAAGACAGGGAAACTCTCCCTACTGAAGAAATAACACAGGTTTCTGGATACAGTATTTGGGACTATATGACAGGTAATCACTCCCTACTCTGGGAACAACACAAGTGTCTGAATAATGTATTCGAGACTATTTGACAGGCAATCACTCCCTACTCTGGGAACAACACAGGTGTCTGGATAATGTATTTGGGAATATATGACAGGGAATCACTCCCTACTCTTGGGAACAACACAAGTGTCTGAATAATGTATTTGGGAAGATATTACAAGGAATCCATCCCTATTCTTGGGAACAATACAGGTGTCTCAATAATATATTTGGGACTATATTACAGGGATCACTCCCTACTCTTGGGAACAACACAGGTGTCTGGATACAATATTTGGGACTATGTGACAGGGAATCACTCCCTACTGTGGGAACATCACAGTTGACTGGATAATGTTTTTGGGATTATAGACAGGTAATCACTCCCTACACTGGGAACAACACAAGTGTCTGAATATTGTATTCGGGACTATTTGACAGGAAATCTCTCCCTACTCTGGGAACAATACAGGTGCCTGGATAATGTATTTGGGATTATATGACAGGGAATCACTCCCTACACTAGGAACAACACAGGTCTCTGGATAATGTATTTAGGATTATTTGACAGGGAATCAATCCGTACTCTTGGAACAACACAGGTTTCTGGGTACAATATTTGGGACTATGTGAAAGGGAATCACTCCCTACTCTGGGAACAACACAGTTGTCTGGATAATGTATTTGGGATTATATGACAGGTAATCACTCCCTACTCTGGGAACAACACAAGTGTCTGAATAATGTATTTGTGACTATTTGACAGGAAATCTCTCCCTACTCTGGGAACAACACAGGTGCCTGGATAATGTATTTGGTATTATATTACAGGGAATAACTCCCTACCCTGGATAATGTATTTGGGATTATATGAGAGGGAATCACTCCCTACTCTGGGAATAACACAATTGTCTGGATAATGTATTTGGGATTATATGACAAGGAATCAATCCCTACTATTTGAAACAATACAGGTGTCTGGATAATGTGTTTGGGATAATATGACAGGGAATCACTCCCTGCTCTTGGGAAAAACACAGGTGTATGGATACAATATTTGGGACTATGTGAGAGGGAATCACTCCCTACTCTGGGAACAACACAGTAGTCTGGATAATGTTTTTGGGATTATATGACAGGTAATCATTCCCTACTCTGGGAACAACACAAGTGTCTGAATAATGTATTCGGGACTATTTGACAGGAAATCTCTCCCTACACTGGGAACAAAACAGGTGTCTGGATACTGTATTTGGGATTATATGACAGGGAATCGCACCCTACTATTGGAACAACACAGGTTTATGAATACAGTATTTGGGATTATATGCCAGGGAATCACTCCCTTCTGTTGGGAACAACACAGTTATCTGGATCATGTATTTGGGACTATATGACAGGTAATCACTCCCTACTCTGGGAACAAAACAAATGTCTGAATAATGTATTTGGGAAGATATGAATAGGAATCAATCCCTACTCTTGGGAACAACACAGGTGTCTGGATAATGTATTTGGGATAATATGATAGGGAATCACTCCCTACTCTTGGGAACAACACAGGTGTATGGATAATATATTTGGGACTATATTACAGAGAATCACTCCCTACTCTTGGGAGCAACACAGGTGTCCGGATAATGTATATGGGATTGTATGACACGGAATCATTCCCTACTTTTGGGAACAACACAGGTTTCTCAATTATTTATTTGGGATTATATATAGGTAATCACTCACTACTCTTGGGAACAACACAGGAGTCTGGATAATGTATTTGGGATTATATGACAGGGAATCACATCCTACGCTAGGAACAACACAGGTTTCTGGATAATGTATTTGGGATTATATGAGAGGGAATCACTCCCTACTCTGGGAACAACACAGTTGTCTGGATAATGTATTTGGGATTATATGACATGGAGTCAATCCCTACTCTTGGGAACAATACAGGTGTCTGGATAATGTGTTTTGGATAATATGACAGGGAATCATTCCCTACTCTTGGGAACAACACAGGTGTATGGATAATATATTTGGGACTATATTACAGGGAATCACTCCCTACTCTTGGGAACAAAACAGGTGTCTGGATAATGTATTTGGGATTGTATGACAGGGAAACAATCCCTACTCTTGGGAACAAAACAGGTGTCTCAATTATTTATTTGGGACTATATGACAGGTATTCACTCCCTACTATTGGGAACAACACAGGTGTCTGGATAATGTATTTTGGATTATATGAGAGGGAATCTCTCCTACTCTAGGAACAACTCAGGTTTCTAGATACAATATTTGGGACTATGTGACAGGTAATCACTTCCTACTCTGGGAACAACACAAGTGTCTGAATAATGTATTCGGGACTATTTGACAGGAAATTTCTCCCTACTCTAGGAACAACACAGGTGCCTGGATAATGTGTTTGGGATTATATGACAGGGAATCGCTTCCTACACTAGGAACAACACAGGTTTCTGGATAATGTATTTGGGATTATATGAGAGGGAATCACTACCTACTCTTGGGTACAACACAGGTGTCTGGATAATGTATTTGGGATAATATGACAGGGAATCACTCCCTACTCTAGGATCACCACAGGTTTCTGGATACAGTATTTTGGAATACAAGACAGGTAATCATTCCCTACTCTGGGAACAACACAGGTGTCTGGATAATGTTTTTGGGACTATATAACAGGAAATCACTCCCTACTTTTGGGAACAACACAGTTGTCTGGATAACGTATTTGGGATTATATGAGAGGGAATCACTCCCTGCCCTGGGAACAACACAGGATTATGGATACAGTATTTGGGACTATATGACAGGTAATCACTCCCTACTCTGGGTACAACACAAGTGTCTGAATTATGTATTTGGGAAGATATTACAAGGAATCCATCCCTGCTGTTGGGAACAATACAGGTGTCTGGATAATGTATTTGGGATAATATGACAGGGAATCTCTCCTACTCTTGGGAACAACACAGGGGTATGGATAATATATTTGGGACTATATTACAGGGAATCACTCCGTACTCTTGGGAACAACACAGGTTTCTGGATAATGTATTTGGGATTGTATGAGAGGGAATCATTCCCTACTCTTGGGAACAACACAGGTGTCTCAATTATTTATTTGGGGCTATATGATAGGTATTCACTCCCTACTCTTGGGAGCAAAACAGGAGTCTGGATAATATATTTGGGATTATATGACAGGGAATCACTCCCTGCACTAGGAACAACACAGGTTTCTGGATAATATGTTGGGGATTATATGACAGGGAATCACTCCATACTCTAGGAACAACACAGGTTTCTGTATACTATATTTGGGACTATGTGACAGGGAATAACTCCCTACTCTGGGAACATCACAGTTGACTAGATAATGTTTTTTGGATTATATGACTTGTAATCACTCCCTACTCTGGGAACAACACAAGTGTCTGAATAATGTATTCGGGACTATTTGACAGGAAATCTCTCCCTGCTCTGGGAACAACACAGGTGCCTGGATAATGTATTTGGGATTATATAACAGGGAATCACTCCCTACACTAGGAACAACACAGGTTTCTGGATAATGTATTGGGATTATATGACAGGGAATCACTCCGTACTCTTGGAACAACACAAGTTTCTGGATACAATATTTGGGACTATGTGACAGGGAATCACTCCCTACTCTGGGAACAACACAGATGTCTGGATAATGTATTTGGGAGAGATTTCCTGTCAAATAGTCCCGATTACATTATTCAGACAGGGAATCACTTCCTACACTAGGAACAACACAGGTTTCTGGATAATGTATTTGGGATTATATGACAGGGAATCACTTCCTACACTAGGAACAACACCTGGTTTTTGGATAATGTATTAGGGATTATATGACAAGGAATCAATCCCTACTCTTGGGAATAATACAGGTGTCTGGATAATGTGTTTCGGATAATATGACAGGGAATCATTCCCTACTCTTGGGAACAACACAGGTGTATGGATAATATATTTGGGACTATATTACAGGGAATCTCTCCCTACTCTTGGGAACAACACAGGTGTATGAATAATATATTTGGGACTATATTACAGGGAATCACTCCGTACTCTTGGGAACAACACAGTTTTCTGGATAATGTATTTGGGATTGTATGAGAGGGAATCATTTCCTACTCTTGGGAACAACGCAGGTGTCTCAATTATTTATTTAGGACTATATGATAGGTATTCTCTCCCTACTCTTGGGAACAAAACAGGAGCCTGGATAATATATTTGGGATTATATGACAGAGAATCACTCCCTACTCTTGGGAGCAACACAGGTGTGTGGAAAATGTATATGGGATTGTATGACACGGAATCATTCCCTACTTTTGGGAACAACACAGGTTTCTCAATTATTTATTTGGGATTATATATAGGTAATCACTCACTACTCTTGGGAACAACACAGGAGTCTGGATAATGTATTTGGGATTATATGACAGGGAATCACTTCCTACGCTAGGAACAACACAGTTTTCTGGATAATGTATTTGGGATTATATGAGAGGGAATCACTCCCTAATCTGGGAACAACACAGTTGTCTGGATAATGTATTTGGGATTATATGACAGGTAATCACTCCCTACTCTGGGAACAACACAAGTGTCTGAATAATGTAATTGGGACTATTTGACAGGAAATCTCTCCCTACTCTGGGAATAACACAGGTGTCTGGATAATGTATTTGGGATTATATTACAGGGAATCACTCCCTACCCTTGGGAACAACACAGGTGTCTGGATAATGTATTTGGGAATAAATGCCAGGGAATCACTCCCTACTCTTGGGAACAACACAGGTGTCTGAATAATGTATACGGGACTATATGACAGGGAATCACTTCCTACTCTTGGGAACAACTAAGGTGTCTGGATAATGTATTTGGGATAATATGAGAGGGAATCACTCCCTACACTAGGATCACCACAGGTTTCTGGATACAGTATTTAGGAATACGAGACAGGGAATCACTCCCTACTCTTGGGAACAACACAGGTGTCTCAAATATTTATTTGGGACTATATATAGGTAATCACTCACTACTCTTGAGAAAAACACAGGAGTCTGGATAATGTATTTGGGATTATATGACAGGGAATAACTTCCTTCACTAGGAACAACACAGGTTTCAGGATAATATATTTGGGATTATATGACAGGGAATCACTCCGTACTCTAGGAACAGCACAGGTTTATGGATACAATATTTGGGACTATGTGACAGGGAATCACTCCCTACTCTGGGAACAACACAGTTGACTGGATAATGTTTTTGGGATGATATGACAGATAATCACTCCCTACTCTGGGAACAACACAAGTGTCTGAATAATGTATTCGGGATTATTTGACAGGAAATCTCTCCCTACTTTGGGAACAACACAGGTGCCTGGATAATGTATTTGGGATTATATGACAGGGAATCACTCCCTACACTAGGAATAACACAGGTTTCTGGATAATGTATTTGGGAATATATGCCAGGGAATCACACCCTACTATTGGGAACAACACAGGTGTCTGGATAAAGCATTTGGGATAATATGACAGTGAATCACTCCCTACTCTAGGATCACCACAGGTTTCTGGATACAGTATTTGGGAATACAAGACAGGGAATCACTCCCTACTCTGGGAATAACACAGGTGTCTGGATAATGTTTTTGAGATTATATAACAGGAAATCACTCCCTACTCTTGGGAACAAAACAGTTGTCTGGATAATGTATTTGGGATTATATGAGAGGGAATCACTCCCTGTTCTGGGAACAACACAGGATTATGGATACAGTATTTGGGACTATATGACAGGTAATCACTACCTACTCTGGGAACAACACAAATGTCTGAATAATGTATTTGGGAAGATATTACAAGGAATCCATCCCTACTCTTGGGAACAATACAGGTGTCTGGATAATGTATTTGGGATAATATGACAGGGAATCTCTCCCTACTCTTGGGAAGAACACAGGTGTAAGGATAATATATTTGGGACTATATTACAGGGAATCACTCCCTACTCTTGGGAACAACACAGGTGTCTCAATTATTTATTTGGGACTATATGATAGGTATTCACTCCCTACTCTTGGGAACAAAACAGGAGTCTGGATAATATATTTAGGATTATATGACAGGGAATCACTCCCTACACTAGGAACAACACAGGTGTCTGGATAATATATTTGGGATTATATGACAGGGAATCACTCCGTACTCTAGGAACAACACAGGTTTCTGGATACAATATTTGGGACTATGTGACAGGGAATCACTCCCTACTCTGGGAACAACACAGTTGACTGGATAAAGTTTTTTGGGATTATATGACAGGTAATCACTCCCTACTCTGGGAACAACACAAGTGTCTGAATAATGTATTCTGGACTATTTGACAGGAAATCTCTCCCTACTCTGGGAACAAAACAGGTGCCTGGATAATGTATATGGGATTTTATGATGGGAAATCACACCCTACACTAGGAACAACACTGGTTTCTGGATAATGTATTTGGGATTATATGACAGGGAGTCACTACATACTCTTGGAACAACACAGGTTTCTGGATACAATATTTGGGACTATGCGACAGGGAATCACTCCCTACCCTGGGAACAACACAGTTTTCTGGATAATGTATTTAGGATTATATGACAGGTAATCACTCCCTACTCTGGGAACAACACAAGTGTCTGAATAATGTAATCAGGACTATTTGCCAGGAAACCTCTCCCTACTCTGGGAACAACACAGGTGTCTGGATAATGTATTTGGGATGATATTACAGGGAATCACTCCCTACCCTTGGGAACAACACAGGTGTCTGGATAATGTATTTGGGATAATATGACAGGGAACCACTCCCTACTCTAGGATCACCACAGGTTTCTGGATACGGTATTTGGGAATTCAAGACAGGTAATCACTCCCTACTCTGGGAACAACACAGGTGTCTGGATAATGTATTTGGGATTATATGACAGGGAATCACTCTCTACTGTTGGGAACAACACAGGTGTCTCAATTATTTATTTGGGATTATATATAGGTAATCACTCACTACTCTTGGGAACAACACAGGTGTCTGGATAATGTATTTGGGATTATATATGACAGGGAATCACTCCCTAAACTGGGAACAACACAGGTATCTGGATTATTTATTTGGGGCTATATGACAGGTAATCACTATCTACTCTGGGAACAACACAAGTGTCTGAATAATGTATTTGGGAAGATATGACAAGGAATCACTCCCTACTCTTGGGAACAACACAGATGTCTGAATAATGTATTTAGCAATATATGACTGGGATTCACTACCTACTCTTGGGAACAAAACAGGTGTCTGGATAATGTATTTGGGATTATATGAGAGGGAATCACTCCCTACTCTAGGTACAACACAGGTTTCTGGATACAGTATTTGGGACAACATGATTTGGGAATATATGACAAGTAATCGCTCCCTACTCTGGGAACAATGCAGGTGTCTGGATAATGTATTTGGGACTATACTACAGGAATCACCCCCTACCCTTGGGAACAACACAGGTGTCTGGATAATGTATTTGGGAATATATGACAGGGAATCACTCCCTACTCTTGGGAACAACACAGGTGTCTGAATAATGTATTTGGGACTATATGACAGGGAATCACTACCTACTCTTGGGAACAACACAGTTGTCTGTGTAATGTATTTGGGATTATATGAATGGGAATCACTCCCTACTCTAGGAACACCACAGATTTCTGGATACAGTATTAGGGACTACATGACAGGGAATCACTCCCTACTCTGGGAACAACACAGGTATCTGGATCATTTATTTGGGACTATATAACAGGTAATCACTCCCTACTCTGGGAACAACACAAGTGTCTGAATAATGTATTTGGGATTATATAACAGGGTATCACTCCCTACTCTGGGAAAAACACAGGTTTATGGATACAGCATTTGGGATTATATGACATGGAATCACTCCCTACTGTTGGGAATAACACAACTGTCTGCATAATGTATTTGGGCTTACATGAGAGGGAATCATTCCCTAATGTATATGGGAATATATGACAGGTAATCACTCCCTACTCTGGGAACAACACGAGAGTCTGAATAATGTATTCGGGACTATTTGACAGGAAATCTCTCCCTACTCTGGGAACAATACAGGTGTCTGGATAATGTATTTGGGATTATACTGTAGGGAATCACCCCCTACCCTTGGGAACAACACAGATGTCTGGATAATGTATTTGGGAATATATGACAGGGAATCACTCCCTACTCTTGGGAACAACACAGGTGTCTGAATAATGTATTTGGGAATATATAACAGGGAATCACTACCTACTCTTGGGAACAACACAGGTGTCTTGATAATGTATTTGGGATTATATGACAGGGAATCAATCCCTACTCTGGGAACAACACAGGTTAATGGATACAGTATTTGGGATTATGTGCCAGGGAATCACTCCTTACTCTGGGAAAAACACAGGTGTCTGGAAAAAGTATTTGGGATTGTATGAGAGGGAATCACTTCCTGCAGTTGGGAGCAACACAACTAACTGTCTGGATAATATATTTCGGATTATATGACAGGGAATTATTCCCTACTCTTGGGAACAACACAACTGTCTGGATAATGTATTTGGGACTATATTACAGGGAATCACTCCGTACTCTTGGGAACAACATAGTTTTCTAGATAATGTATTTGGTATTATATATGCCAGGGAATCAATCCCTACTCTGGGAACAACACAGGTATCTGGATCCTGTATTTGGGACTATATAACAGGTAATCACTCCCAACTCTGGGAACATCACAAGTTTCTGAATAATGTATTTGGGAAGATATGACAAGAAATCAATCCCTACTCTTGGGAACAATACAGGTGTCTGGATAATGTATTTGGGATAATATGACAGGGAATCTCTCCCTACTCTTGGGAACAACACAGGTGTATGGATAATATATATTGGACTATATTACAGGGAATAACTCCCTACTCTTGGGAACAACACAGGTGTCTGGATAATGTATTTGGGATTGTATGACATGGAATCATTCCATACTCTTGGGAACAACACTGGTGTCTCAATTATTTATTTGGGACTATATGATAGGTAATCACTCCCTACTCTTGGGAACAACACAGTAGTCTGGATAATATATTTGGGATTGTATGACACGGAATCATTCCCTACTCTTGGGAACAACACAGTTGTCTCAATTATTTATTTGGGACTATATTATAGGTAATCACTCCCTACTCTTGGGAACAACACAGGAGTCTGTATAATGTATTTGGGATTATATGACAGGGAATCACTCCCTACACTAGGAACAACACAGGTTTCTGGAAAATGTATTTGGGATTATATGACAGGGAATCAATATACCCTTGGAACAACACAGGTGTCTGGATAATGTATTTCGGATTATATGACAGGGAGTCACTCCCTACTCTGGGAACAACACAGGTTTATGGATACAGCATTTGGGATTATATGCCAGGGAATAACTCCTTACTCTGGGAACAATACAGGTTTCTGGATAATGTATTTGGGACTATACAACAGGAATCACCCCCTACCCTTGGGAACAACACAGGTGTCTGAATAATGTATTTGGGAATATATGACAGGGAATCACTCCCTAATCTTGGGAACAACACAGGTGTCTGGATAATGTATTTGGGATTATATGAATGGGAATCACTCCCTACTCTAGGAACACCACAGGTCTATGGATACAGTATTTGGGACTACAAGACAGGGAATCATTCCCTACTCTGGGAACAACACAGTTGTCTGGATAATGTTTTTGGGATTATATGACAGGTAATCACTCCCTACTCTGGGAACAACACAAGTGTCTGAATAATGTATTCGGGAGTATTTGACAGGATATCTCTCCCTACTCTGGGAACAACACAACAGTCTGGATAATGTATTTGGGACTATATTACAGGGAATCACTCCCTACTCTTGGGAACAACACAGTTGTCTGGATAATGTATTTGGGAATATATGACAGGTAATCACTCCCTACATTGGGAACAACACAAATGTCTGAATAATGTATTTGCGAAGATATGACAAGGAATCAATCCCTACTCTTGGGAACAACACAGGTGTATGGATAATATATTAGGGACTTTATTACAGGGAAACACTCCCTACTCTTGGGAACATTACAGGTGTCTGGATAATGTATTTGGGATTGTATGACAGGGAATCATTCCCTACTCTTGGGAACAACACCGGTTTCTGGTTACAATATTTGGAACTATGTGACAGGGAATCACTCCCTACTCTGGGAACAACACAGTTGTCTGGATAATGTTTTTGGGATTATATGACAGGTAATCACTCCCTACTCTGGGAACAACACAAGTGTCTGAATACTGTATTTGGGATTATATTATAGGGAATCACTACCTACCTTTGGGAACAACACAGGTGTCTGGATAATAAATTTGGGTTTATATCACAGGGAATCAATCCCTATTCTGGTAACAACACAAGTGTCTGGTTAATGTATTTGGGCTACATGACAGGGAATCATTCCCTAATCTCGGATTAACACAGGTATCTGGATAATGTATTTGGGATTATATGACAGGGAAAGACTCCCTACTCTAGGAACAACACAGGTATCTGGATATTGTATATGGGATTATATGACAGGTAATCACTCCCTACTCTGGGAAAACACAAGTGTCTGAATAATGTATTTGAGACTATTTGACAGGCAATCACTCCCTACTCTGGGAACAACACAGGTGTCTGGATAATGTATTTGGGATTATATTTCTGGGAATCACTCCCTACTCTTGGGAACAACACAGGTGTCTGGATAATGTATTTGGGACTATATGCCAGGGAATCACTCCCTACTCTGGGAACAATACAGGTGTCTGTATAATGTATTTGGGATTATATGACATGGAATCACTCCCTACTTTTGGGAACAACAAAACTGTCTGGATAATGTATTTGGGATTATATGAGAGGGAATAACCCCCTACTCTTGGGAACAATACAACTGTCTGGATAATGTGTTTGGGAATATATGACAGGTAATCACTCCCTAGTCTGGGAACAACACAAGTGTCTGAATAATGTATTTGGGACTATTTGACAGGAAATCTCTCCCTACTCTGTGAATAACACAGGTATCTGGATAATGTATTTGGGATTATATTTCTGGGAATCACCCCCTACTCTTGGGAACAACACAGGTGTCTGGATAATGTATTTGGGACTATATGACAGGAATTCACTCCCAACTCTTGGGAACAACACAGGTATCTGAAAAATGTATTTGGGATTATATGACAGGGAATCACTCCCTACTCTTGGGAACAACACAGGTGTCTGAATAATATATTTGGGACTATATGACAGGAAATCACTGCCTAATCTTGGGAACAACACAGGTGTCTGGATAATGTATTTGGGATTATATGACAGGGAATCACTCCCTACTCTAGGAACAACACAGGTTTCTGGATACAGTATTTGGGACTACAAGAAAGGGAATCATTCCCTACTCTGGGAACAACACAGGTGTCTGGATAATGTTTTTGGGGAATATTTGACAGGAAATAACCCCTTAATCTGGAAACAACACAGGTGTCAAAATAATGTGTTTGGGATTTTATGAGAGGAAATCACTCCTTACTCTGGGAACAACACAGGTTTCTGAATACATTATTTGGGAATATATGACAGGGAATGATTCCCTACTCTGAGAACAATACAGGTGTCTGTATAATGTATTTGGGATTATATGACATGGAATCACTCCCTACTTTTGGGAACAACAAAACTGTCTGGATAATGTATTTGGGATTATATGAGAAGGAATCACCCCCTACTCTTGGGAACAATACATCTGTCTGGATAATGTGTTTGGGAATATATGACAGGTAATCACTCCCTAGTCTGGGAACAACACAAGTGTCTGAATAATGTATTTGGGACTATTTGACAGGAAATCTCTCCCTACTCTGTGAATAACACAGGTATCTGGATAATGTATTTTGGATTATACTACAGGGAATCACCCCCTACTCTTGGGAACAACACAGGTGTCTGGATAATGTATTTGGGACTATATGACAGGAATTCACCCCAACTCTTGGGAACAACACAGGTATCTGAAAAATGTATTTGGGATTATATGACAGGGAATCATTCCCTACTGTGGGGACTACACAAGTGTCTGGATAATGTAATTGGGATTGTATTACAGAGAATCATTCCCTACTCTTGGGAACAACACAGGAGTCTCAATTATTTATTTGGGAATATATGACAGGTAATCACCCCTACTCTTTGTAACAACACAGGAGTCTGCATAATGTATTTGGGATTATATGACAGGAAATAACTCCTTAATCTGGAAACAACACAGGTGTCTAAATAATGTGTTTGGGATTTTATGACAGGAAATCACTCCTTAATCACAGTTTTCTGGATACATTATTTGGGAATATATGACATGGAATGACTCCCTACTCTGAGAACAACACAGGTGTCTGGATAATAAATTTGGGATTATATGACAGGGAATCAATCGCTATTCTGGTAACAACACAGGTGTATGAATAATGTATTTGGGACTATATGACAGGGAATCATTCCCTAATCTCGGATTAACACAGTTGTCTGGATAATGTATTTGGGATTATATGACAGGGAAACACACCCTACTCTAGGAACAACACAGGTATCTGCATATTGTATTTGGGATTATTTGACAGGTAATCACTCCCTACTCTGGGAACAACACAGGTGTCTGGATAATGTATTTGGGATAATATTACAGGGAATCACTCCCTACTCTTGGGAACAACACCGGTGTCTGGATAATGTATTTGGGACAATTTAACCGTGAATCACTCCCTACTCTTGGGAACAACGCAGGTGTCTGGATAATATATTTGGGACTATATGACAGGGAATCACTCCCTACTCTGGGAACAACACAGGTTTATGGATACAGTATTTGGGATGATATGCTAGGGAATCACTCCCTACTCTGGGAATTACACAGGTGTCTGGTTAATGTATTTGGGATTATATGACATGGAATAACTCCCTACTGCTGGGAACTACACAACTGTCTGGATAATGTATTTTGGTTTATATGACAGGGAATCTCTCCCTACTCTTGGGAACAACACAACTGTCTGGATAATGTATTTAGGACTATATGAGAGGGAATCACTCTTGGGAACAACGCATGTATATGGATAATGTATTTGGGAATATATGACAGGTAATCACTCACTACTCTGGGAACAACACAAGTGTCTGAATAATGTATTCGGGACAATTTGACAGGAAATTTCTCCCTACCTTTGGGAACAAGACAGGTGTCTGAATAATGTATTTGCTACTTTATGAGAGGGAATAACTACCTACTCTTGGGAACAACACAGGTGCCTGGATAATGTATTTTGGATTATATGACAGGGAATCTCTCCCTACTCTAGGAACACCACAGGTATCTGGATACAGTATTTGGGACTACAAGACAGCGAATTACTCCCTACTCTGGGAAAAATACAGGTGTCTGGATAATGTATTTGGGACTATATAACAGGGAATCACTACCAACTCTTGGGAACAACACAGGTGTCTGAATAATGTATTTGGGACTATATGACAGGGAATCACTCCCTACTCTTGGGAACAACACAGATGTCTGGATAATGTATTTGGGATTATATTACTGGGAATCACTCCCTACTCTTGGGAACAACACAGGTATCTGAATAATGTATTTGGGACTATATGACAGGGAATCCCTCCCTACTCTTGGGAGGTGTCTTGATAATGAATTTGTGATAATGTGACATGGAATCGCTTCCTACTCTAGGAACAACACAGGTTTCTGGATACAGTATTTGGGACTATATGACAGGGAATCATTCCCTAATCTGGGAACAACACAGGTGTCTGGATAATGTATTTGGGACAATATGACAGGGAATCACTCCCTACTGTTGGGAACAAAACAGGTTTCTGGATAATGTATTTGGAACTATATGACAGGGAATCGCTCCCAACTGTTGGGAACAGCACAGGTGTCTGAATAATGTATTTGGGACTATATGACAGGGAATCACTCCATACTCTTGGGAACAACACAGGTGTCTGAATAATGTATTTGGGACTATATGATATGGAATCACTACCTACTCTTGGGAAAACACATATGTCTGTATAATGTATTTGGGATTATATGATTGGGAATCACTCCCTACTCTAGGAACACGACAGGTTTCTGGATACAGTATTTGGGACTACCAGACAGGGAATCATTCCCTACTCTGGGAACAACACAAGTGTCTGGAAAATATATTTGGGAATATATAACAGGGAATAACTACCTACTCTTGGGAACAACACAAGTTTCTGGACAGTGAATCACTCCCTGCTCTGGGAACAACACAGGTTTATGGATACAGTATTTGGGTTTATATGCAAGGGAATTACTCCCTACTCTGGGAACAACACAGGAGTCTGCATAATGAATTTGGGATTGTATGATAGGGAAGCACTCACTACTCTTGGGAACAACACATCTGTCTGGATAATTTATTTGGGGCTATATTACAGGGAATCACTCCCTACTCTTGGGAACAACACAAGTTTCTGGATAATGTATTTGGGATTATATGACAGGGAAAGACTCCCTACTCTAGGAACAACACAGGTGTCTGGATAATGTATTTGGGATTATATTACAGGGAATCACTCCCTAACCTTGGGAACAACACAGGTGTCTGAATAATGTATTTGGGACTTGATGACAGGGAATTATTACCTACTCTTGGGAACAACACAAGTGTCTGGATAATGTATTTGGGAATATATGACAGGGAATCACTCCTAATCTAGGAACACCACAGGTTTCTGGATACAGTAATTGGGACTACAAAACAGATAATTACTCCCTAATCTGGGAACAACTCAGGTGTCTGGATAATGTATTTGGGACTATATAACAGGGAATCACTCCCTACTCTTGGGAACAACACATATGTCTGGATAATGTATTTGGGTTTATATGACAGGGAATCTTTCCCTACCCTTGGGAACAACACAGGTGTCTGAATAATGTATTTGGGACTAATTGACAGGGAATCACTCCCTACTCTTGGGAACAACACAGGTGTCTGGATAATGAATTTGGGGCTATATGACAGGGAACCACTCCCTACACTAGGAACAACACAGGTTTCTGGATAGAGTATTTGGGATAATATGAGAGGGAATCACTCCCTACTCTGGGAACAACACAGGTTTATGGATACAGTATTTGGGATTATATGCCAGGGAATCACTCCCTACTCAAGGAACAACACAGGTTTCTGGATAGAGTATCTGGGACAATATGACAGTGAATCATTACCTACTCTTGGGAACAACACATGTGTCTGCATAACGTATTTGGGATTATATATGTCGTGGAATCATTCCCTACTCTGGGAACAACACAGGTATATGGATCATGTATTTGCGACTATATGACAGGTAATCACACCCTACTCTGGGAACAACACAAGTGTCTGAATAATGTATTTGGGAAGATATGACAAGGAGTCAATCCCTACTCTTGGGAACAATACAGGTGTCTGGATAATGTAATTGGGATAATATGTCAAGGAATCACTCCCTACTCTTGGGAACAACACAGGTGTATGGATAATATATTTGGGACTATATTACAGGGAATCATTCCCTACTCTTCGGAACAACACAGGTATCTCAATTATTTATTTGGGATTATATGATAGGTAATCACTTCCTACTCTTGGGAACAACACAGGTGTCTGGATAATGTATTTGGGATTATATGACAGGGATTCACTCCCTACTCTAGGAACAACACAGGTTTCTGCATAATGTATTTGGGATTATATAACAGGGAATCACTCCCTACTCTTGTAACAAAACAAATGTCTGAAAAATGTATTCGTGACTATTTGACAGGAAATCACTAATTAATCTGGATAAAACACAGGTGTCTAAATAATGTATTTGGGACTATATGACAGGAAATCACTCCCTACTCTTGCGAACAAAACAGGTGTCTGAATAATGTATTTGGGACTAAATGACAGGGAATCACTCCCTACTCTTGGGAACAATACAGGTGTCTGGATAATGAATTTGGGACTATATGACAGGGAACCACTACCTACTCTAGGAACAACACAGGTTTCTGGATACAGTATTTGGGACAATATGACAGGGAATCACTCCCTACTCTGGGAACAACACAGTTGTCTGGATAATTTATTTGGGATAATATGACATGGAATCAATCCCTATTCTGGTAACAACAAAGATGTCTGGATAATGTATTTGGGACTAGATGACAGGGAATCATTCCCTAAACTCGGATTAACACAGGTATCTGGATAACGTATTTGGGACTATATGACAGGGAATCACTCACTACTCTGGGAACAACACAGGTTTATGGATACAGTATTTGGGATTATATGCCAAGGATTCTCTCCCCACTCAAGGAACAACACAGGTTTCTGGATACAATATTTGGGACTATATGACAGTGATTCATTACCTACTCTTGGGAACAACACAGTTGTCTGGATAATTTATTTGGGATAATATGACAGGGAATCACTCCCTACTCTTCGGAACAACACAGGTGTATGGATAATATATTTGGGACTATATGACAGGGAATCACTCCCTACTCTTGGGAACAACACAGATGTCTGGAAAATGTATTTGGGATTATATGACAGGGAATCATTCCCTACCCTTGGGAACAAAACAGGTGTCTGAATAATGTATTTGGGACTAAATGACAGGGAATCACTCCCTACTCTTGGGAACAATACAGGTGTCTGGATAATGAATTTGGGACTATATGACAGGGAACCACTACCTACTCTAGGAACAACACAGGTTTCTGGATACAGTATTTGGGACAATATGACAGGGAATCACTCCCTACTCTGGGAACAACACAGGTTTATGGATACAGTATTTGGGATTATATGCCAGGGAATCACTCCCTACTCAAGGAACAACACAGGTTTCTGGATACAGTATTTGGGACAATATGACAGTAAATCATTACCTACTCTTGGGAATAACACAGGTGTCTGCATAATGTATTTGGGATTATATATGTCATGGAATCACTCCCTACTCTGGGAACAACACAGGTATATGAATCATGTATTTGCGACTATATGACAGGTAATCACACCCTTCACTGGGAACAAAACAAGTGTCTGAATAATGTATTTGGGAAGATATGACAAGGAATCAATCCCTACTCTTGGGAACAATACAGGTGTCTAGATAATGTATTTGGGACTAGATGACAGGGAATCATTCCCTAAACTCGGATTAACACAGGTATCTGGATAACGTATTTGGGACTATATGACAGGGAATCACTCCCTACTCAGGGAACAACACAAGTTTATCGATACAGTATTTGGGATTATATGCCAGGGATTCACTCCCCACTCAAGGAACAACACAGGTTTCTGGATACAGTATTTGGGACTATATGACAGTGAATCATTACCTACTCTTGGGAACAACACAGTTGTCTGGATAATGTATTAGGGATAATATGACAGGGAATCACTCCATACTCTTCGGAACAACACAGGTGTATGGATAATATATATGGGACTATATAACAGGGAATCACTCCCTACTCTTGGGAACAACACAGGTTTCTGGATACAGTATTTGGGACAATATGACAGGGAATCACTCCCTACTCTGGGAACAACATAGGTTTATGGATACAGTATTTGGGATTATATGCCAGGGAATCACTCCCTACTCAAGGAACAACACAGGTTTCTGGATACTGTATTTGGGACTATATGACAGTGAATCATTACCTACTCTTGGGAACAACACAGTTGTCTGGATAATGCATTTGGGATTATATATGTCGTGGAATCACTCCCTACTCTGGGTACAACACAGGTATATGGACCATGTATTTGGGACTATATGACAGGTAATCACACCTTACTCTGGGAAAAACACAAATGTCCGAATTATGTATTTGGGAAGATATGACAAGGAATCAATCCCTACTCTTGGGAACAATACAGGTGTCTGGATAATGTATTTGGGATTATATGACATGGAATCAATCCCTATTCTGGTAACAGCACAAGTGTCTGGATAATGTATTTCAGACTAGATGACAGGGAATCATTTCCTAATTTGGGATTAACACAGGTATCTGGATAATGTATGTGGGACTATATGACAGGGAATCACTCCCTACGATTGGGAACAACACAGGTGTCTGAATAATGTATTTCGGACTATATGACAAGGAATCACTCCCTACTCTTGGTAACAACACAGGTGTCTGAATAATGTATTTAGGATTATATGACAGGGAATCCCTCCCTACTCTTGTGAACAACACAGGTGTCTTGATAATGAATTTGTGATTATATGACACGGAATCACTCCCTACTCTAGGAACAACACAGGTTTCTGGATACAGTATTTGGGATTATATATGTCATGGAATCACTCCCTACTCTGTGAACAACACAGGTATATGGATCATGTATTTGGGACTATATGACAGGTAATCACACCCTACTCTGGGAACAACACAAGTGTCTGAATAATGTATTTGGGAAGATATGACAAGGAATCAATCCCTACACTTGGGAACAATACAGGTGTCTGGATAATGTACTTGGGATAATATGACAGGGAATCACTCCCTACTCTTCGGAACAACACAGGTGTATACATAATATATTTGGGACTATATAATAGGGAATCACTCCCTACTCTTGGGAACAACACAGATGTCTGGATAATGTATTTGGGATTATATGGCACGGAATCATTCCCTACCCTTGGGAACAACACAGGTGTCTGAATAATGTATTTGGGACTAAATGACAGGGAATCACCCCTACTCTTGGGAACAGCACAGGTGTCTGGATAATGAATTTGGGACTATATGACAGGGAACCACTCCCTACTCTAGGAAAAACACAGGTTTCTGGAGACAGTATTTGGGACAATATGACAGGGAATCACTCCGTACTCTTGGAACAACACAGGTTTATGGATACAGTATTTGGGACAATATGACAGTGAATCATTACCTACTCTTGGGAACAACACAGGTGTCTGCATAATGTATTTGGGATTATATATGTCATGGAATCACTCCCTACTCTGGGAACAACACAGGTATAGGGATCATGTATTTGTGACTATATGACAGGTAATCACACCCTACTCTGGGAACAACACAAGTGTCTGAATAATGTATTTTGGAAGATATGACAAGGAATCAATACCTACTCTTGGGAACAATACAGGTGTCTGGATAATGTATTTGGGATAATATGACAAGGAATCACTCCCTACTCTTCGGAACAACACAGGTGTATGGATAATATATTTGGGACTATATTACAGGGAATCATTCCCAACTCTTTGGAACAACACAGGTGTCTCAATTATTTATTTGGGACTATATGATTGGTAATCACTTCCTACTCTTGGGAACAACACAGGTGTCTGGATAATGTAATTGGGATTATATGACAGGGAATCACTCCCTACTCTAGGAACAACACAAGTTTCTGGATACCGTATTTGGGACTATATGACAGTGAACAACACAGTTGTCTGGATGATGTATTTGGGATTATATATGTCATGGAATCACTCCCTACTCTTCGGAACAACACAGGTGTATACATAATATATTTGGGACTATATAACAGGGAATCACTGCCTACTCTTGGGAACAACACAGATGTCTGGATAATGTATTTGGGATTATATGGCAGGGAATCATTCCCTACCCTTGGGAACAACACAGGTGTCTGAATAATGTATTTGGGACAATTTGACAGGAAATTTCTCCCTAATCTGGGAATAACACAGGTGTCTGAATAATGTATTTGCTACTTTATGACAGGGAATAACTACCTACTCTTGGGAACAACACAGGTGCCTGGATAATGTATTTGGGATTATATGACAGGGTATCATTCCCTGCTCTTGGAACAACACAGGTTTATGGATACAGTATTTGGATTTATATGCCAGGGAATCACTCCCAACTCTGGGAACAACACAAATGTCTGGATAATATATTTGGGATTATATAACATGGAATCACTCCCTACTGTTGGGAACAACACAAATGTCAGGATAATGTATTTCAGATTATATGACAGGGAGTCACTCCCTACTTTTCGGAACAATACAACTGTCTGGATAATATATTTCGAACTATATTACATGGAATCATTCCCTACTCTTTGGAACAACACAGGTTTTTGGATAATGTATTTGGGACTATACTACAGGGAATCAAACCCTACCCGTGGGAACAACACAGGTGTCTGGATAATGTATTTGGGAATATATGACAGGGAATCACTCCCTACTCTTGGGAACAACACAGGTGTCTGAATAATATATTTGGGACTATATGACAGGGAATCACTGCCTACTCTTGGGAACAACACAGATGTCTGGATAAAGTATTTGGGATGATATTACAGGGAATCACTCCCTACTCTTGGGAACAACACAGGTGTCTGAATAATGTATTTGGGACTATATGACAAGAAATCACTCCCTACTCTTGGGAACAAGACAGTTGTCTGAATAATATATTTAGGACTATATGACAGGGAATCCTTCCCTACTCTTGGGAACAACACAGGTGTCTTGATAATGAATTTGTGATTATATGACACCGAATCGCTCCCTACTCTAGGAACAACACAGGTTTCTGGATACAGTATTTGGGATTATATATGTCATGGAATCACTCCCTACTCTGGGAACAACACAGGTTTATGGATCATGTATTTGGGACTATATGACAGGTAATCACACCCTACTCTGGGAACAACACAAGTGTCTGAATAATGTATTTGGGAAGATATGACAAGGAATCAATCCCTACTCTAGGGAACAATGCAGGTGTCTGGATAATGTACTTGGGATAATATGACAGGGAATCATTCCCTACTCTTAGGAACAACACAGATGTCTGGATAATGTATTTGGGATTATATGACAGGGAATCATTCCCTACCCTTGGGAACAACACAGGTGTCTGAATAATGTATTTGGGACTAAATGACAGGGAATCACTCCATACTCTTGGGAACAACACAGGTGTCTGGATAATGAATTTGGGATTATATGACAGGGAACCACTCCCTACTCTAGGAACAACACAGGTTTCTGGAAACAGTATTTGGGACAATATGACAGGGAATCACTCCCTACTCTGGGAACAACACAAGTTTATGGATACAGTATTTGGGATTAAATGCCAGGGAATCACTCCCTACTCAAGGAACAACACAGGTTTCTGGATACAGTATTTGGGACAATATGACAGTGAATCATTACCTACTCTTGGGAACAACACATGTGTCAGCATAATGTATTTGGGATTATATATATCATGGAATCACTCCCTACTCTGGGAACAACACAGGTACATGGATCATGTATTTGCAACTATATGACAGGTAATCACACCCTACTCTGGGAAAAACACAAGTGTCTGAATAATGAATTTGGGATGATATGACAAGGAATCAATCCCTACTCTTGGGAACAATACAGGTGTCTGGATAATGTATTTGGGATAATATGACAAGGAATCACTCCCTACTCTTCGGAACAACACAGGTATATGGATAATATATTTGGGACTATACTACAGGGAATCATTCCCTACTCTTGGGAACAACACTGGAGTCTCAATTATTTATTTGGGACTATATGATAGGTAATCACTTCCTACTCTTGGGAACAACACAGGTTTCGGGATAATGTATTTGGGATTATATGACAGGGAATCACTCCCTGCTCTGGGACAAAACAACTGTCTGGAAAATGTATTCGTGACTATTTGACAGGAAATCACTCCTTAATCTGGAAACAACACAGGTGTCTAAATAATGTATTTGGGAATATATGACAGGAAATCACCCCCTACACTGAGAACAACTCAGGTTTCTGGATACAATATTTGGGACTATGTGACAGGGAATCACTCCCTACTCTGGGAACAACATAGTTGACTGGATAATGTTTTTGGGATTATATGACAGGTAATCACTTCCTACTCTGGGAACAACACAAGTGTCTGAATAATGTATTCGGGACTATTTAACAGGAAATCTCTCCCTACTCTAGGAACAACACTGGTGCCTGGATAATGTATTTGGGATTATATGACAGGGAATCACTTCCTACACTAGGAGCAACACAGGTTTCTGGATAATGTATTTGGGATTATATGAGAGGGAATCACTCCCTACTCTTGGGAACAATACAGGTGTCTGAATAATGTATACGGGACTATATGACAGGGAATCACTACCTACTCTTGGGTACAACACAGGTGTCTTGATAATGTATTTGGGATGATATGACAGGGAATCACTCCCTACTGTAGGATCACCACAGGTTTCTGGATACAGTATTTTGGAATACAAGACAGGGAATCTCTCCCTACTCTGGGAACAACACAGGTGTCTGGATAATGTTTTGGGGACTATATAACAGGAAATCCTTCCCAACTCTTGGGAACAACACAGTTGTCTGGATAATGTTTTTGGGATAATATGAGAGGGAATCACTCCCTGCTCTGGGAAAAACACAGGATTATGGATACAGTATTTGGGATTATATGACAGGTAATCACTCCCTACTCTGGGAACAACACAAGTGTCTGAATAATGTATTTGGGAAAATATTACAAGGAATCCATCCCTACTCTTGGGAACAATACATGTGTCTGGATAATATATTTGGGACTATATATTACAAGTAATCCATCCCTACTCTTGGGAACAACACAGGCGCCTCAATTATTTATTTGGGACTATATGATACGTATTCACTCCCTACTCTTGGGAACAAAACAGGAGTCTGGATAATATATTTGGGATTATATGACAGGGAATCACTCCCTACTCTGGGAACATCACAGATTTCTGTATACAACATTTGGGACTATGTGACAGGGAATCACTCCCTACTCTGGGAACATCACAGTTGACTAGATAATGTTTTTGGGATTATATGACAGGTAATCACTCCCTACTCTGGGAACAACACAAGTGTCTGAATAATGTAATCGGGACTATTTGACAGTAAATCTCTCCCTACTCTGGGAACAACACAGGTGTCTGGATAATGTATTTGGGATTATATTACAGGGAATCACTCCCTACTCTGGGAACAACACAGGTGCCTGGATAATGTATTTGGGATTATATAACAGGGAATCACTCCCTACACTAGGAACAACACAGGTTTCTGGATAATGTATTGGGATTATATGACAGGGAATCACTCCGTACTCTTGGAACAACACAGTTTTCTGGATACAATATTTGGGACTGTGTGACAGGGAATCACTCCCTACTCTGGGAACAACACAGTTGTCTGGATAATGTATTTGGGATTATATGACAGGTAATCACTCCCTACTCTGGGAACAACACAAGTGTCTGAATAATGTAATCGGGACTATATGACAGGTGTGGTGTTTTAAGGGTTCGTTGATACGAAGGAAGAGACAGACACATGCGTCATTGAACAGCCGATAAATCACTACCTTTATTCCCCGTTAGTGTCACCGGGAATAGTTGCCCACCAGAATGCACAATGCATATTACAATAGGTGGCAGCACCTGACGGTCACTATATTGCATCCCTCCACAAAACCAGAAATGTTTATGAAGTAGGAACTGATGAGTCATGGCCTGTTCAAACTTTAAACACAACATGCAGTCCCATAGTCACATGTGTCGCCTCACACTTGTTCCAGTAGACGCTGTGTAGGTTTTCTGGGACGTGCCGATCTTCTTGGTACTTCGGCCATGACGGGCGGTGTCACCCTTTCGCGGTCTCGCCCAGGAGATGGTGGTTCTGGGGGTACCGCCATCTCTGTCTCGTCCTCGGTATCTTCGTCGTCGATCACTGGATGGTCTTCTGCTATTTCGTGTGGCAGTCTGTGAAACATGGACGTGTTTCGCGTCACGAGTGACCCATCTTGACGACGTGCTGTCACCATGGAGCCCTTTCGGCTGGTGACGACCAACGGCCTGGGATGAAACGGTGTAGATAGTTTCCCTGTCTTGCGCTGCCGTATGAGCACGACATTGCCAATGTCGATCAAGGACGGTTTAGCCCTAGCCTTCGTGTCGGCATAAGACTTGATGTTGCGTTTGGCCGCTCTGTCATTCTCTCTCACTACTTGATCGTCAGGGTGAGGCTCTTGTACCGCTTCTGGCAATTTCGTACGCGGATCTCGGCCAAACATTAGCATGTGCGGTGTGAAGGCTGTCGTCACGTGTGGCGTACTGCGATAGGCTCGCAGCATCCGTTGCATCTCCGTGCGCCATGCTAGCCCGTTGATGCTAGCGGCCTTAAGAGCTTTCATTAGTGGTTTGTTGAAACACTCTGCCTGCGCGTTGGCCTGTGGCCAGAGGGGTGTTATCCTGCGATGGTGGACCCCACACTCCGTCAGAAAGGACTTCCAAATGTGTCCATTGAACGGAGGTCCGTTGTCTGTCTTCACCACTTCCGGGAAACTAAACAGACTGAACACCTTGTCCACTACAGGGATCACTGTCTCCGCGGAAGTACTCCTCACGACCTCTACGATTGGGTACCGTGAGAATTCGTCGACTATGACGAGCAGATACTCTCCTGTGGGTAGCGGCCCACAGAAATCGATGCTTATTTCTGACCATGGCCCTCTGGGTAGCGGCGACATGGATAGTGGTTCTGTCTCTCGACGAGTAGTATTCGCCTGACAAGGAATGCAGCGCTTCACCGCTTCCTCTGCTGCAGTGTCTACCCCTGGGAACCACACCTTGGTACGAAGCAAGGCTTTGGTCTTACAGATGCCTTGGTGCCCTTCGTGCGCAAGCTCTACTACGCGGTGTTGAAGGGTTCTAGGGACAACTATCCTGTAGTCTCGCATCACCAAGTCCCCACTCTCGTTGACTGTTAGTGTGTCTCTCACTCTGCTGTAGTTGGAGAGAGCTGCTTGGTCGACCTCAGTACCCTGGTACTGTGTAGTGTCGTACCACTTGTTGGACCGAACCAGGCTGATTACCGCCTGAAGCGTGCTGTCCTTGGCTGTTTCCCGCTTGACTTCCTCGATTGTCATGGCAATCGGTATGGCGGCAGAAGCCACCGAGTTCACATAGTGCTCTGCCATGTGTTGCTCACGGCTGCGCAGGATCCCCTGTCCTGCTGGATGCCGGGACATATAGTCGGCTGGGTTGTCTGCACCGGGCTGATAATTGATGACCATCCTGTATGGTTGGAGACGAAGTCCCCAGCGCTCGATCCGAAGTGGTGGTCTCGGCTTCTTCCAAATGGTCTCCAGTGGTTTGTGGTCGCTGATGACTGTGAACTGAGGCGCTCCATTGATGAACTTGTCGAAGTGTTCACAGGCCCAGACAACAGCCAGAGCTTCACGCTCCGTTTGACTGTAGCGTGTCTCCACATCAGACAACGCTCGGCTCCCGTACACTACGACCCGCTTCTCCTGGACAAGAAGTGCTGCTAGCCCGACTGGACTGGCATCAACCACAATCTCAATCGCCTTCTTCACGTCGAAGTAAGCGGTTGTCGCTGACTCCGCAAGTCCTGCTTTAACTGCTTTGAAGGCCTTGACTTCTTTCTTTCCCCATTGCCAGTCATTGTCCTGCTTCGTGAGCGCTCGCAAGGGCTCGGTAATGGTCGCAAAGTCCTTGATGTACCTCGCACTGTACTGCGCCATGCCCAAAAATGAACGAACTTCAGACGCGTTCTTCGGTTCTGCAGCCCTGTGAAGGTCAGCTACCTTCTTTGGGTCAGGTGAGACTCCCTCACCAGAGAAGATCAGCCCAAAGAACTCGATCTTCTTCTTCCGGAATTCACATTTCTCCAAGTTGGCCGTCAGCCCAGCCGCCTGGAGCTTGTGCAGTACATCATCCAGTGCTTTGTCGTGAGAACACTGGTCAACACCAAAGACTGCGATGTCATCACTGATGTTGATGGCGACTGACACACCTTGTATGACAGTTTGAATCTCGTGCTGGAACACTTCTGCTGCCGCGTTGATTCCGAAGGAAAGTCGCTTGTATCTGTACAAGCCTACGTGTGTTGAGAACGTAGTTATGTGACGACTCGACGGGTGAAGTACCAGCTGATGATACCCTGACCGAAGGTCGATTTTGCTGAACACGGTCGCGCCATTAAACGCTGTGATGAGCTCATCCAGGGTGGGCGTCACATGCCTCGTTCGCAGAATGGCCTTGTTTGCTTCCCTCATGTTCACGCATAGCCTGATCTCGTCCGGTTTTTTTGGCTTGGGTGGCGTCATAATTCTCGATACCCACTCTGTCGGGCCGGACGCTTTCTCGATTATGTCCGCTGCTTCCAGTTTCACGATCTCCTTCGCGACCTTCTCCCGCCGATGAAATGGCACTCGACTATGCTTCTGAGCTACTGGAGGGACGGAGTTATCAATGTGCAACTTCACTTGCACGCCCTTCAGACAGCCAATTCCTTTCCACAGTTTAGGAAACCGCCTGACAACTTCATCACCGTATGCGTCAGATCCGGTCACGTGACACACTCCTACTTTCAGAAGGCCTAACGACTCCGCAGTCGCCTTGCCCAACAGTGGAGTGGCTGTTCCCTCGATAGCCAGGAAATCAGCCTCGATCTCGTTGCCATCTTCCAGAGTGATGTTGGACCGGATCAGCTGATGTACGCGAATTGGTGGCGAACTGTATGGATGGATCTTGCGGTTGCATGAAAGCAGTTTGACACCCTGCTCTATGAGCTTCTCCTTGTATTCGGTGTTAATAATGTTGCACGTTGACCCCGAGTCTATCAGCATGGTTACCGGGACATTGCCAACTGATACCGTCACAGTTTCACCTTGAGATGTTGAGAACGTGTACTCATTCTGGCAATCATTGTCAGAGCCACTGTCACTGGATTTGTCCCTAACATATTTCACGGTGTTTTTCGGGCAGTGTCTCGACTGTGTCTGTTTCTTGTGGCGGCCGCACATCTTGCTGAAGTGCCCCGTCTTGCCACACGTATAACACTTGGCAGTCTGTGTGCAGCGACAGGCATCAGCTGTGTGGCCCCGTCGACCACATTTTGTACACCAGTTCGAGTCGTGAGTGGCACGTCTGTCGTTCACCTTGGGTTGTTTCTGCCTTTCTTGCCAACCTGCACCATTCACCATATTCACTCGCTCGGCATCCTGAGCCATCTGCGCCGCTTGTCGTTCTGACGCCTCCATAGCAGCTGCAAGATCAAGCACACGCTCAAGTTTCAGGTCACGCTCAGCCAACAGCTTCGTTCTGAGTCGTTTCGACCGGCAGTTGTCTATCACTTGGTCCCTTATAAAATCGTCAATGTGGTCGCCAAACTCGCACAGATTCGCTAACTGCCGCAGTTGTGTCACGAATTGCGCCACACTTTCCCCTTCTGTTTGACTGTCTTTGCGGAACATATGACGGTTATACGAAGTGTTCTTTCGCGGAGTGAAATACGCTGTTATTTTCTCCTTGGCAGTAGTATATGTCTCACCTGTATTTGGCAGGGTATAAAAGATGTCTTGCACGTCCGTGCCGGCACAATGTAATAACAATTGCCGTTTCTGCTTGTCATCTGTCACCCCTGACGCACCCACGTACAGTTCAAAAGCTCGGAGCCATCGTTCCCACCGTTGACACAAACTGTTTGCGTCTCCGTGAACGTCAAAAGTTGGTACTCCACCAACTTGAAGTGCCACCGCCATGGTTCGTCGTTATCTCGTCGCCAATGTGGTGTTTTAAGGGTTCGTTGATACGAAGGAAGAGACAGACACATGCGTCATTGAACAGCCGATAAATCACTACCTTTATTCCCCGTTAGTGTCACCGGGAATAGTTGCCCACCAGAATGCACAATGCATATTACAATAGGTGGCAGCACCTGACGGTCACTATATTGCAACAGGGAATCACTTCCTACTCTTGGGAACAACACATGTGTCTGGATAATGTATTTGGGATAATATGACAGGGAATCACTCCCTACTCTAGGATCACCACAGGTTTCTGGATAGAGTATTTGGGAATCCAAGACAGGGAATCACTCCCTACTCTGGGAACAACACAGATGTCTGGATAATGTTTTTGGGACTATATAACAGAAAATCACTCCCTACTTTTGGGAACAACACAGTTGTCTGGATAAAGTATTTGGGATTATATGAGAGGGAATCACTCCCTGCTCTGGGAACAACACAGGATTACGGATAATATATTTGGGATTATATGACAGGGAATCACTCCGTACTCTAGGAACAACACAGGTTTCTGTATACAATATTTGGGGCTATGTGACAGGGAATCACCCCCTACTCTGGGAACAACACAGTTGACTAGATAATGTTTTGGGGATTATATGACAGGTAATCACTCCCTACTCTGGGAACTACACAGTTGACTAGATAATGTTTTTGGGATTATATGACAGGAAATCTCTCCCTACTCTGGGAACAACACAGGTGCCTGGATAATGTATTTGGGATTATATAACAGGGAATCACTTCCTACTCTGGGAACAACACAAGTGTCTGAATAATGTATTCGGGACTATTTAACAGGAAATCTCTCCCTACTCTAGGAACAACACAGGTGCCTGGATAATGTATTTGGGATTATATGACAGGGAATCACTTCCTACACTAGGAACAACACAGGTTTCTGGATAATGCATTTGGGATTATATGAGAGGGAATCACTCCCTACTCTGGGAACAACACAGTTGTCTGGATAATGTATTTGGGATTATATGACAAGGAATCAATCCCTACTCTTGGGAACAATACAGGTGTCTGGATAATGTGTTTGGGATAATATGACAGGGAATCACTCCCTACTCTTGGGAACAACACAGGTGTATGGATAATATATTTGGGACTATATTACAGGGAATCACTCCCTACTCTTTGAAACAAAACAGGTGTCTGGATAATGTATTTGGGATTGTATGACAGGGAATCATTCCCTACTGTTGGGAACAACACAGGTGTCTCAATTATTTATTTGGGACTATATGATAGGTATTCACTCCCTACTCTTGGGAACAACACAGGAGTCTGGATAATGTATTTGGGATTATATGAGAGGGAATCTCTCCTACTCTAGGAACAACACAGGTTTCTGGATACAATATTTGGGAATATGTGACAGGGAATCACTCCCTACTCTGGGAACAACAGAGTTGGCTGGATAATGTTTTTTGGATTATATGACAGGTAATCACTTCCTACTCTGGGAACAACACAAGTGTCTGAATAATATATTCGGGACTATTTAACAGGAAATCTATCCCTACTCTAGGAACAACATAGGTGCCTGGATAATGTATTTGGGATTATATGACAGGGAATCACTTCTGACACTAGGAACAACACAGGTTTCTGGATAATGTATTTGGGATTATATGAGAGGGAATCACTCCATACTCTTTGGAACAACACAGGTGTCTGAATAATGTATACGGGACTATATGACAGGGAATCACTGCCTACTCTTGGGTACAACACAGGTGTCTGGATAATGTATTTGGGACAATATGACAGGGAATCACTCCCTACGCTAGGATCACCACAGGTTTCTGTATACAGTATTTTGGAATACAAAACAGGGAATCACTCCCTACTCTGGGAAGAACACAGGTGTCTGGATAATGTTTTTGGGACTATATAACAGGAAATCACTCCCTACTCTTGGGAACAACACAGTTGTCTGGATAATGTATTTGGGATTATATGAGAGGGAATCACTCCCTGCTCTGGGAACAACACAGGATTATGGATACAGTATTTGAGATTATATGACAGGAAATCACTCCCTACTCTGGGAACAACACAAGTGTCTGAATAATGTATTTGGGAAGATATTACAAGGAATCCATCCCTACTCTTGGGAACAATACAGGTGTCTCGATAATGTATTTGGGATAATATGACAGGGAATCTCTCCCTACTCTTGGGAACAACACAGGTGTATGGATAATATATTTGGGACTATATTACAGGGAATCACTCCCTACTCTTGGGAACAACACAGGTGCCTCAATTATTTATTTGGGACTATATGATACGTATTCACTCCCTACTCTTGGGAACAAAACAGGAGTCTGGATAATATATTTGGGATTATATGACAGGGAATCACTCCCTACACTAGGAACAACACAGGTTTCTGGATAATATATTAGGGATTATATGACAGAGAATCACTCCCTACTCTAGGAACAACACAGGTGCCTGGATAATGTATTTGGGATTATATGACAGGGAATCACTTCCTACACTAGGAACAACACAGGTTTCTGGATAATGTATTTGGGATTATATGAGAGGGAATCACTCCCTACTCTTGGGAACAACACAGGTGTCTGAATAATGTATACGGGACTATATGACAGGGAATCACTACCTACTCTTGGGTACAACACAGGTGTCTGGATAATGTATTTGGGATAATATGACAGGGAATCACTCCCTACTCTAGGATCACCACAGGTTTCTGGATACAGTATTTTGGAATACAAGACAGGGAATCACTCCCTACTCTTGGGAACAACACAGTGGTCTGGATAATGTATTTGGTATTATATGAGAGGGAATCATTCCCTGCTCTGGGAACAACACAGGATTATGGATACAGTATTTGGGATTATATGACAGGTAATCACTCCCTACTCTGGGAACAACACAGTTGACTAGATAATGTTTTTGGGATTTTATGACAGGTAATCACTCCCTACTCTGGGAAAAACACAGTTGACTAGTTAATGTTTTTGGGATTATATGACAGGAAATCTCTCCCTACTCTGGGAACAACACAGGTGCCTGGATAATGTATTTGGGATTATATAACAGGGAATCACTCCCTACACTAGGAACAACACAGGTTTCTGGATACAATATTTGGGACTATGTGACAGGGAATCACTCCCTACTCTGGGAACAACACAGTTGTATGGGTAATGTATTTGGGATTATATGACAGATAATCATTCCCTACTCTGGGAACAACACAAGTGTCTGAATAATATAATCAGGACTATTTGACAGGAAATCTCTCCCTACTCTGGGAACAACACAGGTGTCTGGATAATATATTGGGGATTATATTACAGGGAATCACTCCCTACCATTGGGAACAACACAGGTGTCTGGATAATTTATGTGGGAATATATGCCAGGGAATCACTCCCTACTCTTGCGAACAACACAGGTGTCTGGATAATGTATTTGGGATAATATGGCAGGGAATCACTCCCTACTCAAGGATCACCACAGGTTTCTGGATACAGTATTTGGGAATACAAAACAGGGAATCACTCCCTACTCTGGGAACAACACAGGTGTCTGGATAATGTTTTTGGGACAATATAACAGGAAATCACTCCCTACTCTTGGGAACAACACAGTTGTCTGGATAAAGTTTTTGGGATTATATGAGAGGGAATCACTCCCTGCTCTGGGAACAACACAGGATTATGGATACAGTATTTGGGACTATATGACAGGTAATCACTCCCTACTCTGGGAACAACACAAGTGTCTGAATAATGTATTTGGGAAGATATTACAAGGAATCCATCCCTATTCTTGGGAACAATACAGGTGTCTGGATAATATATTTGGGACTATATTACAGGGAATCACTCCCTACTCTTGGAAACAACACAGGTGTCTGGATACAATATTTGGGACTATGTGACAGGGAATCACTCCCTACTCTGGGAACAACACAGTTGACTGGATAATGTGTTTGGGATTATAGACAGGTAATCACTCCCTACTCTGGGAACAACACAAGTGTCTGAATAATGTATTCGGGACTATTTGACAGGAAATCTCTCCCTACTCTGGGAACAACACAGGTGCCTGGATAATGTATTTGGGATTATATGACAGGGAATCACTCCCTACAATAGGAACAACACAGGTTTCTGGATAAGGTATTTAGGATTATTTGACAGGGAATCACTCCGTACTCTTGGAACAACACAGGTTTCTGGATACAATATTTGGGACTATGTGAAAGGGAATCACTCCCTACTCTGGGAACAACACAGTTGTCTGGAAAATGTATTTGTGATTATATGACAGTTAATCACTCCCTACTCTGGGAACAACACAAGTGTCTGAATAATGTATTTGTGACTATTTGACAGGAAATCTCTCCCTACTCTGGGAACAACACAGGTGTCTGGATAATGTATTTGGTATTATATTACAGGGAATAACTCCCTACCCTGGATAATGTATTTGGGATTATATGAGAGGGAATCACTCCCTACTCTGGGAATAACACAGTTGTCTGGATAATGTATTTGGGATTATATGACAAGGAATCAATCCCTACTCTTTGAAACAATACAGGTGTCTGGATAATGTGTTTGGGATAATATGACAGGGAATCACTCCCTACTCTTGGGAACAACACAGGTGTATGGATAATATATTTGGGACTATATGATAGGTATTCACTCTCTACTCTTGGGAACAACACAGGAATCTGGATAATGTATTTGGGATTATATAAGAGGGAATCTCTCCTACTCTAGGATCAACACAGTTTTCTGGATACAATATTTGGGACTATGTGAGAGGGAATCACTCCCTACTCTGGGAACAACACAGTAGTCTGGATAATGTTTTTTGGGATTATATGACAGGTAATCACTCCCTACTCTGGGAACAACACAAGTGTCTGAATAATGTATTCGGGATTATTTGACAGGAAATCTCTCCCTACTCTGGGAACAACACAGGTGTCTGGATACTGTATTTGGGATTATATGACAGGGAATCACTCCCTACTCTGGGAACAACACAGGTTTATGAATACAGTATTTGGGATTATAAGCCGGGGAATCACTCCCTACTGTTGGGAACAACACAGTTATCTGGATCATGTATTTGGGACAATATGACAGGTAATCACTCCCTACTCTGGGAACAAAACAAATGTCTGAATAATGTATTTGGGAAAATATGAATAGGAATCAATCCCTACTCTTGGGAACAACACAGGTGTCTGGATAATGAATTTGGGATAATATTACAGAGAATCACTCCCTACTCTTGGGAACAACACAGGTGTATGGATAATGTATATGGGATTGTATGACACGGAATCATTCCCTACTTTTGGGAACAACACAGGTTTCTCAATTATTTATTTGGGATTATATATAGGTAATCACTCACTACTCTTGGGAACAACACAGGAGTCTGGATAATGTATTTGGGATTATATGACAGGGAATCACTTCCTACACTAGGAACAACACAGGTTTCTGGATAATGTATTTGGGATTATATGAGAGGGAATCACTCCCTACTCTGGGAACAACACAGTTGTCTGGATAATGTATTTGGGATTATATGACAAGGAATCAATACCTACTCTTGGGAACAATACAGGTGTCTGGATAATGTGTTTTGGATAATATGACAGGGAATCATTCCCTACTCTTGGGAACAACACAGGTGTATGGATAATTTATTTGGGACTATATTACAGGGAATCACTCCCTATTCTTGGGAACAAAACAGGTGTCTGGATAATGTATTTGGGATTGTATGACAGGGAATCAATCCCTACTCTTGGGAACAAAACAGGTGTCTCAATTATTAATTTGGGACTATATGATAGGTATTCACTCCCTACTATTGGGAACAACACATGTGTCTGGATAATGTATTTGGGATTATATGAGAGGGAATATCTCCTTCTCTAGGAACAACTCAGGTTTCTAGATACAATATTTGGGACTATGTGACAGGGAATCACTCCCTACTCTGGGAACTACAGAGTTGACTGGATAATGTTTTTGGGATTATATGACAGGTAATCAATTCCTACACTGGGAACAACACAAGTGTCTGAATAATGTATTCGGGACTATTTGACAGGAAATTTCTCCCTACTCTAGGAACAACACAGGTGCCTGGATAATGTGTTTGGGATTGTATGACAGGGAATCACTTCCATACACTAGGAACAACACAGGTTTCTGGATAATGTATTTGGGATTATATGAGAGGGAATCACTACCTACTCTTGGGTACAACACAGGTGTCTGGATAATGTATTTGGGATAATATGACAGGGAATCACTCCCTACTCTTGGAATAACACAAGTTTCTGGATACAATATTTGGGACTATGTGACAGGGAATCACTCCCTACTCTGGGAACAACACAGTGGATTTGAAAATGTATTTGGGATTATATGACAGGTAATCACTCCCTACTCTGGGAACAAAACAAGTGTCTGAATAATGTAATTGGGACTATTTGACAGGAAATCTCTCCCTACTCTGGGAATAACACAGGTGTCTGGATAATGTATTTGGGATTATATTACAGGGAATCACTCCCTACCCTTGGGAACAAAACAGGTGTCTGGATAATGTATTTGGGAATATATGCCAGGGAATCACTCCTTACTCTTGGAACAACACAAGTTTCTGGATACAATATTTGGGACTATGTGACAGGGATTCACTCCCTACTCTGGGAACAACACAGATGTCTGGATAATGTATTTGGGAGAGATTTCCTGTCAAATAGTCCCGATTACATTATTCAGACAGAGAATCACTTCCTTCACTAGGAACAACACAGGTTTCTGGATAATGTATTTGGGATTATATGACAGGGAATCACTTCCTACACTAGGAACAACACCTGGTTTTTGGAAAATGTATTTGGGATTATATGACAAGGAATCAATCCCTACTCTTGGGAACAATACAGGTGTCTGGATAATGTGTTTCGGATAATATGACAGGGAATCATTCCCTACTCTTGGGAACAACACAGGTGTATGGATAATATAATTGGGACTATATTACAGGGAATATCTCCCTACTCTTGGGAACAACACAGGGGTATGGATAATATATTTGAGACAAAATTACAGGGAATCACTCCGTACTCTTGGGAACAACACAGGTTTCTGGATAATGTATTTGGGATTGTATGAGAAGGAATCATTCCCTACTCTTGGGAACAACGCAGGTGTCTCAATTATTTATTTGGGACTATATGATAGGTATTCACTCCCTACTCTTGGGAACAAAACAGGAGTCTGGATAATATATTTGGGATTATATGACAGGGAATCACTCCCTGCACTAGGAACAACACAGGTTTCTGGATAATATATTTGGGATTATATGACAGGGAATCACTCCATACTCTAGGAACAACACAGGTTTCTGTATAATATATTTGGGACTATGTGACAGGGAATAACTCCCTACTCTGGGAACATCACAGTTGACTAGATAATGTTTTTGGGATTATATGACTTGTAATCACTCCCTACTCTGGGAACAACACAAGTGTCTGAATAATGTATTCGGGACTATTTGACAGGAAATCTCTCCCTACTCTGGGAACAACACAGGTGCCTGGATAATGTATTTGGGATTGTATGACAAGTAATCATTCCCTAATCTTGGGAACAAAACAGGTGCCTGGATAATGTATTTGGGAATATATAACAGGGAATCACTCCCTACACTAGGAAAAACACAGGTTTCTGGATAATGTATTGGGATAATATGACAGGGAATCACTCAGTACTCTTGGAACAACACAGGTTTCTGGATACAATATTTGGGACTTTGTGACAGGGAATCACTCCCTACTCTGGGAACAACACAGTGGATTTGAAAATGTATTTGGGATTATATGACAGGTAATCACTCCCTACTCTGGGAACAAAACAAGTGTCTGAATAATGTAATTGGGACTATTTGACAGGAAATCTCTCCCTACTCGGGAATAACACAGGTGTCTGGATAATGTATTTGGGATTATATTACAGGGAATCACTCCCTACCCTTGGGAACAAAACAGGTGTCTGGATAATGTATTTGGGAATATATGCCAGGGAATCACTCCCTACTCTTGGGAACAACACAGGTGTCTGAATAATGTGTAAGGGACTATATGACAGGGATTCACTTCCTACTCTTGGGAACAACACAGGTGTCTGGATAATGTATTTGGGATAATATGACAGCGAATCACTCCCTACTCTAGGATCACCACAGGTTTCTTGATACAGTATTTGGGAATACGAGACAGGGAATCACTCCCTACTCTGGGAACAACACAGGTGTCTGCATAATGTTTTTGGGGACTATATAACAGGAAATCACTCCCTACCCTTGGGAACAAAACAGTTGTCTGAATAAAGTATTTAGGATTATATGAGAGGGAATAACTCCCTGCTCTGGGAACAACACAGGATTATGGATACAGTATTTGGAAATATATGACAGGTAATCACTCCCTACACTGGGAACAACACAAATGTCTGAATAATGTATTTGGGAAGATATTACAAGGAATCCATCCCTACTCTTGGGAACAATACAGGTGTCTGGAAAATGTATTTGGGATAATAGGACAGGGAATCTCTCACTACTCTTTGGAACAACACAGGTGTATGGATAATATATTTGGGAATATATAACAGGGAATCACTCCCTACTCTTGGGAACAACATAGGTGTCTTGATAATGTATTTGGGATTGTATGACAGGGAATCATTCCCTACTTTTGGGAACAACACAGGTGTCTCAAATATTTATTTGGGATTATATATAGGTAATCTCTCACTACTCTTGAAAAAACACAGGACTCTGGATAATGTATTTGGGATTATATGACAGGGAATAACTTCCTTCACTAGGAACCACACAGGTTTCAGGATAATATATTTGGGATTATATGACAGGGAATCACTCCGTACTCAAGGAACAGCACAGGTTTCTGGATACAATATTTGGGACTATGTGACAGGGAATCACTCCCTACTCTGGGAACAACACAATTGACTGGATAATGTTTTTGGGATTATATGACAGATAATCACTCCCTACTCTGGGAACAACACAAGTGTCTGAATAATGTATTCGGGATTATTTGACAGGAAATCTCTCCCTACTCTGGGAACAACACAGGTGCCTGGATAATGTATTTGGGATTATATGACAGGGAATCACTCCCTACACTAGGAACAACACAGGTTTCTGGATAATGTATTTGGGAATATATGCCAGGGAATCACACCCTACTATTGGGAACAACACAGGTGTCTGGATAAAGCATTTGGGATAATATGACAGGGAATCTCTCCCTACTCTAGGATCACCACAGGTTTCTGGATACAGTATTTGGGAATACAATACAGGGAATCACTCCCTACTCTGGGAACAACACAGGTGTCTGGATAATGTTTTTGAGATTATATAACAGGAAATCACTCCCTACTCTTGGGAACAAAACAGTTGCCTGGATAATGTATTTGGGATTATATGAGAGGGAATCACTCCCTTCTCTGGGAACAACACAGGATTATGGATACAGTATTTGGGACTATATGACAGGTAATCACTACCTACTCTGGGAACAACACAAGTGTCTGAATAATGTATTTGGGAAGATATTACAAGGAATCCATCCCTACTCTTGGGAACAATACAGGTGTCTGGATAATGTATTTGGAATAATATGACAGGGAATCTCTCCCTACTCTTGGGAACAACACAGGTGTCTGGATAATGTATTTGGGATTATATTACAGGGAATCACTCCCTACCCTTGGGAACAACACAGGTGTCTGGATAATGTATTTGGGAATATATGCCAGGGAATCACTCCCTACTCTTGGGAACAACACAGGGGTCTGAATAATGTGTACAGGACTATATGACAGGGAATAACAACCTACTCTTGGGAACAACACAGGTGTCTGGATAATGTATTTGGGATAATATGACAGGGAACCACTCCCTCCTCTAGGATCACCACAGGTTTCTGGATACGGTATTTGGGAATACAAGACAGGTAATCACTCCCTACTCTGGGAACAACACAGGTGTTTGGATAATGTATTTGGGATTATATTACAGGGAATCACTCCCTACACCAGGAACAACACAGTTTTCTGGACACAATATTTGGGACTATGTTACAAGGAATCACTCCCTACTCTGGGAACAACACATGTGTCTGAATAATGTATTCGGATCTATTTGACAGGAAAACTCTCCCTACTCTGGGAAAAACACAGGTGTCTGGATAATGTATTTGGGATTATATGACAGGGAATCACTCCTTACACCAGGAACAACACAGGTTTCTGGATAATGTATTTAGGATTATATGAGAGGGAATCACTCCCTACTCTGGGAACAACACAAGTTTATGGATACATTATTTGGGATTATATGCCAGGGAATCACTCCCTACTGTTGGGAACAACACAACTGTCTGGATAATGTATTTCGGATTATGTGATAGGGAATCACTCCCTACTCTTGGGAACAACACAACTGTCTGGATAATGTATATGGGATTATATTACAGGGAATCTCTCCCTACTCTTGGGAACAACACAGGTTTCTGGATAATGTATTTGGGATTATATATGACAGGGAATCACTCCCTACTCTTGGAACAACACAAGTGTCTGAATAATGTATTTGGGAAGATATGAAATGGAATCAATCCCTACTCTTGGGAACAATACAGGTGTCTGGATAATTAATTTGGGATAATATGACAGGGAATCACTCCCTACTCTTGGGAACAACACAGGTGTATGGATAATATAATTGGTACTATATTACAGGGAATCACTCCCTACTCTTGGGAACAACACAGGTGTCTGGATACAGTATTTGGGATTATATGCCTGGGAATCACTCTCTACTGTTGGGAACAACACAGGTGTCTCAATTATTTATTTGGGATTATATATAGGTAATCACTCACTACTCTTGGGACAACACAGGTGTCTGGATAATGTATTTGGGATTATATATGAGAGGGAATCATTCCCTACACTGGGAACAACACAGATATCTGGATTATTTATTTGGGGCTATATGACAGGTAATCACTATCTACTCTGGGAACAACACAAGTGTCTGAATAATGTATTTGGGAAGATATGACAAGGAATCACTCCCTACTCTTGGGAAGAACACAGATGTCTGAATAATCTATTTGGCAATATATGATTGGGATTCACTACCTACTCTTGGGAACAAAACATGTGTTTGGATAATGTATTTGGGATTATATGAGAGGGAATCACTCCCTACTCTAGGTACAACACAGGTTTCTGGATACAGTATTTGGGACTACATGATTTGGGAATATGTGACAGGTAATCACTCCCTACTCTGGGAACAATACATGTGTCTGGATAATGTATTTGGGACTATACTACAGAAATCACCCCCTACCCATGGGAACAACACAGGTGTCTGGATAATGTATTTGGGAATATATCACAGGGAATCACTCCCTACTCTTGGGAACAACACAGGTGTCTGAATAATGTATTTGGGACTATATGACAGGGAATCACAACCTACTCTTGGGAACAACACAGTTGTCTGTGTAATGTATTTGGGATTATATGAATGGGAATCACTCCCTACTCTTGGAACAACACAGGTATCTGGATCATTTATTTGGGACTATATAACAAGTAATCACTCCCTACTCTGGGAACAACACAAATGTCTGAATAATGTATTTGGGATTATATAACAGGGTATCACTCCCTACTCTGGGAAAAACACAGGTTTATGGTTACAGCATTTGGGATTATATGACATGGAATCACTCCCTACTGTTGGGAATAACACAACTGTCTGGATAATGTATTTGGGCTTATATGAGAGGGAATCATTCCGTACTCTTGGGAACAATACAACTGTCTGGATAATGTATATGGGAATATATGACAGGTGTTTATATGACAGGGAATCACTCCCTACTCTGGGAACAACACGAGAGTATGAATAATGTATTCGGGACTATTTGACAGGAAATCTCTCCCTTCTCTGGGAACAATACAGGTGTCTGGATAATGTATTTGGGACTATACTACAGGGAATCACCCCCTAACAAGGCACGTAATTTGTGGCAGTTGTAGTAACTGGGTAGATTTCGTCAAGTCTGGGTGCGAAAAGTCCTGGGCTGAGGTCCAGGCAGATAGTTTTAATTTTGAGTGTAGGGGATGCGCAAGGATGAAGGAAATAGAGGTGGAGTTGAAAGAGCTGAGACTGCTCGTTGTGGCAATGGTGGGAAGGGATCAGGGGAGTTGTGCCAGTAGTTCCGGTGAGGGAACAGTAGACGATAAAGTGGGGAAAGACACAAGAGATGCTAGGGAGAGCTCACCTCAGCCTGGGAGGAAGCTGAGAGGAGGGAAGGTGACAGGTCATAGGGAGACAGGACGTAAGGAGACGGGAAGGAAAGGAACGGGAGGGAAGACAACCGGGGTGAAGGAGATGGGAGTAGGGGAGACAGGAGGGAAGGAGAAGGGAGTGGGGGAGACGGGAGGGAAGACAACCGGGGTGAAGGAGAGGGGAGTAGCGGAGACAGGAGGGAAGGAGAAGGGAGTGGGGGAGACGGGAGGGAAAACAACCGGAGTGAAGGAGAGGGGAGTAGGGGAGACAGGAGGGAAGGAGAAGGGAGTGGGGGAGACGGAAGGGAAGGGGTCAGGACAGAATGTGATGGAGGGGATCGAAAGGAAGAGTTATTCTGCAGCAGTGATAGAGGGGGTGAGGAAGAGAGCGAGGGTGTTTGTGGGGGATTCGATAGTTAGGAAGACCGACAGAGTCTTAAACAAGGGAGATGATGTGGTGGTCTGCTTGCCTGGAGCCAAAATAGAGGCGATAACTGAGAGGGTAAAAAACATCGTAGGCTCGGGTAAGGGTGGATCTGTTTTAGTACATGTAGGGACAAATAACGTAGAGAGGGAGGGTACAACTGCCATAGTTAGGAAATATAGGCAGTTGGTCAGAACACTAAAACAGACGCGGGTTGAGCAGGTAATACTGTCAGGGATTTTACCTGTGATGGGCAGGAGGGGTCATAAATATCGAAATTGTCGGGGGATGGCAATTAACATGTTAGTCCAGAGGCTGTGTAGGGAAGAGGAAGTTGGATTTGTGGATTTATGGGAAAGTTTTGTTGGGAGGGGTGATATGTACATGAAGGATGGGCTTCATTTAAGTGGAAAGGGGGCGGCAGTATTCGCGGACAAACTTTCAGCAGCAGTAGATAGCGACTTGGGTACAATGACAAATATTTTTGGAAGTAAACATTCTTTAAACTAGAAGTGCAGGGGGGTTACCTAGAGGTGTCTCAAGCAGAACAAGAGACCACTAGCACAGATAAACCAATATCAAATCATCCGAAAAACATCTCTGAAAAAGGTTATAGATGCGTATGTTTAAATGCAAGGAGCATAGTAAATAAGAAAAACGAATTAAACATTATGGTAGAAGATATTGACCCTCACATAATTGGTATAACTGAATCATGGGCTAACATAGATATAACAGATGCTGAAATAGGACTGACAGGATACGTAATGTTTAGGAAAGATCGAATAGGAAGAAGGGGCGGGGGAGTTATTTTATATGTTAAAGAATCTATTCAGGCTTATGAAATGAAACTAGAAAGGGAAGCAGATTGCGATGAAGCTGTTTGGTGCAAAATTGTTTCAGGAAATTCAAAATTAACTGTTGGATTAGTTTACCGAAGTCCAAACATAAACGAAGAGGACAACACAAAAATAAAAAACGCTATAAAGGAAGTTAGTAAAGGGGAATGTATCATAATGGGAGATTTTAACCATGGACACATACAATGGAATTCTCTAGAGAGCACAGGGATTGAGGATCAACAATTTCTATGTTTAATCCAGGATAGCTTTCTTACTCAGCACGTACTAGAACCAACCAGGGGAGAAAATGTATTAGATATAGTTTTGTCATCACAAAAAGAATTAGTGGACAATGTAAAAATATTTGAACCATTGGGTAATAGTGACCATAATCAAATACATTTTGACATCAATGTAAAATCAGAAAGTAAAAATAAGAAAACGTACAAGAGAAACTTCTACAAAGGTAACTACAAAGATATGAGAAAATACTTAGCACAGCTAGATTGGAATAACATGCTGATGAATAAGACTGCAATTGAATGTTGGAATATTCTAAAATATGAAATTGAGAGTATCATTGATAAATTTGTTCCCTTCCGAAAACAAGGAAAACGGTGTAGAAAGAAACACGTGTCAAAAGAGGCAATTAGAAAAATAATGCTAAAACAAACTATGTGGAGGGTTTATAGGCGTACCAGAAAGGAAGAAGACTATGCAAAATACAAAGAGGCACTTAATGCAGCTACAACTGAAATCAGACAATCTAAAAGAAGCTATGAGCAAAAACTGGCATGTAACATAAAAACTGACAGCAAGAGTTTTTATGCATATGTCAGGAGTAAACAAAACGTACAAGACAAGGTTGGACCTCTAGAAGACAGTGCTGGAAATATAATATCACAGGGGTTTTTAATGGCGGAAGACCTAAATGGTTACTTCAGTTCAGTGTTTACAAAAGAAGATATTAGTTCATTACCAGTTGCTGATGCTAAATTTCAGGGGACTAAATCTGACTATTTAGGACCGTTAGTTGTAACTCCAGAATTGGTAGCTAGGAAAATAAAGGCAATGAAGGATAACAAATCACCGGGAGTGGATGGGATTCCTCCAAAATTACTAATGGAAACAGTAGATCAAATCAGTATACCACTTGCAAGAGTATTCAACTTGTCATTAAAAGAGGGAGTTGTTCCGTTTGAATGGAAAGAAGCAAACATCATACCATTATTTAAAAAGGGTTCGAGAAATAAGTCAGAGAATTACAGACCAGTGAGTTTAACGTCAGTGATTTGTAAATTATTAGAAAGGTTAATTAAAGACCATATGGTGGACTTCCTCGTTAAGCATAAATTATTAAATTCATCTCAACATGGATTCCTTAAAGCGAGGTCATGCTTAACAAATGTGTTATGTTTTTTGGAAGAAATCACTAAGTGGATAGACGAGGGATCGCCAGTAGATATTATCTACTTAGATTTTCAGAAAGCTTTTGACAAAGTGCCACATCAAAGATTACTACTTAAATTAAAAGCCCATGGTATCGGGGATAGCATAACTGACTGGATAGAACAATGGCTGACTGACAGAAGACAACGAGTTGTAGTAGATGGCGAAGTTTCAAATTGGAAATCGGTTTTGAGTGGGGTACCTCAAGGATCAGTATTAGGACCTATATTATTCTTAATTTATATCAATGACTTGGACGACAGTATAACAAGTAACGTACTGAAATTTGCGGACGACACAAAACTGTTTAGAAAGGTTAATACTGATGGTGATAAACAACATTTACAAAACGATCTAGACAGATTAGTGAAATGGTCTGAGAAATGGCAGATGCTGTTCAATTTTGGGAAATGTAAATGCCTACATACAGGACATGGGAACTTGAATGTAAACTATAAAATGGGAGCTACTGTTCTTGGTACTACTGTAAAAGAAAAGGACTTAGGAGTTACAATAAGCGCTGATATGAAAGTTTCAGAGCAGTGTGGTATTGCAGCTTCAAAGGGTAATCAAATTCTTGGATTGATTAGAAGAAACATAACATACAAGGGAAAAAAGTTAATTATACCTCTTTATAAAGCAATAGTTAGACCTCATTTAGAATACTGTATACAAGCATGGAGACCATATCGTAAGAAGGATATAGATACGCTTGAACGCATACAAAGGAGAGCAACTAAAATGATTCCAGAACTTAGAGACCTTAGTTATGAAGAACGCCTGAAAGAATGTGGTTTAACAACTCTAGAGACAAGGAGGTTAAGAGGAGATCAGATTGAAGTTTTTAAGATATTGAATGGGTATGAAAATATTGATAGAAATATGTTTTTCTCACTCAAGAAGGATAGCAGAACTAGAGGACATGAGGTAAAATTAGTAAAGGATCAATGTAGATTGGACATCAGGAAGCACTCGTTCTCACAGAGGACAGTAAATGAATGGAACAAACTGTCTACAGATTGTGTAACTGCTAGCAGCGTGAATATGTTTAAAAACAAGGTTGACACATATATCAGAAGGGCGGGTTATAAGTAGGTGAACATTGTTGGACTCTCGATAAGCCAATGGCTTCCTTGTCCACTTGCCATCTGGGCCTTTGGCTTGGATGGCAAATCTTGTTAAATCTTGTTAAATCTAACCTTGGGAACAACACAGATGTCTGGATAATGTATTTGGGAATATATGACAGGGAATCACTCCCTACTCTTGGGAACAACACAGGTGTCTGGATAATGTATTTGGGATTATATGACAGGGAAGCCCTCCCTACTCTAGGAACAACTCAGTTGTCTTGATAATGTATTTGGGATTATATGACAGGGAATCTATCCCTACTCTGGGAACAACACAGGTTAATGGATACAGTATTTGGGATTATGTGCCAGGGAATCACTCCTTACTCTGGGAAAAACACAGGTGTCTGGATAAAGTATTTGGGATTGTATGAGAGGGAATCACTCCCTACCGTTGGGAGCAACACATCTAACTGTCTGGATAATGTATTTCGGATTATATGACAGGGAATCATTCCCTACTCTTGGGAACAACACAACTGTCTGGATAATGTATTTGGGACTATATTACAGGGAATCACTCCGTACTCTTGGGAACAACATAGTTTTCTAGATAATGTATTTGGTATTATATATGACAGGGAATCAATCCCTACTCTGGGAACAACACAGGTATCTGGATCCTGTATTTGGGACTATATAACAGGTAATCTCTCCCTACTCTGGGAACATCACAAGTGTCTGAATAATGTATTTGGGAAGATATGACAAGGAATCACTCCCTACGATTGGGAACAACAACAGGTGTCTGGATATTTTATTTGGGATTATATGACAAGGAAACACTCCCTACTCCAGGAACAACACAGGTATCTGGATAATGTATTTGAGGTTATATGACAGGTAATCACCCCCTACTCAGGGAACAACACAAGTGTCTGAATAATGTATTCGGAACTATTGGACAGGAAATCTCTCCCTACTCTTTGAACAACACAGGTGTCTGGATAATGTATTTGGGATAATATTACAGGGAATCACTCCCTACTCTTGGGAACAACACAGGTGTCGTGATAATGTATTTGGGACTATATGACAGGGTATCACTCCCTACTCTGGGAACAACACAGGTTTATGGATACAGTGTTTGGGATTATATGCCAGGGAATCACTCCCTACTCTGGGAACTACACAGGTTTCTGGATAATGTATTTGGGATTATATGACATGGGATTACTCCCTACTGTTGGGAACAACACAACTGTCTGGATAATGTATTTGGGATTATATGACAGGGAATCACTCCCTACACTTGGGAACAACACAGGTGTTTGGATAATGAATTTGGGGCTATATGACAGGGATCCACTCTCTACCCTAGGAACAACACAAGTTTCTGGATACATTTTTTGGGACAATATGAGAGGGAATCTCTCACTACTCTGGGAACAACACAAGTTTATGGATACTGTATTTGGGATTATATGCCAGGGAATAACTCCCTACTCAAGGAACAACACAGGTTTCTTGATACAGTATTTGGGACAATATGACAGTGAATCATTACCTACTCTTGGGAACAACACAAGTGTCTGCATAATGTATTTGGGATTATATATATCATGGAATCATTCCCTACTATGGGAACAACACAGGTATATGGATCATGTATTTGCGACTATATGACAGGTAATCACACCCTACTCTGGGAACAACACAAGTGTCTGAATAATGTATTTGGGAAGATATGACAAGGAATCAATCCCTACTCTTGGGAACAATACAGGTGTCTGGATAATGTATTTGGGATAATATGACAAGGAATAAATCCCTACTCTTCGGAACAACACATGTGTATGGATAATATATTTGGGACTATATTACAGGGAATCATTCCCTACTCTTCGGAACAACACCGGTGTCTCAATTATTTATTTGGGACTATATGATAGGTAATCACTTCCTACTCTTGGGAACAACACAGGTGTCTGGATAATGTATTTGGGATTATATGACAGGGAATCACTCCCTACTCTAGGAACAACACAGGTTTCTGCATAATGTATTTGGGACTATATGACAGGGAAACACTCCCTACTCTGGGAACAAAACAAATGTCTGAAAAATGTATTCGTGACTATTTGACAGGAAATCACTAATTAATCTGGAAACAACACAGGTGTCTAAATAATGTATTTGGGACTATATGACAGGGAATGACTCCCTTCTCTGAGAACAACATAGCTGTCTGGATAATGTATTTGGGATTATATGACATGGAATCAATCCCTATTCTGGTAACAACACAGGTGTCTGGATAATGTATTTGGGACTAGATGACAGGGAATCATTCACTAATCTCGGATAAACACATGTATCTGGATAATGTATTGGGGACAATATGACAGGGAATCACTCCCTACTCTGGAAACAACACAAGTTTATGAATACAGTATTTGGTATTATATGCCAGGGAATCACTCTCTACTCAAGGAACAACACAGGTTTCTGGATACAGTATTTGAGTCTATATGACAGTGAATCATTACCTACTCTTGGGAACAATACAGGTGTCTGGATAATGTATTTGGGACTATACTACAGGGAATCACCCCCTAACCTTGGGAACAACACAGATGTCTGGATAATGTATTTGGGAATATATGACAGGGAATCACTCCCTACTCTTGGGAACAACACAGGTGTCTGGATAATGTATTTGGGATTATATGACAGGGAAGCCCTCCCTACTCTAGGAACAACTCAGTTGTCTTGATAATGTATTTGGGATTATATGACAGGGAATCTATCCCTACTCTGGGAACAACACAGGTTAATGGATACAGTATTTGGGATTATGTGCCAGGGAATCACTCCTTACTCTGGGAAAAACACAGGTGTCTGGATAAAGTATTTGGGATTGTATGAGAGGGAATCACTCCCTACCGTTGGGAGCAACACATCTAACTGTCTGGATAATGTATTTCGGATTATATGACAGGGAATCATTCCCTACTCTTGGGAACAACACAACTGTCTGGATAATGTATTTGGGACTATATTACAGGGAATCACTCCGTACTCTTGGGAACAACATAGTTTTCTAGATAATGTATTTGGTATTATATATGACAGGGAATCAATCCCTACTCTGGGAACAACACAGGTATCTGGATCCTGTATTTGGGACTATATAACAGGTAATCTCTCCCTACTCTGGGAACATCACAAGTGTCTGAATAATGTATTTGGGAAGATATGACAAGGAATCACTCCCTACGATTGGGAACAACAACAGGTGTCTGGATATTTTATTTGGGATTATATGACAAGGAAACACTCCCTACTCCAGGAACAACACAGGTATCTGGATAATGTATTTGAGGTTATATGACAGGTAATCACCCCCTACTCAGGGAACAACACAAGTGTCTGAATAATGTATTCGGAACTATTGGACAGGAAATCTCTCCCTACTCTTTGAACAACACAGGTGTCTGGATAATGTATTTGGGATAATATTACAGGGAATCACTCCCTACTCTTGGGAACAACACAGGTGTCGTGATAATGTATTTGGGACTATATGACAGGGTATCACTCCCTACTCTGGGAACAACACAGGTTTATGGATACAGTGTTTGGGATTATATGCCAGGGAATCACTCCCTACTCTGGGAACTACACAGGTTTCTGGATAATGTATTTGGGATTATATGACATGGGATTACTCCCTACTGTTGGGAACAACACAACTGTCTGGATAATGTATTTGGGATTATATGACAGGGAATCACTCCCTACACTTGGGAACAACACAGGTGTTTGGATAATGAATTTGGGGCTATATGACAGGGATCCACTCTCTACCCTAGGAACAACACAAGTTTCTGGATACATTTTTTGGGACAATATGAGAGGGAATCTCTCACTACTCTGGGAACAACACAAGTTTATGGATACTGTATTTGGGATTATATGCCAGGGAATAACTCCCTACTCAAGGAACAACACAGGTTTCTTGATACAGTATTTGGGACAATATGACAGTGAATCATTACCTACTCTTGGGAACAACACAAGTGTCTGCATAATGTATTTGGGATTATATATATCATGGAATCATTCCCTACTATGGGAACAACACAGGTATATGGATCATGTATTTGCGACTATATGACAGGTAATCACACCCTACTCTGGGAACAACACAAGTGTCTGAATAATGTATTTGGGAAGATATGACAAGGAATCAATCCCTACTCTTGGGAACAATACAGGTGTCTGGATAATGTATTTGGGATAATATGACAAGGAATAAATCCCTACTCTTCGGAACAACACATGTGTATGGATAATATATTTGGGACTATATTACAGGGAATCATTCCCTACTCTTCGGAACAACACCGGTGTCTCAATTATTTATTTGGGACTATATGATAGGTAATCACTTCCTACTCTTGGGAACAACACAGGTGTCTGGATAATGTATTTGGGATTATATGACAGGGAATCACTCCCTACTCTAGGAACAACACAGGTTTCTGCATAATGTATTTGGGACTATATGACAGGGAAACACTCCCTACTCTGGGAACAAAACAAATGTCTGAAAAATGTATTCGTGACTATTTGACAGGAAATCACTAATTAATCTGGAAACAACACAGGTGTCTAAATAATGTATTTGGGACTATATGACAGGGAATGACTCCCTTCTCTGAGAACAACATAGCTGTCTGGATAATGTATTTGGGATTATATGACATGGAATCAATCCCTATTCTGGTAACAACACAGGTGTCTGGATAATGTATTTGGGACTAGATGACAGGGAATCATTCACTAATCTCGGATAAACACATGTATCTGGATAATGTATTGGGGACAATATGACAGGGAATCACTCCCTACTCTGGAAACAACACAAGTTTATGAATACAGTATTTGGTATTATATGCCAGGGAATCACTCTCTACTCAAGGAACAACACAGGTTTCTGGATACAGTATTTGAGTCTATATGACAGTGAATCATTACCTACTCTTGGGAACAACACAGGTGTCTGGATAATGTATTTGGGATTATATATGTCATGGAATCACTCCCTACTCTGGGAGCAACACTGGTATATGGATCATGCATTTGGGACTATACGACAGGTAATCACACCCTACTCCGGGAACAACACAAGTGTCTGAATAATGTATTTGAGAAGATAGGACAAGGAATCAATCCCTACTTTTGGGAACAGTACTGGTGTCTGGATAATGTATTTGGGATAATATGACAGGGAATCACTCCCTACTCTTCGGAACAACACAGGTGTATGGAAAAAATATTTGGGACTATATTACAGGGAATAACTACCTACGATTGGGAACAACAACAGGTGTCTCGATAATGTATTTAGGATTATATGACAAGAAAACACTCCCTACTCCAGGAAAAACACATGTGTCTGGATAGTGTATTTGTGACTATATGACAGGGAATCACTCCCTATTCTTGGGAACGACGCATGTATATGGATAATATATTTGGGAATATATGACAGGTAATCACTCACTACACTGGGAAAAACAGAAGTGTCTGAATAATGTATTCGGGAATATTTGACAGGAAATCACTCCATACTCTGGGAACAACACAAGTGTCTGAATAATGTATTTGGGAAGATATGACAAGGAATCAATCCCTACTCTTGGGAACAATGCAGGTGTCTGGATAATGTACTTGGGATAATATTACAGGGAATCACTCCCTACTCTTAGGAACAACACAGATGTCTGGATAATGTATTTGGGATTATATGACAGGGAAACATTCCCTACCGTTCGGAACAACACAGGTGTCTGAATAATGTATTTGGGACTACTTAACAGGGAGTCACTCCCTACTCTTGGGAACAACACAGGTGTCTGGATAATGTATTTGGGACTATATGACTGGGTATCACTCCCTACTCTTGGAACAACACAGGTTTATGGATAGAGTATTTGGAATTATATGCCAGGGAATCACTCCCTACTCTGGGAACTACACAGGTGTCTGGATAATGTATTTGGGATTATATGACAGGGAATCCCTCCCTACTCTTGGGAACAACAAAACTGTCTGGATAATATATTTGGGACTATATGAGAGGGAATCACTCCCTACTCTTAGGAACAACGCATGTATATGGATAATGTATTTGGGAATATATGACAGGCAATCACTCACTACACTGGGCAAAACACAAGTGTCTGAATAATGTATTCGGGACTATTGGAGAGGAAATCACTCCCTACTCTGGGAACAACACTGGTGTCTGGATAATGTATTTGGTATTATATTACAAGGAATCACTCCCTACCCTTGGGAACAACACAGGTGTCTGAATAATGTATTTGGGACTTGATGACAGGGAATTACTTCCTTCTTTTGGGAACAACACAGGTGTCTGGAATATGCATTTGGGATTATATGACAGGAAATCACTCCCTACTCTGGGAACAACACAGGTATTAGGATCATGTATTTAGGACTATATGAGAGGTAATCACTCCCTACTCTGGGAACAACACAAGTGTCTGAATCACTTCCTACACTAGGAACAACACAGGTTTCTGGATAATGTATTTGGGATTATATGAGAGGGAATCACTCCCTACTCTGGGAACAACACAGTTGTCTTGATAATGTATTTGGGATTATATGACAAGGAATCAATCCCTACTCTTGGGAACAATACAGGTGTCTGGATAATGTGTTTGGGATAATATGACAGGGAATCATTCCCTACTCTTGGGAACAACACAGGTGTATGGATAATATATTTGGGACTATATTACAGGGAATCACTCCCTACTCTTGGGAACAAAACAGGTGTCTGGATAATGTATTTGGGATTGTATGACAGGGAATCATTCCCTTCTCTTGGGAACAAAACAGGTGTCTCAATTATTTATTTGGGACTCTATGATAGGTATTCACTCCCTACTCTTTGGAACAAAACAGGAGTCTGGATAATGTATTTGGGATTATATGAGAGGGAATCTCTCCTACTCTAGGAACAACACAGGTTTCTTGATACACTATTTGGGATTATATGACATGGAATTAATCCCTATTCTGGTAAAACACATGTGTCTGAATAATGTATTTGGGACTAGATGACACGGAATCATTCCCTAATCTCGGATTAACAAAGGTATCTGGATAATGTATTAGGGACAAATACATTGACAGGGAATCACTCCCTTGGACAAAAACATTATCCAGTTAACTCTGTAGTTCCCAGAGTAGGGAGTGATTCCCTGTCACATAGTCCCAAATATTGTATCCAGAAACCTGTGTTGTTCCTAGAGTAGGAGAGATTCCCTCCCATATAATCCCAAATACATTATCCAGACTCCTGTGTTTTTCCAAAGAGTAGGGAGTGAATACCTATCATATAGTCCCAAATAAATAATTGAGACACCTGTTTTGTTCCCAAGAGTAGGGAGTGATTCCCTGTCATATAGTCCCAAATACATTTTTCAGACACCTGTGTTGTTCCCAAGAGTAGGGAGTGATTCCCTGTCATATATTCCCAAATACATTATCCAGACACCTGTGTTGTTCCAAAGGGTAGGGTGTTATTCGCTGTAGTATAGTCCCAAATACATTATCCAGAAACCTGTGTTGTTCCCAAGAGTAGGGAGTGATTCCCTGTCATATATTCCCAAATACATTATCCAGACAACTGTATTGTTCCCAGAGTAGGGAGAGATTTCCTGCCAAATAGTTCCGAATACATTATCCAGAAAAAAATGTTGCTCCCAAGAGTAGGGAGTGATTCCCTGTAATATAGTTCCACATACATTATCCAGACAGTTGTGTTGTTCCCAAGAGTTGGGAGTGATTCCCTGGCATATAATCCCAAATACTTTATCCATAAACCTGTGTTGTTCCCAGAGTAGGGAGTGATTCCCTGTCATATAATCACAAATACATTATCCAGACAACTGTGTTGTTCCCAAGAGTAGGGAGTGATTCCCTGTTATATAGTCCCAGACACATTATCCAGACATCTGTGTTGTTCCCAGAGTATGGAATGATTCCCTGTCTTGTAGTTCAAAATACTGTATCCAGAAACCTGTGGTGTTCCTAGAGTATGGAGTGATTCCCTGTCATATAGTCCCAAATACATTATTCAGACACCTGTGTTGTTCCCAAGAGTAGGGAGTGATTCCCTGTCATATATTCCCAAATACTTTATCCAGATACCTGTATTGTTCCCAGAGTAGGGAGAGATTTCCTGCCAAATAGTTCCAAATACATTATCCAGAAAACTGTGTTGTTCCCAAAAGTAGGGAGTGATTCCCTGTCATATATTGCCAAATATATTATCCAGACACCTGTATTGTTCCCAAGGGTAGGGGGTGATTCCCTGCAGTATAGTCACAAATACATTATCCAGAAAAGTGTGTTGTTCCCAAGAGTAGGGAGTGATTTCGTGTCATATATTCCCAAATACATTATACAGACACCTGTATTGTTCCCAGAGTAGGGAGAGATTTCTTATCAATTAGTCCCGAATACATTATTCAGACACTTGTGTTGTTCACAGAGTAGGGAGCGATTACCTGTCATATATTCCCAAATACATTATCCAGACAGTTGTATTGTTCCCAAGAGTAGGGAGTGATTCCCTCTCATATAATCCCAAATACATTATCTAGACAGTTGTGTTGTTCCCAACAGAAAGGAGTGATTCCATGTCTTATAATCCCAAATACATTATCCAGACACCTGTATTGTTCCCAGTGTAGGGAGTGATTCCCTGTCATGTAGTCCCAAATACTTCATCCAGAAATCTGTGTTGCTCCCAGTGTAAGGAGTGATTCCCTGTCATGTAGTCCCAAATATTGTATCCAGAAACCTGTGTTGTTCCTAGAGTAGGGAGTGATTCCCTCTCATATAATCCCAAATACATTATCCAGACACGTCTGTTGTTCCCAAGAGTAGTTTGTGAATCCCTGTCATATAGTGCCAAATATATTATTCAGACACCTGTGTTGTTCCCAAGAGTAGGGTGTGATTCCTTGTAATATCTTCCCAAAATACATTGTTCAGACACTTGTGTTGTTCCCAGAGTAGGGAGTGATTATCTCTCATATAGTCCAACATACATGATCCAGATACATGTGTTGTTACCAAGAGTAGGGAATGATTCCGTGTCATATATTCCCAAATATATTATCCAGACACCTGTGTTGTTCCCAAAGGTAGGGAGTGATTCCCTGTAGTATATTCCCAAATACATTATCCAGAAACCTGTGTTGTTCCCAAGAGTAGGTAGAGATTCCCTTTCATATAGTCCAAATACATCATTCAGAGAGCTGTGTTGTTCCCAAGAGTAGGGAGTGATCCCCTGTTATATAGTCCCAAATACATTATCCAGACACCTGTGTTGTTCCCAGTGTAGGGAATGATTCCCTGTCTTGTAGTGGCGTGCCTAGAGTAGGGAGGGATTCCCTGTCATACAATCCCAAATACATTATTCAGACAGTTGTGTTGTTCCCAACATTAGGGAGAGATTCCCTGTCATACAATCCCAAATACATTATCCAGAAACATGTGTTGTTCCCAGAGTAGGGAGTGATTCCCTGTCATATAATCCCAAATACATTATCCAGACACCTGTGTTGTTCCCAAGAGTAGGTATTGATTCCGTGTCATATATTCCCAAATACATTACCCAGACACCTGTTTTGTTCCCAAGTGTTGGGGGTGATTCCCTGTAGTATAGTCCCAAATACATTATCCAGAAACCTGTGTTGTTCCCAAGAGTAGGGAGTGATTCCCTGTCATATATTCCCAAATACATTATCCAGACACCTGTATTGTTCCCAGAGTAGGGAGAGATTTCCTGCCAAAATGTTCCGAATACATTATCCAGAAAACTGTGTTGTTCCCAAGAGTAGGGAGTGATTCCCTGTAATACAGTCCCACATACATTATCCACACAGTTGTGTTGTTCCCAAGAGTAGGGAATGATTCTCTGTCATATAATCCGAAATGCATTATCCAGACAGTTGTGTTGTTCCCAACAGTATGGTGTGATTCCCTGTCATACAATCCCAAATACATTATTCAGACACCTGTGTTGTTCCCAAGAGTAGGGTGTGATTCCCTGTCATATATTCCCAATACATTATCCATACACCTGTTTTGTTCCCAAGGGTAGGGGGTGATTCCCTGTAGTATAGTCTCAAATATATTATCCAGAAACCTGTGTTGTTCCCAAGAGTAGGGAGTGATTCCCTGTCATATATTCCGAATACATTATCCAGAAAACTGTGTTGTTCCCAAGAGTAAGTAGTGATTCCCTGCTATATATAGTCCAAAATACATTATTCAGACACATGTGTTGTTCCCAAGAGTAGGTAGTGATTCTCTGTCATATAATCCCAAATACATTATTCAGACACCTGTGTTGTTCCCAAGAGTAGGAAGTGATTCCCTGTCATATAGTCCCAAATACATTATTCAGACACATGTGTGGTTCCCAAGAGTAGGGAGTGACTCCCTGTCATATATTCCCAAATACATTATCCAGACACCTGTTTTGTTCCCAAGGGTAGGGGGTGATTCCCTGTAGAATAATCCCAAATACATTATCCAGAAAACTGTTTTGTTCCCAAGAGTAGGGAGTGATTCCCAGTCATATATTACCAAATACTTTATCCAGACACCTGTGTTGTTCCCAGAGTAGTGAGAGATTTCCTGCCAAAATGTTCCGAATACATTATCCAGAAAACTGTGTTGTTCCCAAGAGTAGATTTAACAAGATTTAACAAGATTTGCCATCCAAGCCAAAGGCCCAGATGGCAAGTGGACAAGGAAGCCATTGGCTTATCGAGAGTCCAACAATGTTCATCTACTTATAGCCTGCCCTCCTGAGATATGTGTCAACCTTGTTTTTAAACATATTCACGCTGCTAGCAGTTACACAATCTGTTGACAATTTGTTCCATTCATTTATTGTCCTCTGTGAGAACGAGTGCTTCCTGATGTCCAATCTACATTGATCCTTTACTAATTTTACCTCATGTCCTCTAGTTCTGCTATCCTTCTTGAGTGAGAAAAACATATTTCTATCAATATTTTCATACCCATTCAATATCTTAAAAACTTCAATCTGATCTCCTCTTAACCTCCTTGTCTCTAGAGTTGTTAAACCACATTCTTTCAGGCGTTCTTCATAACTAAGGTCTCTCAGTTCTGGAATCATTTTAGTTGCTCTCCTTTGTATGCGTTCAAGCGTATCTATATCCTTCTTACGATATGGTCTCCATGCTTGTATACAGTATTCTAAATGAGGTCTAACTATTGCTTTATAAAGAGGTATAATTAACTTTTTTCCCTTGTATGTTATGTTTCTTCTAATCAATCCAAGAATTTGATTACCCTTTGAAGCTGCAATACCACACTGCTCTGAAACTTTCATATCAGCGCTTATTGTAACTCCTAAGTCCTTTTCTTTTACAGTAGTACCCAGAACAGTATCTCCCATTCTATAGTTTACATTCAAGTTCCTATGTCCTGTATGTAGGCATTTACATTTCCCAAAATTGAACAACATCTGCCATTTCTCAGACCATTTCACTAATCTGTCTAGATCGTTTTGTAAATGTTGTTTATCACCATCAGTATTAACCTTTCTAAACAGTTTTGTGTCATCCGCAAATTTCAGTACATTACTTGTTATACTGTCGTCCAAGTCATTGATATAAATTAAGAATAATATAGGTCCTAATACTGATCCTTGAGGTACCCCACTCAAAACCGATTTCCAATTTGAAACTTCTCCGTCTACTACAACTCGTTGTCTTCTGTCAGTCAGCCATTGTTCTATCCAGTCAGTTATGCTATCCCCGATACCATGGGCTTTTAATTTAAGTAGTAATCTTTGATGTGGCACTTTGTCAAAAGCTTTCTGAAAATCTAAGTAGATAATATCTACTGGCGATCCCACGTCTATCCACTTAGTGATTTCTTCCAAAAAACATAACATATTTGTTAAGCATGACCTCGCTTTAAGGAATCCATGTTGAGATGAATTTAATAATTTATGCTTAACGAGGAAGTCCACCATATGGTCTTTAATTAACCTTTCTAATAATTTACAAATCACTGACGTTAAACTCACTGGTCTGTAATTCTCTGACTTATTTCTCGAACCCTTTTTAAATAATGGTATGATGTTTGCTTCTTTCCATTCAAACGGAACAACTCCCTCTTTTAATGACAAGTTGAAAACTCTTGCAAGTGGTATACTGATTTGTTCTACTGTTTCCATTAGTAATTTTGGAGGAATCCCATCCACTCCCGGTGATTTGTTATCCTTCATTGCCTTTATTTTCTTAGCTACCAATTCTGGAGTTACAACTAACGGACCTAAATAGTCAGATTTAGCCCCCTGAAATTTAGCATCAGCAACTGGTAATGAAGTAATATCTTCTTTGGTAAACACTGAACTGAAGTAACCATTTAGGTCTTCCGCCATTAAAAACCCCTGTGATATTATATTTCCAGCACTGTCTTCTAGAGGTCCAACCTTGTCTTGTACGTTTTGTTTACTCCTGACATATGCATAAAAACTCTTGCTGTCATTTTTTATGTTACATGCTAGTTTTTGCTCATAGCTTCTTTTAGATTGTCTGATTTCAGTTGTAGCTGCATTAAGTGCCTCTTTGTATTTTGCATAGTCTTCGTCCTTTCTGGTACGCCTATAAACCCTCCACATAGTTTGTTTTAGCATTATTTTTCTAATAGCCTCTTTTGACAAGTGTTTCTTTCTACACCGTTTTCCTTGTTTTTGGAAGGGAACAAATTTATCGATGATACTCTCAATTTCATATTTTAGAATATTCCAACATTCAATTGCGGTCTTATTCATCAGCATGTTATTCCAATCTAGCTTTGCTAAGTATTTTCTCATATCTTTGTAGTTACCTTTGTGGAAGTTTCTCTTGTACGTTTTCTTATTTTTACTTTCTGATTTTACATTGATGTCAAAATGTATTTGATTATGGTCACTATTACCCAATGGTTCAAATATTTTTACATTGTCCACTAATTCTTTTTGTGATGACAAAACTATATCTAATACATTTTCTCCCCTGGTTGGTTCTAGTACGTGCTGAGTAAGAAAGCTATCCTGGATTAAAAATAGAAATTGTTGGTCCTCAAACCCTGTGCTCTCTAGAGAATTCCATTGTATGTGTCCATGGTTAAAATCTCCCATTATGATACATTCCCCTTTACTAACTTCCTTTATAGCGTTTTTTATTTTTGTGTTGTCCTCTTCGTTTATGTTTGGACTTCGGTAAACTAATCCAATAGTTAATTTTGAATTTCCTGAAACAATTTTGCACCAAACAGCTTCATCGCAATCTGCTTCCCTTTCTAGTTTTATTTCATAAGCCTGAATAGATTCTTTAACATATAAAATAACTCCCCCGCCCCTTCTTCCTATTCGATCTTTCCTAAACATTACATATCCTGTCAGTCCTAATTCAGCATCTGTTATATCTATGTTGGCCCATGATTCAGTTATACCAATTATGTGAGGGTCAATATCTTCTACCATAATGTTTAATTCGTTTTTCTTATTTACTATGCTCCTTGCATTTAAACATACGCATCTATAACCTTTTTCAGTGATGTTTTTCGGATGATTTGATATTGGTTTATCTGTGCTAGTGGCCTCTTGTTCTGCTTGAGACACCTCTAGGTAACCCCCCTGCACTTCTAGTTTAAAGGAGTAGGGAGTGATTCCCTGTAATATAGTCCCACATACATTATCCAGACAGTTGTGTTGTTCCCAAGAGTAGGGAGTGATTCCTTGTCATATAATCCGAAATGCATTATCCAGACAGTTGTATTATTCCCAACAGTATGGAGTGATTCCCTGTCATACAATCCGAAATACATTTTCCAGACACCTGTGTTGTTCCCAGAGAAGGGATTGATTCCCTGGCATATAATCCCAAATACTTTATTCATAAAACTGTGTTTTTCCCAGAGTAGGGAGTGATTACCTGTCATATAAACACAAATACATTATCTAGACACCTGTGAATGTTCCCAAGATTAGGGAGTGATTCCCTGCTATATATATTCAAAAATACATTATCCAGACACCTGTGTTGTTCCCAGAGTAGGGAATGATTCCGTGTCTTGTAGTCCCAAATACTGTATCCAGAAACCTGTGGTTATCCTAGAGTAGGGAATGATTCCCTGTCATATAGTCCCAAATACATTATTCAGACACCTGTGTTGTTCCCAAGAGAAGGGAGTGATTCCCTGTCATATATTCCCAAATACATTATCCAGACACCTGTGTTGTTCCCAATAGTATGGAGTGATTTCCAGTCATAAATTCCAGAATACATTATTCAGACACTTGTGTTTTTCCCAGAGTAGGGAGCGATTACTTGTCATATATTCCCAAATACATTATCCAGACAGTTGTATTGTTCCCAAGAGTAGGGAGTGATTCCCTCTCATATATTCCCAAATACATTATCCAGACAGTTGTGTTGTTCCCAACAGTAAGGAGTTATTCCATTTCATATAATCCCAAATACATTATCCAGACACCTGTATTGTTCCCAGAGTAGGGAGTGATTCCCTGGCATATAATCCCAAATACTGTATCCATAAATCTGTGTTGTTCCCAGTGTAGGTAGTGATTCCCTGTTATGTAATCCCAAATACTGTATCCAGAAACCTGTGCTGATCCTAGAGTAGGGAGTGATTCCCTCTCATATAATCGCAAATACATTATCCAGACACCTGTGTTATTCCCAAGAGTAGTTAGTGAATCCCATTCATATATTGCCAAATACATTATTCAGACACCTGTGTTGTTCCCAAGAGTAGGGAGTGATTCCTTGTCATATCTTATCAAATACATTATTCAGACATTTGTGTTTTTCCCAGAGTAGGGACTGATTCCCTGTCATATTATCCCAAATACATTATCCAGACACCTGTGTTGTTCCCAACAGTAGGGAATGAATCCCTGTCATACAATCCCAAATACATTATCCAGACACCTTTTTTTTTCCAGAGTTGGGAGTGATTCCTTGCAATATAGTTCCACATACATTATCCAGACAGTTGTGTTGTTCCCAAGAGTAGGGAATGATTCCTTGTCATATAATCCGAAATACATTATCCAGACACCTGTGTTGTTCCCAGAGTAGGGAGTGATTCCCTGACATATAATCCCAAATACATTATCGAGAAACCTGTGAATGTTCCCAAGAGTAGGGAGTGATTCCCTGTTATATAGTCCCAAATACATTATCCAGACACCTGTGTTGTTCCCAGAGTAGGGAATGATTCCCTGTCTTGTAGTCCCAAATACTGTATCCAGAAACCTGTGGTGTTCCTAGTGTAGGGAGTGATTCCCTGTCATATAAACCAAAATACATTATCCAGACACCTGTGTTGTTCCCAAGAGTAGATAGTGATCCCCTGTCATATAATCCCAAATCAATTATTCAGACACCTGTGTTGTTCCCAAGAATAGGTAGTGATCCCCTGTCATATAATCCCAAATCAATTACTCAGACACCTGTGTTGTTGCCAAGAGTATTGAGTGATTCCCTTTAATATAGTCCCAAATACATTATCCAGACAGTTGTGTTGTTCCCAAGAGTAGGGATTGATTCCCTGTCATATAATCCGAAATACATTATTCAGACAGTTGTGTTATTCCCAACAGTAGGGAGTGATTCACTGTCATACAATCCCAAATACATTACCAGACACCTGTGTTGTTCCCAGAGTAGGGAGTGATTCCCTGTCATATAATCCCAAATACATTATCCAGACTCCTGTGTTGTTCCCAATAGTAAGTAGTGATTCCCTGTCATATATTCCCAAATACATCATTCAGAAAAAATTGTGTTGTTCCCAAGAGTAGGTAGTGATTCCCAGTCATATAGTCCCAAATACATTATTCAGACACCTGTGTTGTTCCCAAGAGTAGGGTGTGATTCCCTGTCATATATTCCCTATACATTATCCAGACAGTTGTGTTGTTCCCAACAGTAGGGAGTGGCTCCCTGTCATACAATCCCAAATACATTATCCAGACACCTGTGTTGTTCCCAGAGTAGGGAGTGATTCCCTGTCATATAATCACAAATACATTACCCAGACACCTGTTTTGTTCCCAAGAGTAGGGAGTGATTCCCTGTTATATATTCCCAAATACATTATCCAGACACCTGTGTTGTTCCCAGAGTAGGGAATTATTCCCTGTCTTGTAGTTCAAAATACTGTATCCAGAAACCTGTGGTGTTACTAGGGTATGGAGTGATTCCCTGTCATATAGTCCCAAATACATTATTCAGACACTTGTGTTGTTCCCAAGAGTAGGGAGTGATTCCCTGACATATATTCCCAAATACATTATCCAGACACCTGAATTGTTCCCAGAGTAGGGAGAGATTTCCTGCCAAATGGTTCCAAATACATTATCCAGAAAACTGTGTTGTTCCCAAGAGTAGGGAGTGATTCCCTGTCATATAGTCCCAAATACATTATTCAGACACCTGTGTTGTTCCTAAGAGTAGGGAGTGATTCCCTGTCATATATTCCCAAATACACTATCCATAAACCTGTGTTGTTCCCAAGGGTAGGGGATGATTCCCTGTAATACAGTCCCAAATACATTATCCAGACAGTTGTGTTGTTCCCAAGAGTAGGGAATGATTCCCTGTCATATAATCCGAAATACATTATTCAGACAGTTGTGTTGTTCCCAACAGTAGGGAGTGATTCTCTTTCATACAATCCCAAATACATTATCCAGACACCTGTGTTGTTCCCAGAGTAGGGTGTGATTCCCTGGCACATAATCCCAAAGAATGTATCCATAAACTTGTGTTGTTCCCATAGTAGGGAATGATTCCCTGTCATATAATCACAAATACATTATCCAGACAACTGTGTTGTTCCCAAGAGTAGGTAGTGATTCCCTGTCATATAGTCCCAAATATATTATTCATACACCTGTGTTGTTCCCAAGGGTAGGGTGTGATTCCCTGTAGTATAGTGCCAAATACATTATCCAGAAACCTGTTTTGTTCCCAAGGGTAGGGGGTGATTCCCAGTAGTATAGGCCCAAATACATTATCCAGAAACCTGTGTTGTTCCCAAGAGTAGGGAGTGATTCCCCGTCATATATTCCCAAATACATTATCCAGAAAACTGTGTTGTTCCCAGAGTAGGGAGAGATTTCCTGCCAAATGGTTCCAAATACATTATCCAGAAAACTGTGTTGTTCCCAAGAGTAGGGAGTGATTCCCTGTCATATAGTCCCAAATATATTATTATGACACCTGTGTTGTTCCTAAGAGTAGGGAGTGATTCCCTGTCATATATTCCCAAATACACTATCCATAAACCTGTGTTGTTCCCAAGGGTAGGGGGTGATTCCCTGTAATACAATCCCAAATACATTATCCAGACACCTGTGTTGTTCCCAGAGTAGGGTGTGATTCCCTGGCACATAATCCCAAATAATATATCCATAAACCTGTGTTGTTCCCATAGTAGGGAATGATTCCCTGTCATATAATCACAAATACATTATACAGACAACTGTGTTTTTCCCAAGAGTAGGGAGTGATTCCCTGTCATATATTCCCAAATACATTTTCCAGACACCTGAATTGTTCCAAGAGTAGGGAGAGATTTCCTGCCAAATGGTTCCAAATACATTATCCAGAAAACTGTGTTGTTCCCAAGAGTAGGGAGTGATTCCCTGTCATATATTCCCAAATACATTATCCAGACACCTGTATTGTTCCCAAGGGTAGGGGGTGATTCCCTGCAGTATAGTCCCAAATACATTATCCAGAAAACTGTGTTGTTCCCAAGAGTAGGTAGTGATTTCCTGTCATATATTCCCAAATACATTATCCTGACACCTGTGTCGTTCCCCGAGTAGGGTGTGATTCCCTGGCATATAATCCCAAATACTGTATCCATAAACCTGTGTTGTTCCCAGAGTAGGGAGTGATTCCCTGTCATATAATCACAAATACATTATTCAGACACCTGTGTTGTTCCCAAGAGTAGGTAGTGATACCCTGTCATATAGTACCAAATATATTATTCATACACCTGTGTTGTTCCCAAGGGTAGGGTGTGATTCCCTGTAGTATAGTGCCAAATGCATTATCCAGAAACCTGTTTTGTTCCCAAGGGTAGGGGGTGATTCCCAGTAGTATAATCCCAAATACATTAACCAGAAACCTGTGTTGTTCCCAAGAGTAGGAAGTGATTCCCTGTCATATATTCCCAAATACATTATCTTGACACCTGTATTGTTCCCAGAGTAGGGAGAGATTAATTGTCAAATAGTCCCGAATACATTATTCAGACACCTGTGTTGTTCCCAAGAGTAGGTAGTGATTCCCTGACATCTAGTCCCAAATATATTATTCATAAACCTGTGCTGTTCCCAAGAGTAGGTAGTGATTCACTGTCATATAGTCCCAAATAGATTATTCAGACACCTGTGTTGTTCCTAAGAGTAGGGAGTGATTCCCTGTAATATATTCCCAAATACACTATCCATAAACCTGTGATGTTCCCAAGGGTAGGGGGTTATTCCCTGTAATACAGTCCCAAATACATTATCCAGACAGTTGTGTTGTTCCCAAGAGTAGGGTGTGATTCCCTGGCACATAATCCCAAAGAATGTATCCATAAACTTGTGTTGTTCCCATAGTAGGGAATGATTCCCTGTCATATAACCACAAATACATTATCCAAACAACTGTTTTGTTCCCAAGAGTAGGTAGTGATTCCCTGTCATATAGTCCCAAATATATTATTCATACACCTGTGTTGTTCCCAATAGTAGGTAGTGATTCCCTGTCATATAGTCCCAAATACATTATTCAGACAACTGTGTTGTTCCCAAGAGTAAGGAGTGAATCCCTGTCATATATTCCCATATACATTATCCATAAACATGTGTTGTTCCAAAGGGTAGGGGGTGATTCCCTGTAGTATAGTCCTAAATACATTATCCAGAAACCTGTGTTGTTCCCAAGAGTAGGAAGTGATTCCCTGTCATATATTCCCAAATACGTTATCTTGACATCTGTATTGTTCCCAGAGTAGGGAGAGATTTATTGTCAAATAGTCCCGAATATATTATCCAGAAAACTGTGTTGTTCCCAAGAGTAGGGAATGATTCCCTGTAATATAGTCCCAAATACATTATCCAGACAGTTGTGTAGTTCCCAAGAGTATGGAATAATTCCCTTATCATATAATCCGAAATACATTATCCAGACAGTTGTGTAGTTCCCAAGAGTATGGAATGATTCCCTTATCATATAATCCGAAATACATTATCCAGACAGTTGTGTTGTTCCCAACAGTAGGGAGTGATTCTCTGTCATACAATCCCAAATACATTATCCAGACACCTGTGTTGTTCCCAGAGTAGGGAGTGATTCCCTGGGATATAATCCCAAATACTGTATCCATAAACCTGTGTTGTTCCCAGAGTTGGGAGTGATTCCCTGTCATATAATCACAAATACATTATTCAGACACCTGTTTTGTTCCCAAGAGTAGTGAGTGATTCCCTGTAATATAGTCCCAAATACATTATCCAGACAGTTGTGTTGTTCCCAACAGTAGGGAGTGATTCCCTGGCATATAATCCCAAATACTGTATCCTTAAACCTGTGTTATTCCCAGAGTAGGGAGTGATTCCCTGTCATATTATCACAAATACATTATCTTGACACCTGTATTGTTCCCAAGAGTAGGTAGTGATTCCCTGTCATATAGTCCCAAATACATTATTCAGACACCTGTATTGTTCCTAAAAGTAGGGAGTGATTCCCTGTCATATATTCCCATATACACTATCCAGACATCTGTGTTGTTCCCAGAGTAGGGAATGATTCCCTGTCTTGTAGTCCCAACTACTCTATCCAGAAACCTGTGGTGTTCCTAGAGTAGGGAGTGATTCCCTGTCATATAATCCCAAATACATTATCCAGACAGTTGTGTTGTTCCCAAGAGTAGGGAGTGATTCCCTGTCATATAATCCGAAATACATTATCCAGACACCTGTGTTGTTCCCAGAGTAGGGTGTGATTCCCTGGCACATAATCCCAAAGAATGTATCCATAAACTTGTGTTGTTCCCATAGTAGGGAATGATTCCCTGTCATATAACCACAAATACATTATCCAAACAACTGTTTTGTTCCCAAGAGTAGGTAGTGATTCCCTGTCATATAGTCCCAAATATATTATTCATACACCTGTGTTGTTCCCAATAGTAGGTAGTGATTCCCTGTCATATAGTCCCAAATACATTATTCAGACAACTGTGTTGTTCCCAAGAGTAAGGAGTGAATCCCTGTCATATATTCCCATATACATTATCCATAAACATGTGTTGTTCCAAAGGGTAGGGGGTGATTCCCTGTAGTATAGTCCTAAATACATTATCCAGAAACCTGTGTTGTTCCCAAGAGTAGGAAGTGATTCCCTGTCATATATTCCCAAATACGTTATCTTGACATCTGTATTGTTCCCAGAGTAGGGAGAGATTTATTGTCAAATAGTCCCGAATATATTATCCAGAAAACTGTGTTGTTCCCAAGAGTAGGGAATGATTCCCTGTAATATAGTCCCAAATACATTATCCAGACAGTTGTGTAGTTCCCAAGAGTATGGAATAATTCCCTTATCATATAATCCGAAATACATTATCCAAACAGTTGTGTAGTTCCCAAGAGTATGGAATGATTCCCTTATCATATAATCCGAAATACATTATCCAGACAGTTGTGTTGTTCCCAACAGTAGGGAGTGATTCTCTGTCATACAATCCCAAATACATTATCCAGACACCTGTGTTGTTCCCAGAGTAGGGAGTGATTCCCTGGGATATAATCCCAAATACTGTATCCATAAACCTGTGTTGTTCCCAGAGTTGGGAGTGATTCCCTGTCATATAATCACAAATACATTATCCAGACACCTGTTTTGTTCCCAAGAGTAGTGAGTGATTCCCTGTAATATAGTCCCAAATACATTATCCAGACAGTTGTGTTGTTCCCAACAGTAGGGAGTGATTCCCTGGCATATAATCCCAAATACTGTATCCTTAAACCTGTGTTATTCCCAGAGTAGGGAGTGATTCCCTGTCATATTATCACAAATACATTATCTTGACACCTGTATTGTTCCCAAGAGTAGGTAGAGATTCCCTGTCATATAGTCCCAAATACATTATTCAGACACCTGTATTGTTCCTAAAAGTAGGGAGTGATTCCCTGTCATATATTCCCATATACACTATCCAGACATCTGTGTTGTTCCCAGAGTAGGGAATGATTCCCTGTCTTGTAGTCCCAACTACTCTATCCAGAAACCTGTGGTGTTCCTAGAGTAGGGAGTGATTCCCTGTCATATAATCCCAAATATATTATCCAGACAGTTGTGTTGTTCCCAAGAGTAGGGAGTGATTCCCTGTCATATAATCCAAAATATATTATTCAGACAGTTGTGTTGTTCCCAACAGTAGGGAGTGATTCCCTGTCATACAATCCCAAATACATTATCCAGACACCTTTTTTTTTCCCAGAGTAGGGAGTGATTCCATGTCATAAAATCCCAAATACATTATCCAGACACCTGTGTTGTTCCCAAGAGTAGGTAGTGATTCCCTGTCAAATAGTCCCAAATACATTATTCAGACACCTGTTTTGTTCCTAAGAGTAGGAAGTGATTCCCTGTCATATATTCCCAAATACACTATCCATAAACCTGTGTTGTTCCGAAGGGTAGGGGGTGATTCCCTGTAATATAGTCCCAAATACATTATCCAGACATTTGTGTTGTTCCCAAGAGTAGGGAATGATTCCATGTCATATAATCCGAAATACATTATCCAGACAGTTGTGTTGTTCCCAACAGTAGGGAGTGATTCTCTTTCATACAATCCCAAATACATTATCCAGACACCTGTGTTGTTCCCAGAGAAGGGTGTGATACCCTGGCATATAATCCCAAATACTGTATCCATATACCTGTGTTTTTCCCAGAGTAGGGAGTGATTCCTTGTCATATAATCACAAATACATTATCCAGACACCTGTGTCGTTCCCAAGAGTAGGTAGTGATTCCCTGTCATATAGTCCAAAATATATTATTCATACACCTGTGTTGTTCCCAAGAGTAGGTAGTGAGTCCCTGTCATATATTCCCAAATACATTATCTTGACACCTGTATTGTTCCAAGAGTAGGGAGAGATATCTTGTCAAATAGTCCCGAATACATTATACAGAAAACTGTGTTGTTCCCAAGAGTAGGGAGTAATTCCCTGTAATATAGTCCCAAATCCTTTATCCAGACAGTTGTGTTGTTCCCAAGAGTAGGGAATGATTCCCTGTCGTATAATCCGAAATACATTATCCAGACAGTTGTGTTGTTCCCAACAGTAGGGAGTGATTCCCTGTCATATAATCCGAAATACATTATTCAGACAGTTGTGTTGTTCCCAGAGTAGGGAATGATTCCCTGTTTTGTAGTCCCAAATACTGTATCCAGAAACCTGTGGGGTTCCTAGGGTAGGGAGTGATTCCATGTCATATAATCCCAAATACATTATCCAGACACCTGTGTTGTCCCCAAGAATAAGTAGTGATTCCCTGTCATATATTCCCAAATACATTATTCAGACACCTGTGATGTTCCCAAGAGTAGGTAGTGATTCCCTGTCAAATAGTCCCAAATACATTATCCAGACACCTGTGTTGTTCCCAAGAGTAGGTAGTGATTCCCTGTCATCTAATCCCAAATATATTATTCATACACCTGTGTTGTTCCCAAGAGTAGGTAGTGATTCCCTGTCACATAGTCCCAAATACATTATTCAGACACCTGTGTTGTTCCTAAAAGTAGGGAGTGATTCCCTGTCATATATTACGAAATACACTATCCATAAAACTGTGTTGTTCCCAAGGGTAGGGGGTGACACCCTGTAATACAGTCCCAAATACATTATCCAGACAGTTGTGTTGTTCATAAGATTAGGGAATGATTCCCTGTCATATAATCCGAAATACATTATCCAGACAGTTGTGTTGTTCCCAAAAGTAGGGAGTGATTCTCTTTCATACAATCCCAAATACATTATTCAGACACCTGTGTTGTTCCCAAGATTAGGGAGTAATTCCCTGTCATATATTCAGAAACACATTATCCATAAACCTGTGTTGTTCCCAAGGGTAGGGGGTGATTCCCTGTAGTATAGTCCCAATACATTATCCAGAAACCTGTGTTGTTCCCAAGAGTAGGAAGTGATTCCGTGTCATATATTCCCAAATACATTATCTTGACACCTGTATTGTTCCCAGAGTAGGGAGAGATTTCTTGTCAAATAGTCCCGAATACATTAATCAGAAAACTGTGTTGTTCCCAAGAGTAGGGAGTGATTCCCTGTAATATAGTCCCAAATACATTATCCAGACAGTTGTGTTGTTCCCAAGAGTAGGGAATGATTCCCTGTCATATAATCCGAAATACATTATCCAGACACTTGTGTTGTTCCCAGAGTAGGGAGTGATTCCCTGGGATATAATCCCAAATACTGTATCCATAAACCTGTGTTGTTCCCAGAGTAGGGAGTGATTCCCTGTCATATAATCACAAATACATTATCCACACACCTGTGTTGTTCCCAAGGGTTGGGGGTGATTCCCTGTAATACAGTCCCAAATACATTATCCAGACAGTTGCGTTGTTCCCAAGATTAGGGAATGATTCCCTGTCATATAAACCAAAATACATTATCCAGACAGTTGTGTTGTTCCCAACAGTAGGGAGTGATTCTCTTTCATACAATCCCAAATACATTATTCACACACCTGTGTTGTTCCCAAGATTAGGGAGTGATTCCCTGTCATATATTCCGAAATACATTATCCATAAACCTGTGTTGTTCCCAAGGGTAGGGGGTGATTCCCTGTAGAATAGTCCCAAATACATTATGCAGAAACCTGTGTTGTTCCCAAGAGTAGGAAGTGATTCCGTGTCATATATTCCCAAATACATTATCTTGACACCTGTTTTGTTCCCAGAGTAGGGAGAGATTTCTTGTCAAATAGTCCCGAATACATTATCCAGAAAACTGTGTTGTTCCCAAGAGTAGGGAGTGATTCCCTGTAATATAGTCCCAAATACATTATCCAGAGAGTTGTGTTGTTCCCAAGAGTAGGGAGTGATACCCTGTCATATAATCCGAAATACATTATTCAGACAGTTGTGTTGTTCCCAACAGTAAGGAGTGATTCCCTGGCATATAATCCCAAATACTGTATCCATAAACCTGTGTTATTCCCAGAGTAGGGAGTGATTCCCTGTCTTGTTGTCCCAAATACTGTATCCAGAAAACTGTGGTGTTCCTAGAGTAGGGAGTGATTCCCTGTCATATAATCCCAAATATATTATCCAGACACCTGTGTTGTTCCCAAGAGTAGGTATTGATCCCCTGTCATATAATCCCAAATCAATTATTCAGACAACTGTGTTGTTCCCAAGAGTAGGGAGTGATTCCCTGTCAAATAGTCCCAAATACGTTATTCAGACCCCTGTGTTGTTCACAAGAGTAGGGAATGATTCCCTGTTATATGTTCCCAAATACATTATCCAGACACCTGTGTTGTTCCCAAGAATAGGTAGTGATTCCCTGTCATGTAGTCCCAAATATATTATCCAGACACCTGTGTTGTTCCCAGAGTAGGGAGAGATTTCTTGTCAAATAGTCCCGAATACATTATCCAGAAAACTGTTTTGTTCCCAAGAGTAGGGAGTGATTCCCTGTAATATTGTCCCAAATATATTATCCAGACAGTTGTGTTGTTCCCAAGAGTAGGGAATGATTCCCTGTCATATAATCACAAATACATTATCCAGACGCCTGTGTTGTTCTCAAGAGTAGGGAGTGATTCCCTGTAATATAGTCCCAAATACATTATCCAGAGAGTTGTGTGGTTCCCAAGAGTAGGGAGTGATTCCCTATCATATAATCCCAAATACATTATCCAGACACCTGTGTTGTTCCCAAGAGTAGGTAGAGATCCCCTGTCATATAATCTCAAATACATTATCGAGACACCTGTGAATGTTCCCAAGAGTAGGGAGTGATTCCCTGTTATATAGTCCCAAATACATTATTCAGACAACTGTGTTGTTCCCAAGAGTAGGTAGTGATCCCCTGTCATATAATCCCAAATCAATTATTCAGACAACTGTGTTGTTCCCAAGAGTATTGAGTGATTCCCTGTAATATAGTCCCAAATATATTATTCATACACCTGTGTTGTTCCCAAGAGTAGGTAGTGATTCCCTGTCACATAGTCCCAAATACATTATTCAGACACCTGTGTTGTTCCTAAAAGTAGGGAGTGATTCCCTGTCATATATTACGAAATACACTATCCATAAACCTGTGTTGTTCCCAAGGGTAGGGGGTGATTCCCTGTAATACAGTCCCAAATACATTATCCAGACAGTTGTGTTGTTCCTAAGATTAGGGAATGATTCCCTGTCATATAATCCGAAATACATTATCCAGACAGTTGTGTTGTTCCCAAAAGTAGGGAGTGATTCTCTTTCATACAATCCCAAATACATTATTCAGACACCTGTGTTGTTCCCAAGATTAGGGAGTGATTCCCTGTCATATATTCAGAAACACATTATCCATAAACCTGTGTTGTTCCCAAGGGTAGGGGGTGATTCCCTGTAGTATAGTCCCAATACATTATCCAGAAACCTGTGTTGTTCCCAAGAGTAGGAAGTGATTCCGTGTCATATATTCCCAAATACATTATCTTGACACCTGTATTGTTCCCAGAGTAGGGAGAGATTTCTTGTCAAATAGTCCCGAATACATTAATCAGAAAACTGTGTTGTTTCCAAGAGTAGGGAGTGATTCCCTGTAATATAGTCCCAAATACATTATCCAGACAGTTGTGTTGTTCCCAAGAGTAGGGAATGATTCCCTGTCATATAATCCGAAATACATTATCGAGACACTTGTGTTGTTCCCAGAGTAGGGAGTGATTCCCTGGGATATAATCACAAATACATTATCCACACACCTGTGTTGTTCCCAAGGGTTGGGGGTGATTCCCTGTAATACAGTCCCAAATACATTATCCAGACAGTTGCGTTGTTCCCAAGATTAGGGAATGATTCCCTGTCATATAAACCGAAATACATTATCCAGACAGTTGTGTTGTTCCCAACAGTAGGGAGTGATTCTCTTTCATACAATCCCAAATACATTATTCAGACACCTGTGTTGTTCCCAAGATTAGGGAGTGATTCCCTGTCATATATTCCGAAATACATTATCCATAAACCTGTGTTGTTCCCAAGGGTAGGGGGTGATTCCCTGTAGAATAGTCCCAAATACATTATGCAGAAACCTGTGTTGTTCCCAAGAGTAGGAAGTGATTCCGTGTCATATATTCCCAAATACATTATCTTGACACCTGTTTTGTTCCCAGAGTAGGGAGAGATTTCTTGTCAAATAGTCCCGAATACATTATCCAGAAAACTGTGTTGTTCCCAAGAGTAGGGAGTGATTCCCTGTAATATAGTCCCAGATACATTATCCAGAGAGTTGTGTTGTTCCCAAGAGTAGGGAGTGATACCCTGTCATATAATCCGAAATACATTATTCAGACAGTTGTGTTGTTCCCAACAGTAAGGAGTGATTACATGGCATATAATCCCAAATACTGTATCCATAAACCTGTGTTATTCCCAGAGTAGGGAGTGATTCCCTGTCTTGTTGTCCCAAATACTGTATCCAGAAAACTGTGGTGTTCCTAGAGTAGGGAGTGATTCCCTGTCATATAATCCCAAATATATTATCCAGACACCTGTGTTGTTCCCAAGAGTAGGTATTGATCCCCTGTCATATAATCCCAAATCAATTATTCAGACAACTGTGTTGTTCCCAAGAGTAGGGAGTGATTCCCTGTCAAATAGTCCCAAATACGTTATTCAGACCCCTGTGTTGTTCACAAGAGTAGGGAGTGATTCCCTGTTATATATTCCCAAATACATTATCCAGACACCTGTGTTGTTCCCAAGAATAGGTAGTGATTCCCTGTCATGTAGTCCCAAATATATTATCCAGACACCTGTGTTGTTCCCAAGAGTAGGTAGTGATCCCCTGTCATATAATCCCAAATCAATTATTCAGACAACTGTGTTGTTCCCAAGAGTAGGGAGTGATTCCCTCTAATATAGTCCCAAATACATTATCCAGACAGTTGTGTTGTTCCCAAGAGTAGGGAGTGATTCCCTGTCATATAATCCGAAATATATTATTCAGACAGTTGTGTTGTTCCCAACAGTAGGGATTGATTCCCTGTCATACAATCCCAAATACATTATCCAGACACCTGTGTTGTTCCGAGAGTAGGGAGTTATTCCATGTCATATAATCCCAAATACATTATCCAGACACCTGTGTTGTTCCAAAGAGTAGGTAGTGATTCCCTGCCATATATTCCCAAATACTTTATTCAGACACCTGTGTTGTTCCCAAGAGTAGGTAGTGATTCCCTGTCAAATAGTCCCAAATACATTATTCAGACACCTGTGTTGTTCCCAAGAGTAGGGAGTGATTCTCTGTCATATATTCCCATATACATTATCCAGACACCTGTGTTGTTCCCAAGAGAAGATAGTGATTCCCTGTCATATAATCCCAAATATATTAATCATACACCTGTGTTGTTCCCAAGAGTAGGTAGTGATTCCCTGTCATATAGTCCCACATACATTATTCAGACACCTGTGTTGTTCCTAAGAGTAGGGAGTGATTCCCTGTCATATATTCCCATATACATTATCCAGACACCTGTGTTGTTCCCAAGAGAAGATAGTGATTCCCTCTCATCTAATCCCAAATATATTATTCATACACCTGTGTTGTTCCCAAGAGTAGGTAATGATTCCCTGTCATATAGTCCCACATACATTATTCAGACACCTGTGTTGTTCCCAACAGTAGGGCGTGATTATCTTTCATACAATCCCAAATACATTATCCATAAACCTGTGTTGTTCCCAGAGTAGAGAGTGATTCCCTGTAATATAGTCCCAAATACATTATCCAGAACTTGTGTTGTTCCCAAGAGTAGGAAGTGATTCCCTGTCATATATTCCCAAATACATTATATTGACACCTGTATTGTACCCAGAGTAGGGAGAGATTTCTTGTCAAATAGTCCCGAATACATTATCCAGAAAACTGTTTTGTTCCCAAGAGTAGGGAGTGATTCCCTGTAATATTGTCCCAAATATATTATCCAGACAGTTGTGTTGTTCCCAAGAGTAGGGAATGATTCCCTGTCATATAATCACAAATACATTATCCAGACGCCTGTGTTGTTCTCAAGAGTAGGGAGTGATTCCCTGTAATATATTCCCAAATACATTATCCAGAATTGTGTTGTTCCCAAGAGTAGGGAGTGATTCCCTATCATATAATCCCAAATACATTATCCAGACACCTGTGTTGTTCCCAAGAGTAGGTAGAGATCCCCTGTCATATAATCACAAATACATTATCGAGACACCTGTGAATGTTCCCAAGAGTAGGTAGTGATCCCCTGTCATATAATCCCAAATCAATTATTCAGACAACTGTGTTGTTCCCAAGAGTATTGAGTGATTCCCTGTAATATAGTCCCAAATACATTATCCAGACAGATGTGTTGTTCCCAAGAGTAGGGAGTGATTCCCTGTCATATAATCCGAAATATATTATTCAGACAGTTGTGTTGTTCCCAACAGTGGGGAGTGATTCCCTGTCATACAATCCCAAATACATTATCCAGACACCTGTGTTGTTCCCAAGAGAAGATAGTGATTCCCTCTCATCTAATCCCAAATATATTATTCATACACCTGTGTTGTTCCCAAGAGTAGGTAATGATTCCCTGTCATATAGTCCCACATACATTATTCAGACACCTGTGTTGTTCCCAACAGTAGGGCGTGATTATCTTTCATACAATCCCAAATACATTATCCATAAACCTGTGTTGTTCCCAGAGTAGAGAGTGATTCCCTGTAATATAGTCCCAAATACATTATCCAGAACTTGTGTTGTTCCCAAGAGTAGGAAGTGATTCCCTGTCATATATTCCCAAATACATTATATTGACACCTGTATTGTACCCAGAGTAGGGAGAGATTTCTTGTCAAATAGTCCCGAATACATTATCCAGAAAACTGTTTTGTTCCCAAGAGTAGGGAGTGATTCCCTGTAATATTGTCCCAAATATATTATCCAGACAGTTGTGTTGTTCCCAAGAGTAGGGAATGATTCCCTGTCATATAATCACAAATACATTATCCAGACGCCTGTGTTGTTCTCAAGAGTAGGGAGTGATTCCCTGTAATATATTCCCAAATACATTATCCAGAATTGTGTTGTTCCCAAGAGTAGGGAGTGATTCCCTATCATATAATCCCAAATACATTATCCAGACACCTGTGTTGTTCCCAAGAGTAGGTAGAGATCCCCTGTCATATAATCACAAATACATTATCGAGACACCTGTGAATGTTCCCAAGAGTAGGTAGTGATCCCCTGTCATATAATCCCAAATCAATTATTCAGACAACTGTGTTGTTCCCAAGAGTATTGAGTGATTCCCTGTAATATAGTCCCAAATACATTATCCAGACAGATGTGTTGTTCCCAAGAGTAGGGAGTGATTCCCTGTCATATAATCCGAAATATATTATTCAGACAGTTGTGTTGTTCCCAACAGTGGGGAGTGATTCCCTGTCATACAATCCCAAATACATTATCCAGACACCTGTGTTGTTCCCAGAGTAGGGAGTGATTCCATGTCATATAATCCCAAATACATTATCCAGACACCTGCGTTGTTCACAAGAGTAGGTAGTGATTCTCTGTCATATATTCCCAAATACATTACTCAGACACCTGTGTTGTTCCCAAGAGTAGGGAGTGATTCCCTGTCATATATTCCCAAATACACTATCCATAAACCTGTGTTGTTCCCAAGAGTAGGGGGTGATTCCATGTAGTATTGTCCCAAATACTTTATCCAGACAGTGGTGTTGTTCCCAAGAGTAGGGAATGATTCCCTGTCATATAATCCGAAATACATTATCCAGACTGTTGTGTTGTTCCCAACAGTAGGGAGTGATTCTCTGTCATACAATCCGAAATACATTATCCAGACACTTTTGTTGTTCCCAGAGTAGGGAGTGATTCCCTGGGATATAATCCCAAATACTGTATCCATAAACCTGTGTTGTTCCCAGTGTAGGGAGTGATTCCCTGTCATATAATCACAAATACATTATCCACACACCTGTGTTGTTCCCAAGAGTAGGGAGTTATTCCCTGTTTAATATTCCGAAATACATTATCCATAAACCTGTGTTGTTCCCAAGGGTAGAGGGTGATTCCCTGTAGTATAGTCCCAAATACATTATCCAGAAACCTGTGTTGTCCCAAGAGTAGGAAGTGATTCCGTGTCATATATTCCAAAATACATTATCTTGACACCTGTATTGTTCCCAGAGTAGGGAGAGATTTCTTGTCAAATAGTCCCGAATACATTATCCAGAAAACTGTGTTGTTCCCAAGAATAGGGGTGATTCCCTGTCATATAATCCGAAATACATTATCCAGACAGTTGTGTTGTTCCCAACAGTAGGGAGTGATTCTCTGCCATACAATCCCAAATACATTATCCAGACACCTGTGTTGTTCCCAGAGTAGGGATTGATTCCACGGTATATAATCCCAAATACTGTATCCATAAACCTGTGTTGTTTCCAGAGTAGGGAGTGACTCACTGTCCTGTAATCAGAAATACATTATCCAGACACCTGTATTGTTCTCAAGAGTAGGGAGTGATTCCCTGTAATATAGTCTCAAATACATTATCCAGACAGTTGTGTTTTTCCCAAGAGTAGGGAGTTATTCCCTGTCATACTATCCCAAATACATTATCCAGACACCTGTGTTGTTCCCAGAGTAGGGAGTGATTACCTGTCATATAATCCCAAATACATTATCCAGACACGTGTGTTGTTCCCAAAAGTAGGTCGTGATTCCCTGTCATATATTCCCAAATACATTATTCAGACACATGTGTTGTTCCCAAGAGTAGGTAGTGATCCCCTGTCATATAATCCCAAATTAATTATTCAGACAACTGTGTTGTTCCCAAGAGTAGGGGGTGATTCCCTGTAATATAGTCCCAAATTCATTATCCATACAGTTTTATTGTTCCCAAGAGTAGGGAGTGATTCCCTGTCATATAATCCGAAATAAATTATTCAGACAGTTGTGTTGTTCCCAACAGTAGGGAGTGATTCCCTGTAATACAATCCCAAATACATTATCCAAACACCTGTGTAGTTCCCAGAGTAGGGAGTGATTCCCTGTCATATAATCCCAAATACATTATCGAGAAACCTGTGTTGTTCCCAAGAGTAGGTAATGATTCCCTGTCATATATTCCCAAATACATTATTCAGACACCTGTGTTGTTCCCAAGAGTAGGTAGTGATTCCCTGTCAAATAGCCCCAAATACGTTATTCAGACCCCTGTGTTGTTCACAAGAGTAGGGAGTGATTCCCTGTTATATATTCCCAAATACATTATCCAGACACCTGTGTTGTTCCCAAGAATAGGTAGTGATTCCCTGTCATGTAGTCCCAAATATATTATTCATACACCTGTGTTGTTCCCAAGAGTAAGTAGTGATTCCCTGTCATACAGACCCAAATACATTATTCAGACACCTGTGTTGTTCCTAAGAGTAGGGAGAGATTCACTGTCATATATTTCCAAATACACTATCCATAAACCTGTGTTGTTCCAAAGGGTAGGGGGTGATTCACTGTAATAAAGTCCCAAACACATTATCCAGATAGTTGTGTTGTTCCCAAGAGTAGGGAATGATTCCCTGTCATATAATCCGAAATACATTATCAAGACAGTTGTGTTGTTCCTAACAGTAGGGAGTGATTCTCTGTCATACAAACCCAAATACATTATCCAGACACCTGTGTTGTTCCCAGAGTAGGGTGTGATTCCCTGGCATATAATCCCAAATATTGTATCCATAAACCTGTGTTGTTCCCAGAGTAGGGAGATATTCCCTGTCATATAATCACAAATACATTATCCAGACACCAGTGTTGTTCCCAAGAGTAGGTAGTGATTCCCCGTCATATATTCCAAAATACTTTATCTTGACATTTGTATTGTTCCCAGAGTAGGGAGAGATTACTTGTCAAATAGTCCCGAATACATTATCCAGAAAACTGTGTTGTTCCCAAGAGTAGGGAGTGATTCCCTCTAATATAGTCCCAAATACATTATCCAGACAGTTGTTTTGTTCCCAAAAGTAGGGGATTATTCCCTGTCATATAATCCGAAATACATTATCCAGACAGTTGTGTTGTTCCCAACAGTAGGGAGTGATTCTCTTTCATACAATCCCAAATACATTATCCAGACACCTGTGTTGTTCCCAGAGTAGGGAGTGATTCCCTGGCATATTAACCAAATACATTATTCAGACACCTGTGTTGTTCCCAAGAGTAGGGAGTGCTTCCCTGTCATATATTCCCAAATACATTATCTAGAAACCTGTGTTGTTCCCAAGAGTAGGTAGTGATTCCCTGTCATCTAGTCCCAAATATATATTATTCATACACCTGTGTTGTTCCCAAGAGTAGGTAGTGATTCCCTGTCATATAGTCCCAAATACATTATCCATACAGTTGTGTTGTTCCCAAGAGTAGGGAGTGATTCCCTCTCATATAATCCGAAATACATTATTCAGACAGTTTTGTTGTTCCCAAAAGTAGGGAGTGATTCCCTGTAATACAATACCAAATACATTATCCAGACACCTGTGTAGTTCCCAGAGTAGGGAGTGATTCCCTGTCATATAATCCCAAATACATTATCGAGAAACCTGTGTTGTTCCCAAGAGTAGGTAGTGATTCCCTGTCATATATTCCCAAATACATTATTCAGACACCTGTGTTGTTCCTAAGAGTAGGGAGAGATTCCCTGTCAAATACACTATCCATAAACCTGTGTTGTTCCCAAGGGTAGGGGGTGATTCACTGTAATAAAGTCCCAAACACATTATCCAGACAGTTGTGTTGTTCCCAAGAGTAGGGAATGATTCCCTGTCATATAATCCGAAATACACTATCCAGACAGTTGTGTTGTTCCTAACAATAGGGAGTGATTCTCTGTCATACAATCCCAAATACATTATCCAGACACCTGTGTTGTTCCCAGAGTAGGGTGTGATTCCCTGTCATATAATCACAAATACATTATCCAGAAACCTGTGTTGTTCCCAAGAGTAGGGAATGATTCCCTGTCATATAATCCGAAATACACTATCCAGACAGTTGTGTTGTTCCTAACAATAGGGAGTGATTCTCTGTCATATATTCCAAAATACATTATCTTGACATTTGTATTGTTCCCAGAGTAGGGAGAGATTACTTGTCAAATAGTCCCGAATACATTATCCAGAAAACTGTGTTGTTCCCAAGAGTAGGGAGTGATTCCCTGTAATATAGTCCCAAATACATTATCCAGACAGTTGATTTGTTCCCAAAAGTAGGGGATTATTCCCTGTCATATAATCCGAAATACATTATCCAGACAGTTGTGTTGTTCCCAACAGTAGGGAGTGATTCTCTTTCATACAATCCCAAATACATTATCCAGACACCTGTGTTGTTCCCAGAGTAGGGAGTGATTCCCTGGCATATTATCCCAAATACATTATTCAGACACCTGTGTTGTTCCCAAGAGTAGGGAGTGCTTCCCTGTCATATATTCCCAAATACATTATCCAGAAACCTGTGTTGTTCCCAAGAGTAGGTAGTGATTCCCTGTCATCTTGTCCCAAATATATATTATTCATACACCTGTGTTGTTCCCAAGAGTAGGTAGTGATTCCCTGTCATATAGTCCCAAATACATTATTCAGACACCTGTGTTGTTCCCAGAGTAGGGAGTGATTCCCTGGTATATAATCCCAAATACTGTATCCATAATCCTGTGTTGTTCCCAGAGTAGGGAGTGATTCCCTGTCATATAATCCCAAATACATTATCCAAACACCTGTGTTGTTCCCAAGAGTAGGTAGTGATCCCCTGTCATATAATCCCAAATCAATTATTCAGACAACTGTGTTGTTCCCAAGAGTAGGGGGTGATTCCCTGTAATATAGTCCCAAATACATTATCCAGACACCTGTGTAGTTCCCAGAGTAGGGAGTGATTCCCTGTCATATAATCCCAAATACATTATCGAGAAACCTGTGTTGTTCCCAAGAGTAGGTAGTGATTCCCTGTCATATATTCCCAAATACATTATTCAGACACCTGTGTTGTTTCCAAGAGTAGGTAGTGATTCCCTGTCAAATAGTCCCAAATACGTTATTCAGACCCCTGTGTTGTTCCCAAGAGTAAGTAGTGATTCCCTGTCATATAGACCCAAATACATAATTCAGACACCTGTGTTGTTCCTAAGAGTAGGGAGAGATTCCCTGTCAAATACACTATCCATAAACCTGTGTTGTTCCCAAGGGTAGGGGGTGATTCACTGTAATAAAGTCCCAAACACATTATCCAGACAGTTGTTTTGTTCCCAAGAGTAGGGAATGATTCCCTGTCATATAATCCGAAATAAACTATCCAGACAGTTGTGTTGTTCCTAACAGTAGGGAGTGATTCTCTGTCATACAATCCCAAATACATTATCCAGACACCTGTGTTGTTCCCAGAGTAGGGTGTGATTCCCTGTCATATAATCACAAATACATTATCCAGAAACCTGTGTTGTTCCCAAGAGTAGGTAGTGATTCCCTGTCATATAGTCCCAAATATATTATTCATACACATGTGTTGTTCCCAAGAGTAAGTAGTGATTCCATGTCATATAGTCCCAAATACATTATTCAGACACCTGTGATGTTCCCAAGAGTAGGGAGTGATTCCCTGTCATATATTCCCAAATACATTATCTTGACATTTGTATTGTTCCCAGAGTAGGGAGAGATTTCTTGTCAAATAGTCCCGAATACATTATCCAGAAAACTGTGTTGTTCCAATGAGTAGGGAGTGATTCCCTGTAATATAGTCCCAAATACATTATCCAGACAGTTGTGTTGTTCCCAAAAGTAGGGGATTATTCCCTGTCATATAATCCGAAATACATTATCCAGACAGTTGTGTTGTTCCCAACAGTAGGGAGTGATTCTCTCTCATACAATCCCAAATACATTATCCAGACACCTGTGTTGTTCCCAGAGTAGGTAGTGATTCCCTGGTATATTATCCCAAATACATTATTCGGACACCTGTGTTGTTCCCAAGAGTAGGGAGTGATTCCCTGTCATATATTCCCAAATACATTATCCAGAAACCTGTGTTGTTCCCAAGAGTAGGTAGTGATTCCCTGCCATCTAGTCCCAAATATATTATTCATACACCTGTGTTGTTCCCAAGAGTAGGTAGTGATTCCCTGTCATATAGTCCCAAATACATTATTCAGACACCTGTGTTGTTCCCAGGGTAGGGAGTGATTCCCTGGCATATAATCCCAAATACTGTATACATAAACCTGTGTTGTTCCCAGAGTAGGGAGTGATTCCCTGTCATATAAACACAAATACATTATCCAGACACCTGTGTTGTTCCCAAGAGTAGGTAGTGATACCCTGTCATATAGCCACAAATATATAATTGATACCCCTGTGTTGTTCCCAAGAGTAGGTAGTGATTCCCTGTCATATATTCCCAAATACGTTATCCAGAAATCTGTGTTGTTCCCAAGAGTAGGTAGTGATTCCCTGTCATCTAGTCCCAAATATATTATTCCTACACCTGTGTTGTTCCCAAGAGTAGGTAGTGATTCCCTGTCATATAATCCCACATACATTATTCAGACACCTGTGTTGTTCCTAAGAGTAGGGAGTGATTCCCTGTCATATATTCCCATATACATTATCCAGACACCTGTGTTGTTCCCAAGAGAAGATAGTGATTCCCTGTCATCTAATCCCAAATATATTATTCATACACCTGTGTTGTTCCCAAGAGTAGGTAGTGATTCCCTGTCATATAGTCCCACATACATTATTCAGACACCTGTGTTGTTCCCAACAGTAGGGCGTGATTATCTTTCATACAATCCCAAATACATTATCCATAAACCTGTGTTGTTCCCAGAGTAGAGAGTGATTCCCTGTAATATAGTCCCAAATACATTATCCAGAAACTTGTGTTGTTCCCAAGAGTAGGAAGTGATTCCCTGTCATATATTCCCAAATACATTATATTGACACCTGTATTGTACCCAGAGTAGGGAGAGATTTCTTGTCAAATAGTCCCGAATACATTATCCAGAAAACTGTTTTGTTCCCAAGAGTAGGGAGTGTTTCCCTGTAATATTGTCCCAAATACATTATCCAGACAGTTGTGTTGTTCCCAAGAGTAGGGAATGATTCCCTGTCATATAATCACAAATACATTATCCAGACGCCTGTGTTGTTCTCAAGAGTAGGGAGTGATTCCCTGTAATATAGTCCAAAATACATTATCCAGACAGTTGTGTTGTTCCCAAGAGTATTGAGTGATTCCCTATCATATAATCCCAAGTACATTATCCAGACACCTGTGTTGTTCCCAAGAGTAGGTAGAGATCCCCTATAATATAATATAATCTAAAATACATTATCGAGACACCTGTGAATGTTCCCAAGAGTAGGGAGTGATTCCCTGTTATATAGTCCCAAATACATTATTCAGACAACTGTGTTGTTCCCAAGAGTAGGTAGTGATCCCCTGTCATATAATACCAAATCAATTATTCAGACAACTGTGTTGTTCCCAAGAGTATTGAGTGATTCCCTGTAATATAGTCCCAAATACATTATCCAGACAGATGTGTTGTTCCCAAGAGTAGGGAGTGATTCCCTGTCATATAATACGAAATATATTATTCAGACAGTTGTGTTGTTCCCAACAGTGGGGAGTGATTCCCTGTCATACAAACCCAAATACATTATCCAGACACCTGTGTTGTTCCCAGAGTAGGGAGTGATTCCATGTCATATAATCCCAAATACATTATCCAGACACCTGCGTTGTTCACAAGAGTAGGTAGTGATTCTCTGTCATATATTCCCAAATAAATTACTCAGACACCTGTGTTGTTCCCAAGAGTAAGTAGTGATTCCCTGTCAAATAGACCCAAATACATTATTCAGACACCTGTGTTGTTCCCAAGAGTAGGGAGTGATTCCCTGTTGTATAGTCCCAAATACATGATCCAGACACCTGTGTTGTTCCCAGAGTAGGGAGTGATTCCCTGTCATATATTCCCAAATACACTATCCATAAACCTGTGTTGTTCCCAAGAGTAGGGGGTGATTCCCTGTAGTATTGTCCCAAATACTTTATCCAGACAGTTGTGTTGTTCCCAAGAGTAGGGAATGATTCCCTGTCATATAATCCGAAATACATTATCCAGACTGTTGTGTTGTTCCCAACAGTAGGGAGTGATTCTCTGTCATACAATCCCAAATACATTATCCAGACACTTTTTTTGTTCTCAGAGTAGGGAGTGATTCCCTGGGATATAATCCCAAATACTGTATCCATAAACCTGTGTTGTTCCCAGAGTAGGGAGTGATTCCCTGTCATATAATCACAAATACATTATCCACACACCTGTGTTGTTCCCAAGAGTAGGGAGTTATTCCCTGTTTAATATTCCGAAATACATTATCCATAAACCTGTATTGTTCCCAGAGTAGGGAGAGATTTCTTGTCAAATAGTCCCGAATACATTATCCAGAAAACTGTGTTGTTCCCAAGAATAGGGAGTGATTCCCTGTCATATAATCCGAAATACATTATCCAGACAGTTGTGTTGTTCCCAACAGTAGGGAGTGATTCATACAATCCCAAATACATTATCCAGACACCTGTGTTGTTCCGAGAGTAGGGATTGATTCCATGGTATATAATCCCAAATACTGTATCCATAAACCTGTGTTGTTTCCAGAGTAGGGAGTGACTCACTGTCCTATAATCAGAAATACATTATCCAGACACCTATGTTGTTCCCAAGAGTAGGGAGTGATTCCCTGTAATATAGTCCCAAATACATTATCCAGACAGTTGTGTTTTTCCCAAGAGTAGGGAGTTATTCCCTGTCATACAATCCCAAATACATTATCCAGACACCTGTGTTGTTCCCAGAGTAGGGAGTGATTACCTGTCATATAATCCCAAATACATTATCCAGACACCTGTGTTGTTCCCAAGAGTAGGTCGTGATTCCCTGTCATATATTCCCAAATACATTATTCAGACACCTGTGTTGTTCCCAAGAGTAGGTAGTGATCCCCTGTCATAAAATCCCAAATCAATTATTCAGACAACTGTGTTGTTCCCAAGAGTAGGGGGTGATTCCCTGTAATATAGTCCCAAATTCATTATCCATACAGTTTTGTTGTTCCCAAGAGTAGGGAGTGATTCCCTGTCATATAATCCGAAATACATTATTCAGACAGTTGTGTTGTTCCCAACAGTAGGGAGTGATTCCCTGTAATACAATCCCAAATACATTATCCAGACACCTGTGTAGTTCCCAGATTAGGGAGTGATTCCCTGTCATATAATCCCAAATACATTATCGAGAAACCTGTGTTGTTCCCAAGAGTAGGTAATGATTCCCTGTCATATATTCCCAAATACATTATTCAGACACCTGTGTTGTTCCCAAGAGTAGGTAGTGATTCCCTGTCAAATAGTCCCAAATACGTTATTCAGACCCCTGTGTTGTTCACAAGAGTAGGGAGTGATTCCCTGTTATATATTCCCAAATACATTATCCAGACACCTGTGTTGTTCCCAAGAGTAGGTAGTGATTCCCTGTCATATAGTCCCAAATATATTATTCATACACCTGTGTTGTTCCCAAGAGTAAGTAGTGATTCCCTGTCATACAGACCCAAATACATTATTCAGACACCTGTGTTGTTCCTAAGAGTAGGGAGAGATTCCCTGTCATATATTCCCAAATACACTATCCATAAACCTGGGTTGTTCCAAAGGGTAGGGGGTGATTCACTGTAAAAAAGTCCCAAACACAATATCCAGATAGTTGTGTTGTTCCCAAGAGTAGGGAATGATTCCCTGTCATATAATCCGAAATACATTATCAAGACAGTTGTGTTGTTCCTAACAGAAGGGAGTGATTCTCTGTCATACAATCCCAAATACATTATCCAGACACCTGTGTTGTTCCCAGAGTAGGGTGTGATTCCCTGGCATATAATCCCAAATACTGTATCCATAAACCTGTGTTGTTCCCAGAGTAGGGAGATATTCCCTGTCATATAATCACAAATACATTATCCAGACACCAGTGTTGTTCACAAGAGTAGGGAGTGATTCCCTGTCATATATTCCAAAATACATTATCTTGACATTTGTATTGTTCCCAGAGAAGGGAGAGATTTCTTGTCAAATAGTCCCGAATACATTATCCAGAAAACTATGTTGTTCCCAAGAGTAGGGAGTGATTCCCTGTAATATAGTCCCAAATACATTATCCAGACAGATGTTTTGTTCCCAAAAGTAGGGGATTATTCCCTGTCATATAATCCGAAATACATTATCCAGACAGTTGTGTTGTTCCCAACAGTAGGGAGTGATTCTCTTTCATACAATCCCAAATACATTATCCAGACACCTGTGTTGTTCCCAGAGTAGGGAGTGATTCCCTGGCATATTATCCCAAATACATTATTCAGACACCTGTGTTGTTCCCAAGAGTAGGGAGTGATTCCCAGTCATATATTCCCAAATACATTATCCAGAAACCTGTGTTGTTCCCAAGAGTAGGTAGTGATTCCCTGTCATCTAGTCCCAAATATATATTATTCATACACCTGTGTTGTTCCCAAGAGTAGGTAGTGATTCCCTGTCATATAGTCCCAAATACATTATTCAGACACCTGTGTTGTTCCCAAGAGTAGGTAGGGATCCCCTGTCATATAATCCCAAATCAATTATTCAGACAACTGTGTTGTTCCCAAGAGTAGGGAGTGATTCCCTGTCATATAACCCCAAATACATTATCCAGACACCTGTGTTGTTCCCAAGAGTAGGTAGTGATCCCCTGTCATATAATCCCAAATCAATTATTCAGACAACTGTGTTGTTCCCAAGAGTAGGGAGTGATTCCCTGTAATATAGTCCCAAATTCATTATCCATACAGTTGTGTTGTTCCCAAGAGTAGGGAGTGATTCCCTGTCATATAATCCGAAATACATTATTCAGACAGTTGTGTTGTTCCCAAAAGTAGGGAGTGATTCCCTGTAATACAATCCCAAATACATTATCCAGACACCTGCGTAGTTCCCAGAGTAGGGAGTGATTCCCTGTCATATAATCCCAAATACATTATCCAGAAACCTGTGTTGTTCCCAAGAGTAGGTAGTGATTCCCTGTCATCTAGTCCCAAATATATTATTCATACACCTGTGTTGTTCCCAAGAGTAGGTAGTGATTCCCTGTCATATAGTCCCAAATACATTATTCAGACACCTGTGTTGTTCCCAGAGTAGGGAGTGATTCCCTGGTATATAATCCCAAATACTGTATCCATAAACCTGTGTTGTTCCCAGAGTAAGAGTGATTCCCTGTCATATAAACACAAATACATTATCCAGACACCTGTGTTATTCCCAAGAGTAGGCAGTGATTCCCTGTCATATAGTCACAAATATATAATTGATACCCCTATTTTGTTCCCAAGTGTAGGTAGTGATTCCCTGTCATATATTCCCAAATACATTATTCAGACACCTGTGTTGTTCCCAGAGTAGGGAGTGATTCCCTGTCATATAATCCCAAATACATTATCCAGACACCTGTGTTGTTCCCAAGAGTAGGTAGTGATCCCCTGTCATATAAACCCAAATCAATTATTCAGACAACTGTGTTGTTCCCAAGAGTAGGGAGTGATTCCCTGTAATATAGTCCCAAATTCATTATCCATACAGTTGTGTTGTTCCCAAGAGTAGGGAGTGATTCCCTGTCATATAATCCGAAATACATTATTCAGACAGTTGTGTTGTTCCCAAAAGAAGGGAGTGATTCCCTGTAATACAATCCCAAATACATTATCCAGACACCTGTGTAGTTCCCAAGAATAGGTAGTGATTCCCTGTCATATATTCCCAAATACATTATTCAGATACCTGTGTTGTTCCCAAAAGAAGGTAGTGATTCCCTGTCAAATAGTCCCAAATACATTATTCAGACCCCTATGTTGTTCACAAGAGTAGGGAATGATTCCCTGTTATATATTCCCAAATACATTATCCAGACACCTGTGTTGTTCCCAAGAATAGGTAGTGATTCCCTGTGATCTAGTCCAAAATATATTATTCATACACCTGTGTTGTTCCCAAGAGTAGGTAGTGATTCCATGTCATATAGTCCCAAATACATTATTCAGACACCTGTGTTGTTCCCAAGAGTAGGGAGTGATTCCCTTTCATATATTCCCAGATACATTATCTTGACATTTGTTCTGTTCCCAGAGTAGGGAGAGATTTCTTGTCAAATAGTCCCGAATACATTATCCAGGAAACTGTGTTATTCCCAAGAGTAGGGAGTGATTCCCTGTAATATAGTCCCAAATACATTATCCAGACAGTTGTGTTGTTCCCAACAGTAGGGAGTGATTCTCTGTCATACAATCCCAAATACATTATCCAGACACCTGTGTTGTTCCCAGAGTAGGGAGTGATTCCCTGGCATATTATCCCAAATACATTATTCAGACACCTGTTTTGTTCCCAAGAGTAGGGAGGGATTCCCTGTCATATATTCCCAAATACATTATCCAGAAACCTGTGTTGTTCCCAAGAGTAGGTAGTGATTCCCTGTCATATAGTCCCAAATACATTATTCAGACACCTGTGTTGTTCCCAGAGTAGGGAGTGATACCCTGGCATATAATCCCAAATACTGTATCCATAAACCTGTGTTGTTCCCAGAGTAGGGAGTGATTCCCTGTCATATATTCACAAATACATTATCCAGACACCTGTGTTGTTCCCAAGAGTAGGTAGTGATACCTTGTCATATAGCCACAAATATATTTATGCAAAATAACAACACAAGTCCAGCGTAGATTGAAATAGGCCAAAGAATGACATTTAGATTTATTAATTAAGGAGCATGAAATTAGGCAAGCATACACCATCAAAATAAGATACATCCAATAATCTCAGCAAGCATGCCGGCCCCCAAAAGGTGTTTACACATAATTAGTAAATTATGCCTATCAGCTACCCACTACCAGTACTATCTGTACCACTACTGACTTATATACAATTCACATGGTATCGGTGGGGGTCACTCCGCCACTAGGTCACCCTCTGTGACCGACCCCCACCATAATTTATTGATACACATGTGTTGTTCCCAAGAGTAGGTAGTGATACCCTGTCATACAGCCACAAATATATAATTGGTACACCTGTGTTGTTCCCAAGAGTAGGTAGTGATTCCCTGTCATATATTCCCAAATACATTATCCAGAAAACTGTGTTGTTCCCAAGAGTAGGTAGTGATTCCCTGTCATCTAGTCCCAAATATATTATTCATACACCTGTGTTGTTCCCAAGAGTAGGTAGTGATTCCCTGTCATATAGTCCCAAATACATTATTCAGACACCTGTGTTGTTCCCAGAGTAGGGAGTGATTCCCTGGCATATAATCCCAAATACTTTATCCATAAACCTGTGTTGTTCCCAGAGTAGGGAGTGATTCCTTTTCATATAATCACAAATACATTATCCAGACACCTGTGTTGTTCCCAAGAGTAGGTAGTGATACCCTGTCATATAGCCACAAATATATAATTGATACACCTGTGTTGTTTCGAAGAGTAGGTAGTGATTCCCTGTCATATAGTCCCAAATACATTATTCAGACACTTGTGTTGTTCCCAAGAGTAGGGAGTGATTCCCTATCATATATTCCCAAATACATTATCCATAAACCTGTGTTGTTCCCAAGGGTAGGGGGTGATTCCCTGTTGTATAGTCCCAAATACATTATCCAGAAACCTGTGTTGTTCCCAAGAGTTGGGAGTGATTCCCTGTCATATTTTCTCAAATACATTATATTGACACCTGTATTGTTCATAGAGTAGGGAGATATTTCTTGTCAAATAGTCCCGAATACATTATCCAGAAAACTGTGTTGTTCCCAAGAGTAGGTAGTGATACCCTGTCATATAGCCACAAATATATAATTGATACCCCTGTGTTGTTCCCAAGAGTAGGTAGTGATTCCCTGTCATATATTCCCAAATACATTAACCAGAAACCTGTGTTGTTCCCAAGAGTAGGTAGTGATTCCCTGTCAAATAGTCCCAAATACATTATTCAGACACCTGTGTTGTTCCCAGAGTAGGGAATGATTCCCTGGTATATAATCCCAAATACTGTATTCATAAACCTGTGTTGTTCCCAGAGTAGGGAATGATTCCCTGTCATATAATCACAAATACATTATCCAGACACCTCTGTTGTTCCCAAGAGTAGGTTGTGATACCCTGTAATATAGCCACAAATATATAATTGATACACCTGTGTTGTTCCCAAGAGTAGGTAGTGATTCCCTGTCATATTGTCCCAAATACATTATTCAGACACTTGTGTTGTTCCAAAGAGTAGGGGGTGATTCCCTGTCATATATTCCCAAATACATTATCCATAAACTTGTGTTGTTCCCAAGGGTAGGGGGTGATTCCCTGTTGTGTAGTCCCAAATACATTATCCAGACACCTGTGTTGTTCCCAGAGTAGGGAGGGACTCACTGTCCTATAATCAGGAATACATTATCCAGACACCTATGTTGTTCACAAGAGTAGGGAGTGATTCCCTCAAATATTGTCCCAAATACATTATCCAGACAGTTGTGTTGTTCCCAAGAGTAGGGAGTGATTCCCTATCATATAATCCGAAATACATTATTCAGACAGTTGTGTTGTTCCCAACAGTAGGGAGTGATTCCCTGTCATACAATCCCAAATACATTATCCAGAGACCTGTGTTGTTCCCAGAGTAGGGAGTGATTACCTGTCATATAATCCCAAATACATTATCCAGACACCTGTGTTGTTCCCAAGAGTAGGTAGTGATTCCCTGTCATATATTCCCAAATACATTATTCAGACACCTGTGTTGTTCCCAAGAGTAGGGAGTTATTCCCTGTCATATAATCCGAAATACATTATTCAGACAGTTGTGTAGTTCCCAACAGTAGGGAGTGATTCCCTGTCATACAATCCCAAATACATTATACAGACACCTGTGTTATTCCCAGAGTAGGGAGTGATTCCCTGTCATATAATCCCAAATACATTATCCAGACACCTGTGTTGTTCCCAATAGTAGGTAGTGATCACCTGTCATATAATCCCAAATCAATTATTCAGACAACTGTGTTTTTCCCAAGAGTAGGGAGTGATTCCCTGTAATATAGTCCCAAATTCATTATCCATACAGTTGTGTTGTTCCCAAGAGTAGGGAGTGATTCCCTGTCATATAATCCGAAATACATTATTCAGACAGTTGTATTGTTACCAAAAGTAGGGAGTGATTCCCTGTAATACAATCCCAAATACATTATCCAGAAACCTGTGTAGTTCCAAGAGTAGGGAGTGATTCCCTGTCATATATTATCCCAACTACATTATCCAGACACCTGTGTTGTTCCCAAGAGTAGGGAATGATTCCCTGTCATATAGTCCCAAATACTGTATCCAGAAAACTGTGGTGTTCCTAAAGTAGGGAGTGATTCCCTGTCATATAATCCCAAATACATTATCCAGACACATGTGTTGTTCCCAAGAGTAGGTAGTGATTCCCTGTCATATAGTCCAACATACATTATTCAGACACCTGTGTTGTTCCCAAGAGTAGGTAGTGATTCCCTGTCATATATTCCCAAATACATTATTCAGATACCTGTGTTGTTCCTAAAGTAGGGAGTGATTCCCTGTCAAATAGTCCCAAATACGTTATTCAGACACATGTGTTGTTCACAAGAGTAGGGAGTGATTCCCTGTTATATATTCCCAAATACACTATCCATAAACCTGTGTTGTTCCCAAGGGTAGGGGGTGATTCACTGGAATAAAGTCCCAAATACATTATCCAGACAGTTGTGTTGTTCCCAAGAGTAGGGAATGATTCCCTGTCATATAATCCGAAATACATTGTCCAGACAGTTGTGTTGTTCCCAACACTAAGGAGTGATTAACTGTCTTACAATCCCAAATACATTATCCAGACATCTGTGTTTTTCCAAGAGTAGGGAGTGATTCTCTGTCATATAATCACAAATACATTATCCAGACACCTCAGTTGTTCCCATGAGTAGGGAGTTATTCCCTGTTATATAGTCCCAAATACATTATCCAGACACCTGTTTTGTTCCCAGAGTAGGGAATGACTCCCTGTCTTGTAGTACCAAATACTGTATCCAGAGACCTGTGGTGTTCCTAGAGTAGGGAGTGATTCCCTGTCATATAATCCCAAATACATTATCCAGACAACTGTGTTGTTCCCAAGGGTAGGGGTGATTCCCTGTAGTATAGTACCAAATACATTATCCAGAAACCTGTGTTGTTCCCAAGAGTAGGGAGTGATTACCTGTCATATATTCTCAAATACATTATCCAGACAGTTGTATTGTTCCAATGAGTAAGGAGTGATTCCCTCTCATATAATCCAAAATACATTATCCAGACAGTTGTGTTGTTCTCAAAAGTAGGGAGTGATTCCCTGTCATATAATCACAAATACATTATCCAGACACCTGTGTTGTTCCCAAGAGTAGGTAGTGATTCCCTGTCATATAGTCCCAAATATATTATTCATACACCTGTGTTGTTCCCAAGAGTAGGAATTGATTCCTGTCATATAGTCCCAAATACATTATTCTGACACCTGTGTTGCTCCCAAGAGTAGGGAGTGATTCCCTGTCATATATTCCCAAAAACATTATCAATAAACCTGTGTTGTTCCCAAGGGTACGGGGTGATTCCCTGTAGTATAGTCCCAAATACATTATCCAGTAACCTGTGTTGTTCCCAAGAGTAGGGAAAGATTCCCTGTCATATATTCCCAAATACATTATATTGACACCTGTATTGTTCTCAGTGTAGGGAGAGATTTCTTGTCAAATAGTCCCGAATACATTATCCAGAAAACTGTGTTGTTCCCAAGAGTAGGGAGTGATTCCCTGTAATATTGTCCCAAATAAATTATCCAGACAGTTGTGTTGTTCCCAAGAGTAGGGAATGATTCCCTGTCATATAATCTGAAATACATTATCCAGACAGTTGTGTTGTTCCCAACAGTAGGGAGTGATTCTCTGTCATTCAATCCCAAATACATTATCCAGACACCTGTGTTGTTCCCAGAGTAGGGAGTGATTCCCTGGCATATAATCCCAAATACTGTATCCATTAACCTGTGTTGTTCCCAGAATAGGGAGTGATTCCTTGTCATATAATCACAAATACATTATCCAGACACCTTTGTTGTTCCCAAGAGTAGGGACTGATTCACTGTAATATAGTCCCCAATACATTATTCAGACATCTGTTTTGTTCTCAAAAGTAGGGAGTGATTCCCTGTCATATATTCCCAAATACATTATCCAGAAACCTGTGTTGTTCCCAAGAGTAGGGAATGATTCCCTGTCATATATTCCGAAATACATTGTCCAGACAGTTGTGTTGTTCCCAAGAGTAGGGAGTGGCTCCATGTCATACAATCCAAAATACATTATAGAGACACCTGTGTTGTTTCCAGAGTAGGGAGTGATTCCCTGACATATAATACAAAATACTGTATCCATAAACCTGTGTTGTTCCCAGAGTAGGGAGTGATTCCCTGTCATATAATCACAAATACATTATCCAGACACCTGTGTTGTTCCCAAGAGTAGGGAGTGATTCCCTGTAGTATAATCCCAAATACATTATCCACAAACCTGGGTTGTTCCCAAGAGTAGGGAGTGATTCCCTGTAATATAGTCCCAAATATATTATCCAGACAGTTGTGTTATTCCCAAGAGTAGGGAGTGATTTTCTGTCATATAATCCGAAATACATTATCCAGACAATTGTGTTGTTCCCTACAGTAAGGAGTGATTACCTGTCATACAATCCCAAATATATTATCCAGACACTTGTGTTGTTCCCAGAGTAGGGAGTGATTCTCTGTCATATAATCCCAAATACATTATCCAGACAACTGTGTTTTTCCCATGAGTAGGGAGTGATTTCCTGTTATATAGTCCCAAATACATTGTCCAGACACCTGTTTTGTTCCCAGAGTAGCGAATGACTCCCTGTCTTGTAGTCCCAAATACTGTATCCATAAACTTCTGTTGTTCCCAGAGTAGAGAGTGATTCCCTGTCATATAATCACAAATATATTATCCAGACACCTGTCTTTTTCCCAAGAGTAGGGAGTGATTCCCTGTTATATAGTCCCAAATACATTATCCATACACCTATGTTGTTCCAAATGTAGGGAATGATTCCCTGTTTTGTAAGTCCCAAACACTGTATCCAGAGACCTATGTTGTTCCTAGAGTAGGGAGTGATTCCCTGTCATATAATATCAAAAACATTATCCTGACACCTGTGTTGCTCCCAAAAGTAGGTAGTGATTCCCTGTCATATAATCCCAAATACATTATTCAGACACCTGCATTGTTCTTAAGAGCAGGTAGTGATTCCCTGTCATATAGTCCCAAATACATTATCCAGACACCTCAGTTCCCAAGGGTAGGGGTGATTCCCTGTAGTAAATTCCAAAAATACATTATCCAGAGACCTGTGTTGTTCCCAAGAGTAGGGAGTGATTCCCTATGATATATTCCCAAATACCTTATCCAGACACCTGTTTTGTTCCCAAGGGTAGGGGGTGATTCCCTGTAATATAGTCCCAAATACATTATCCAGACAGTTGTGTTGTTCCCAAAAGTAGGGAGTGATTCCCTGTCATACAATCCCAAATACATTATCCAGACACCTGTGTTGTTCGCAGAGTAGGGAGTGATTCCCTGTCATATAATCCCAAATACATTATCCAGACATCTGTATTGTTCCCAAGAGTAGGTAGCGATTCCCTGTCATATATTCCCAAATACATTATCCAGACACCTGTGTTGTTCCCTAGAGTAGGTAGTGATTCCCTGTCATATAGTCCCAAATACATTATTCAGACACCTGTGTTGTTCCCAAGAGTAGGGAGTGATTCCCTGTCATATATTCCCAAATACATTATCCAGACACCTGGGTTGTTCCCAAGAGTAGGTAGTGATTCCCTCTCATCTAGTCCCAAATATATAATTCATACACCTGTGTTGTTCCCAAGAGTAGGGAGTGATACCCTGTCATATATTCCCAATTGCTGAATCCGTAAACCTCATCTAGTCCCAAATACATTATCCAGACACCTGTGTTGTTCCCAAGAGTAGGTAGTGATTCCCTGTCATATAGTCCCAAATACATTATTCAGACACCTGTGTTGTTCCTAAGAGAAGGGAGTGATTCCCTGTCATATATTCCCAAATACACTTTCCATAAACCTGTGTTGTTCCCAAGGGTAGGGGTTGATTCCCTGTAGTATAGTCCCAAATACATTATCCAGAAACCTGTGTTGTTCCCAAGAGTAGGGAGTGATTCCTTTTCATATATTCCCAAATACATTATCTTGATACCTGTATTTTTCCCAGTGTAGGGAGAGATTTCTTGTCAAATATTCCCGAATACATTATCCAGAAAACTGTGTTGTTCCCAAGAGTAGGGAGTGATTTCCTCTAATATATTCCCAAATACATTATCCAGACAACTGTATTGTTCCCAGAGTAGGGAGGGATTTCCTATCAAATAGTCCCGAATACATTATTCAGACACTTGTGTTGTTCCCAGAGTAGGGAGTGATTACCTGTCATATATTCCAAATACATTATCCAGACAGTTATATTGTTCCCAAGAGTAGGGATTGATTCCCTCTCATATAATCCCAAATACATCATCCAGACAGTTGTGTTGTTCCCAACAGTAGGGAGTGATTCAATGTTATATATTCCCTAATACATTATCCAGACACTTGTATTGTTCCCAGAGTAGGGAGTGATTCCCTGGCATATAATCCCAATTGCTGAATCCGTAAACCTGTGTTGTTCCCAGAGTAGGGAGTGATTCCCTGTCATATAGTCCCAAATACATTATCCAGACACCTGTGTTGTTCCCAAGAGTAGGGACTGATTCCCTCTCATATATTCCCAAATACATTATCCAGACACCTGTATTGTTCCAAGAGTAGGGAGAGATTTCTTTTCAAATAGTCCCGAATACATTATCCAGAAAACTGTGTTGTTCCCAAGAGTAGGGAGTGATTCCCTGGCATATAATCCCAATTGCTGAATCCGTAAACCTGTGTTGTTCCCAGAGTAGGGATTGATTCCCTGTCATATAATCCCAAATACAATATCCAGACACTTGTGTTGTTCCCAAGAGTAGGTAGTGATTCCCTGACATATAGTCCCAAATACATTATTCAGACACCTGTGTGGTTCCCAATAGTAGGGAGTGATTCCCTGTCATATATTCCCAAATACATTATCCAGACACCTGTTTTGTTCCCAAGGGTAGGGGGAGATTCCCTGTAGTAAATTCCCAAATACATTATCCAGAGACCTGTGTTGTTCCCAAGAGTAGGGAGTGATTCCCTGTGATATATTCCCAAATACCTTATCCAGACACCTGTTTTGTTCCCAAGGGTAGGGGGTGATTCCCTGTAATATAGTCCCAAATACATTATCCAGACAGTTGTGTTGTTCCCAAGAGTAGGGAGTGATTCCCTGTCATACAATCCCAAATACATTATCCAGACACCTGTGTTGTTCGCAGAGTAGGGAGAGATTTCTTTTCAAATAATCCCGAATACATTATCCAGAAAACTGTGTTGTTCCCAAGAGTAGGGAGTGATTCCCTGTAATATTGTCACAAATACATTATCCAGACAGTTGTGTTGTTCCCAAGAGTAGGGAGTGATTCCCTGTCATATAATCTGAAATACATTATCCAGACAGTTGTTTTGTTCCCAACAGTAGGGAGTGATTCTCTGTCATACAATCCCAAATACAATATCCAGACACCTGTGTTGTTCCCAGAGTAGGGAGTGATTCCCTGGCATATAAACCCAAATACTGTATCCATAAACCTGTGTTGTTCCCAGAGTAGGGAGTGATTCCCTGTCATATAATCACAAATACATTATCCCGACACCTGTGTTGTTCCCAGAGAAGGGAGTGATTACCTGTCATATATTCCAAATACATTATCCAGACAGTTATATTGTTCCCAAGAGTAGGGATTGATTCCCTCTCATATAATCCCAAATACATCATCCAGACAGTTGTGTTGTTCCCAAAAGTAGGGAGTGATTCAATGTCATATAATCCCAAATACATTACCCAGACACATGTGTTGTTCCCAGAGTAGGGAGTGATTCCCTGGCATATTATCCCAATTGCTGTATCCGTAAACCTGTGTTGTTCCCAGAGTAGGGAGTGATTCCCTGTCATATAGTCCCAAATACATTATCCAGACACCTGTGTTGTTCCCAAGGGTAGGGAGTGATTCCCTCTCATATATTCCCAAATACATTATCCAGACACCTGTATTGTTCCCAGAGTATTGAGAGATTTCTTTTCAAATAGTCCCGAATACATTATCCAGAAAACTGTGTTGTTCCCAAGAGTAGGGAGTGATTCCCTGTAATATAGTCCCGAATACATTATCCAGACAGTTGTGTTGTTCCCAAGAGTAGGGAATGATTCCCTGTCATATAATCCGAAATACATTATCCATACAGTTGTGTTGTTCCCAACAGTAGGGAGTGGCTCCATGTCATACAATAATTATGGTGGGGGTCGGTCACAGAGGGTGACCTAGTGGCGGAGTGACCCCCACCGATACCATGTGAATTGTATATAAGTCAGTAGTGGTACAGATAGTACTGGTAGTGGGTAGCTGATAGGCATGATTTACTAATTATGTGTAAACACCTTTTGGGGGCCGGCATGCTTGCTGAGATTATTGGATGTATCTTATTTTGATGGTGTATGCTTGCCTAATTTCATGCTCCTTAATTAATAAATCTAAATGTCATTCTTTGGCCTATTTCAATCTACGCTGGACTTGTGTTGTTATTTTGCATAAATGAATTTATGTGACAGCGGCGCATAAAGGATTTTATGCGAGATGACAAGGCAATGAAGGCGATTTGAGGTTAGACCTTTTATGGTAGAGAGAGTATTGGCCTAATTACTCGCTCACGCGTATGGATACACCAACCACGTGACCTAGAGCCAGCCTCACTCGATTTCCAAGTTAGCTTGTGTCGTTGTGAGACCTTTGCGCTGCAAATATTTCCGAATTTCTATTGTTACTGATTATTCGTTATCGCTGAATTTGTTGATTTTATTGCAAGATCAGTTTTGTTGTTCGGTTTATTCCGATGCGTTTGAAAAATCCCACCCTCCCTCCCTATTGTGTTAACAGTTGTTACCCAGTTTTATCTAATAAATCAAGTGGTGCATTATGTAGGGATACACTGTGAAACACTGTAGACAGAGAGGTAGTTCACAAAGTTTTTGAATTTTTTGACGGTTTTCCCTGTTATAGTTTGGTACACGAGGTTCTGCATTAACGCTTTTCCCTCCTCTAAGTTTTCAGTAGTGTACACAGGGTTTTTAGTGCGGGTACTTTTTACGAGTACATTTGTGTGGCTGTTTGGCCCTACCTCTCGGTCTGATGTTTTGGTAGTTATTGGTTGACTAATGTCTAGATATGTAACACCTTTATACATTGTGTGTTGTGTTTCCATAATGTTCATTATGAATTGTTCAAGAATGTTGGGTGGTTAGCCCACTATTTTCATTTACCATGTTTGGCTGGGAGATCGAGTACCCCAGCCTTTCTGTTTGTACATGTACGTGTATGGTTAATTCACGGCGGAGTGACCCCCACCGATACCATGTGAATTGTATATAAGTCAGTAGTGGTACAGATAGTACTGGTAGTGGGTAGCTGATAGGCATGATTTACTAATTATGTGTAAACACCTTTTGGGGGCCGGCATGCTTGCTGAGATTATTGGATGTATCTTATTTTGATGGTGTATGCTTGCCTAATTTCATGCTCCTTAATTAATAAATCTAAATGTCATTCTTTGGCCTATTTCAATCTACGCTGGACTTGTGTTGTTATTTTGCATAAATACATTATAGAGACACCTGTGTTGTTTCCAGAGTAGGGAGTGATTCCCTGGCATATAATCCAAAATACTGTATCCATAAACCTGTGTTGTTCCCAGAGTAGGGAGTGATTCCCTGTCATATAATCACAAATACATTATCCAGACACCTGTGTTGTTCCCAAGAGTAGGGAGTGATTCCCTGTAGTATAATCCCAAATACATTATCCACAAACCTGTGTTGTTCCCAAGAGTAGGGAGTGATTCCCTGTCATACAATCCCAAATACATTATCCAGACACCTGTGTTGTTCCCAGAGTAGGGAGTGATTCCCTGTCATATAATCCCAAATACATTATCCAGACACCTGTGTTGTTCCCAAGAGTAGGTAGTGATTCCCTGTCATATAGTCCCAAATACATTATTCAGACACCTGTGTTGTTCCCAAGAGTAGGGAATGATTCCGTGTCATATATTCCCAAATACATTATCCAGACACCTGTATTGTTCCCAAGAGTAGGTAGTGATTCCCTGTCATCTAGTCCCAAATATATTATTCATACACCTGTGTTGTTCCCAAGAGTATGTAATGATTCCCTGTCATATAGTCCCAAATACATTATTCAGACACCTGTGTTGTTCCTAAGAGAAGGGAGTGATTCCCTGTCATTTATTCCATAATACACTTTCTATAAACCTGCGTTTTTCCCAAGGGTAGGGGGTGATTCCCTGTAGTATAGCCCCAAATACATTATCCGTAAACCTGTGTTGTTCCCAGAGTAGGCAGTGAATCCCTGTCATATATTCCCAAATACATTATCCAGACACCTGTATTGTTCGCAGAGTAGGGAGAGATTTCTTGTCAAATAATCCCGAATACATTATCCAGAAAACTGTGTTGTTCCCAAGAGTAGGGAGTGATTCCCTGTAATATTGTCACAAATACATTATCCAGACAGTTGTGTTGTTCCCAAGAGTAGGGAATGATTCCCTGTCATATAATCTGAAATACATTATCCAGACAGTTGTTTTGTTCCTAACAGTAGGGAGTGATTCTCTGTCATACAATCCCAAATACAATATCCAGACACCTGTGTTGTTCCCAGAGTAGGGAGTGATTCCCTGGCATATAATCCCAAATACTGTATCCATAAACCTGTGTTGTTCCCAGAGTAGGGAGTGATTCCCTGTCATATAATCACAAATACATTATCCCGACACCTGTGTTGTTCCCAGAGAAGGGAGTGATTACCTGTCATATATTCCAAATACATTATCCAGACAGTTATATTGTTCCCAAGAGTAGGGAATGATTCCCTGTCATGTAATCCGAAATACATTATCCAGACAGTTGTGTTGTTCCCAACAGTAGGGAGTGGCTCCATGTCATATAATCCCAAACACATTACCCAGACACATGTGTTGTTCCCAGAGTAGGGAGTGATTCCCTGGCATATTATCCCAATTGCTGTATCCGTAAACCTGTGTTGTTCCCAGAGTAGGGAGTGATTCCCTGTCATATAGTCCCAAATACATTATCCAGACACCTGTGTTGTTACCAAGGGTAGGGAGTGATTACCTCTCATATATTCCCAAATACATTATCCAGACACCTGTATTGTTCCCAGAGTAGGGAGAGATTTCTTTTCAAATAGTCCCGAATACATTATCCAGAAAACTGTGTTGTTCCCAAGAGTAGGGAGTGATTCCCTGTAATATAGTCCCGAATACATTATCCAGACAGTTGTGTTGTTCCCAAGAGTAGGGAATGATTCCCTGTCATATAATCCGAAATACATTATCCAGACAGTTGTGTTGTTCCCAACAGTAGGGAGTGGCTCCATGTCATACAATCCAAAATACATTATAGAGACACCTGTGTTGTTTCCAGAGTAGGGAGTGATTCCCTGGCATATAATCCAAAATACTGTATCCATAAACCTGTGTTGTTCCCAGAGTAGGGAGTGATTCCCTGTCATATAATCACAAATACATTATCCAGACACCTGTGTTGTTCCCAAGAGTAGGGAGTGATTCCCTGTAGTATAATCCCAAATACATTATCCACAAACCTGTGTTGTTCCCAAGAGTAGGGAGTGATTCCCTGTAATATAGTCCCAAATACATTATCCAGACAGTTGTGTTATTCCCAAGAGTAGGGAGTGATTCTCTGTCATATAATCCGAAATACATTATCCAGACAATTGTGTTGTTCCCAACAGTAAGGAGTGATTACCTGTCATACAATCCCAAATACATTATCCAGACACCTGTGTTGTTCCCAGAGTAGGGAGTGATTCTCTGTCATATAATCCCAAATACATTATCCAGACAACTGTGTTGTTCCCATGAGTAGGGATTGATTCCCCGTTATATAGTCCCAAATACATTATCCAGACACCTGTTTTGTTCCCAGAGTAGGGAATGACTCCCTGTCTTGTAGTCCCAAATACTGTATCCAGAGACCTGTGGTGTTCCTAGAGTTGGGAGTGATTCCCTGTCATATAATACCAAAAACATTATCCATACACCTGTGTTGTTCCGAAGAGTAGGGAGTGATTCCCTGTCATATATTCCCAAATACATGATCCAGACACCTGTATTGTTCCCAGAGTAGGGAGAGATTTCTTATCAAATAGTCCCAAATACATTATCCAGAAAATTGTGTTGTTCCCAAGAGTAGGGAGTGATTCCCTGTTATATAGTCCCAAATACATTATCCAGACAGTTGTGTTGTTCCCAAGAGTAGGGAATGATTCCCTGTCATATAATCCGAAATACATTATCCAGACAGTTGTGTTGTTCCCAACAGTAGGGAGTGGCTCCATGTCATACAATCCAAAATACAATATAGAGACACCTGTGTTGTTTCCAGAGTAGGGAGTGATTCCTTGTTATATAATCACAAATACATTATCCAGACACCTGTGTTGTTCCCAAGAGTAGGGAGTGATTCTCTGTCATATAATCTGAAATACATTATCCAGACACCTGTGTTGTTCCCAAGTGTAGGGAGTGATTCCCTGTCATACAATCCCAAATACATTATCCAGACACCTGTGTTGTTCCCAGAGTAGGGAGTGATTCTCTGTCATATAATCCCAAATACATTATCCAGACAACTGTGTTGTTCCCATGAGTAGTGATTGATTCCCTGTTATATAGTCCCAAATACATTATCCAGACACCTGTTTTGTTCCCAGAGTAGGGAAAGACTCCCTGTCTTGTAGTCCCAAATACTGTATCCAGAGACCTGTGGTGTTCCTAGAGTAGGGAGTGATTCCCTGTCATATAATACCAAAAACATTATCCAGACACCTGTGTTGTTCCCAGAGTAGGGAGAGATTTCTTGTCAAATAGTCCCGAATACATTATCCAGAAAACTGTGTTGTTCCCAAGAGTAGGGAGTGATTCCCTGTAATATAGTCCCAAATACATTATCCAGACAGTTGTGTTGTTCCCAGGAGTAGGGAATGATTCCCTGTCATATAATCCGAAATACATTATCCAGACAGTTGTGTTGTTCCAAACAGTAGGGAGTGGCTCCCTGTCATACAATCCAAAATACATTATACAGACACCTGTGTTGTTTCCAGAGTAGGGAGTGATTCCCTGGCATATAATCCAAAATACTGTATCCATAAACCTGTGTTGTTCCCAGGGTAGGGAGTGATTCCCTGTCATATAATCACAAATACATTATCCAGACACCTGTGTTGTTCCCAAGAGTAGGGAGTGATTCCCTGTTATATAGTCCCAAATACATTATCCAGACACCTGTGTTGTTCCAAGTGTAGGGAATGATTCCCTGTCTTGTAGTCCAAAATACTGTATCCAGATACCTGTGGTGTTCCTAGGGTAGGGAGTGATTCCCTGTCATATAATATCAAAAACATTATCCAGACACCTGTGTTGCTCCCAAAAGTATGTAGTGATTCCCTGTCATATAATCCCAATTACATTATTCAGACACCTGCATTGTTCTCAAGAGCAGGTAGTGATTCCCTGTCATATAGTCCCAAATACATTATTCAGACAACTGTGTTGTTCTCAAAAGTAGGGAGTGATTCCCTGTCATATATTCCCAAATACATTATCCAGACACCTGTGTTGTTCCCAAGGGTAGGTGGTGATTCCCTGTAGTATAGTCCCAAATACATTATCCAGAAACCTGTGTTGTTCCCAAGAGTAGGGAGTGATTCCCTCTCATATATTCCCAAATACATTATCCAGATACCGGTATTGTTCCCAGAGTAGGGAGAGATTTCTTGTCAAATAGTCCCGAATACATTATCCAGAAAACTGTGTTGTTCCCAAGAGTAGGGAGTGATTCCCTGTAATATAGTCCCAAATACATTATCCAGACAGTTGTGTTGTTCCCAAGAGTAGGGAATGATTCCATGTCATATAATCCGAAATACATTATCCAGACAGTTGTGTTGTTCCCAACAGTAGGGAGTGGCTCCATGTCATACAATCCAAAATACATTATAGAAACACCTGTGTTGTTTCCAGAGTAGGGAGAGATTCCCTGTCATATAATCACAAATACATTATCCAGACACCTCTGTTGTTCCCAAGAGTAGGGAGTGATTCACTGTTATATAGTCCCAAATACTTTATCCAGACACCTGTGTTGTTCCAAGTGTAGGGAATGATTCCCTGTCTTGTAGTCCCAAATACTGTATCCAGTAACCTGTGGTGTTCCTATTGTAGGGAGTGATTCCCTGTCATATAATCCCAAATACAATATCCAGACACCTGTGTTGTCCCCAAGAGTAGGTAGTGATTCCCTGATATATAGTCCCAAATACATTATTCAGACACCTGTGTTGTTCCCAATAGTAGGGAGTGATTCCCTGTCATATATTCCCAAATACATTATCCAGACACCTGTTTTGTTCCCAAGGGTAGGGGGTGATTCCCTGTAGTAAATTCCCAAATACATTATCCAGAGACCTGTGTTGTTCCCAAGAGTAGGGAGTGATTCCCTGTGATATATTCCCAAATACATTATCCAGACACCTGTTTTGTTCCCAAGGGTAGGGGGTGATTCCCTGTAATATAGTCCCAAATACATTATCCAGACAGTTGTGTTGTTCCCAACAGTAGGGAGTGATTCTCTGTCATACAATCCCAAATACAATATCCAGAAACCTGTGTTGTTCCCAGAGTAGGGAGTGATTCCCTGGCATATAATCCCAAATAATGTATCCATAAACCTGTGTTGTTCCCAGAGTAGGGAGTGATTCCCTGTCATATAATCACAAATACATTATCCAGACACCTGTGTTGTTCCCAAGAGTAGGGAGTGATTCCCTGTAATATAGTCCCAAATACATTATCCAGACAGTTGTGTTGTTCCCAAGAGTAGGGAATGATTCCCTGGCATATAATCCGAAATACATTATCCAGACAGTTGTGTTGTTCCCAACAGTAGGGAGTGGCTCCCTGTCATACAATCCAAAATACATTATAGAGACACCTGTGTTGTTTCCAGAGTAGGGAGTGATTCCCTGTCATATAATCACAAATACATTATCCAGACACCTCTGTTGTTCCCAAGAGTAGGGAGTGATTCACTGTTATATAGTCCCAAATACATTATCCAGACACCTGTGTTGTTCCAAGTGTAGGGAATGATTCCCTGTCTTGTAGTCCCAAATACTGTATCCAGTAACCTGTGGTGTTCCTAGAGTAGGGAGTGATTCCCTGTCATATAATCCCAAATACAATATCCAGACACCTGTGTTGTCCCCAAGAGTAGGTAGTGATTCCCTGATATATAGTCCCAAATACATTATTCAGACACCTGTGTTGTTCCCAATAGTAGGGAGTGATTCCCTGTCATATATTCCCAAATACATTATCCAGACACCTGTTTTGTTCCCAAGGGTAGGGGGTGATTCCCTGTAGTAAATTCCCAAATACATTATCCAGAGACCTGTGTTGTTCCCAAGAGTAGGGAGTGATTCCCTGTGATATATTCCCAAATACATTATCCAGACACCTGTTTTGTTCCCAAGGGTAGGGGGTGATTCCCTGTAATATAGTCCCAAATACATTATCCAGACAGTTGTGTTGTTCCCAACAGTAGGGAGTGATTCTCTGTCATACAATCCCAAATACAATATCCAGACACCTGTGTTGTTCCCAGAGTAGGGAGTGATTCCCTGGCATATAATCCCAAATACTGTATCCATAAACCTGTGTTGTTCCCAGAGTAGGGAGTGATTCCCTGTCATATAATCACAAATACATTATCCAGACACCTGTGTTGTTCCCAAGAGTAGGGAGTGATTCACTGTAATATAGTCCCAAATACATTATCCAGACAGTTGTGTTGTTCCCAAGAGTAGGGAGTGATTCCCTATAATATAATCCGAAAAATATTACTCAAACAGTGGTGTTGTTCTCAACAGTAGGGAGTGATTCCCTCTCATACAATCCCAAATACATTATCCAGACACCTGTGTTGTTCCCAAGAGTAGGTAGTGATTCCCTGTCATATATTCCCAAATACATTATCCAGACACCTGTATTGTTCCCAAGAGTAGGTAGTGATTCCCTGTCATATATTCCCAAATACATTATTCAGACACCTGTGTTGTTCCCAAGAGTAGGGAGTGATTCCCTGTCATATATTCCCAAATACATTATCCAGACACCTGTGTTGTTCCCAAGAGTAGGTAGTGATTCCCTGTCATCTAGTCCCAAATATATAATTCATACACCTGTGTTGTTTCCAAGAGTAGGGAGTGATACCCTGTCATATATTCCCAAATACATTATCCAGACACCTGTGTTGTTCCCAAGAGTAGGTAGTGATTCCCTGTCATCTAGTCCCAAATATATTATTCATACACCTGTGTTGTTCCCAAGAGTAGGTAGTGATTCCCTGTCATATAGTCCCAAATACATTATTCAGACACCTGTGTTGTTCCCAAGGGTAGGGGTTGATTCCCTGTAGTATAGTCCCAAATTCATTATCCAGTAACCTGTGTTGTTCCCAAGAATAGGGAGTGATTCCTTGTCATATATTCCCAAATACATTATCTTGACACCTGTATTGTTCGAAGAGTAGGGAGAGATTTCTTGTCAAATATTCCCGAATACATTATCCAGAAAACTGTGTTGTTCCCAAGAGTAGGGAGTGATTCTCTCTAATATATTCCCAAATACATTATCCTGACAACTGTATTGTTCCCAGAGTAGGGAGGGATTTCCTATCAAATAGTCCCGAATACATTATTCAGACACTTGTGTTGTTCCCAGAGTAGGGAGTGATTACCTGTCATATATTTCAAATACATTATCCCGACACCTGTGTTGTTCCCAGAGAAGGGAGTGATTACCTGTCATATATTCCAAATACATTATCCAGACAGTTATATTGTTCCCAAGAGTAGGGATTGATTCCCTCTCATATAATCCCAAATACATCATCCAGACAGTTGTGTTGTTCCCAACAGTAGGGAGTGATTCAATGTCATATAATCCCAAATACATTACCCAGACACATGTATTGTTCCCAGAGTAGGGAGTGATTCCCTGGCATATTATCCCAAATACTGTATCCATAAACCTGTGTTGTTTCCAGAGTAGGGAGTGATTCCCTGTCATATAATCACAAATACATTATCCAGACACCTGTGTTGTTCCCAAGGGTAGGTGGTGATTCCCTGTAGTATAGTCCCAAATACATTATCCAGAAACCTGTGTTGTTCCCAAGAGTAGGGAGTGATTCCCTCTAATATATTCCCAAATACATTATCCAGATACCGGTATTGTTCCCAGAGTAGGGAGAGATTTCTTGTCAAATAGTCCCGAATACATTATCCAGAAAACTGTGTTGTTCCCAAGAGTAGGGAGTGATTCCCTGTAATATAGTCCCAAATACATTATCCAGACAGTTGTGTTGTTCCCAAGAGTAGGGAATGATTCCCTGTCATATAATCCGAAATACATTATCCAGACAGTTGTGTTGTTCCCAACAGTAGGGAGTGGCTCCATGTCATACAATCCAAAATACAATATAGAGACACCTGTGTTGTTCCCAAGGGTAGGGGTTGATTCCCTGTAGTATAGTCCCAAATACATTATCCAGAAACCTGGGTTTTTCCCAAGAGTAGGGAGTGATTCCTTGTCATATATTCCCAAATACATTATCTTGACACCTGTATTGTTCGAAGAGTAAGGAGAGATTTCTTGTCAAATATTCCCGAATACATTATCCAGAAAACTGTGTTGTTCCCAAGAGTAGGGAGTGATTCTCTGTCATACAATCCCAAATACAATATCCAGACACCTGTGTTGTTCCCAGAGTAGGGAGTGATTCCCTGGCATATAATCCCAAATACTGTATCCATAAACCTGTGTTGTTCCCAGAGTAGGGAGTGATTCCCTGTCATATAATCACAAATACATTATCCAGACACCTGTGTTGTTCCCAAGAGTAGGGAGTGATTCACTGTAATATAGTCCCAAATACATTATCCAGACAGTTGTGTTGTTCCCAAGAGTAGGGAGTGATTCCCTATAATATAATCCGAAAAATATTACTCAAACAGTGGTGTTGTTCTCAACAGTAGGGAGTGATTCCCTCTCATACAATCCCAAATACATTATCCAGACACCTGTGTTGTTCCCAAGAGTAGGTAGTGATTCCCTGTCATATATTCCCAAATACATTATCCAGACACCTGTATTGTTCCCAAGAGTAGGTAGTGATTCCCTGTCATATATTCCCAAATACATTATTCAGACACCTGTGTTGTTCCCAAGAGTAGGGAGTGATTCCCTGTCATATATTCCCAAATACATTATCCAGACACCTGTGTTGTTCCCAAGAGTAGGTAGTGATTCCCTGTCATCTAGTCCCAAATATATAATTCATACACCTGTGTTGTTTCCAAGAGTAGGGAGTGATACCCTGTCATATATTCCCAAATACATTATCCAGACACCTGTGTTGTTCCCAAGAGTAGGTAGTGATTCCCTGTCATCTAGTCCCAAATATATTATTCATACACCTGTGTTGTTCCCAAGAGTAGGTAGTGATTCCCTGTCATATAGTCCCAAATACATTATTCAGACACCTGTGTTGTTCCCAAGGGTAGGGGTTGATTCCCTGTAGTATAGTCCCAAATTCATTATCCAGAAACCTGTGTTGTTCCCAAGAGTAGGGAGTGATTCCTTGTCATATATTCCCAAATACATTATCTTGACACCTGTATTGTTCGAAGAGTAGGGAGAGATTTCTTGTCAAATATTCCCGAATACATTATCCAGAAAACTGTGTTGTTCCCAAGAGTAGGGAGTGATTCTCTCTAATATATTCCCAAATACATTATCCTGACAACTGTATTGTTCCCAGAGTAGGGAGGGATTTCCTATCAAATAGTCCCGAATACATTATTCAGACACTTGTGTTGTTCCCAGAGTAGGGAGTGATTCCCTGGCATATTATCCCAATTGCTGTATCCGAAAACCTGTTTTGTTCCCAGAGTAGGGAGTGATTCCCTGTCATATAGCCCCAAATACATTATCCAGACACCTGTTTTGTTCCCAAGGGTAGGGAGTGATTCCCTCTCAAATATTCCCAAATACATTATCCAGACACCTGTATTGTTCCCAGAGTAGGGAGAGATTTCTTTTCAAATAGTCCCGAATACATTATCCAGAAAACTGTGTTGTTCCCAAGAGTAGGGAGTGATTCCCTGTAATATAGTCCCAAATACATTATCCAGACAGTTGTGTTGTTCCCAAGAGTAGGGAATGATTACCTGTCATATAATCCGAAATACATTATCCAGACAGTTGTTTTGTTCCCAACAGTAGGGAGTGGCTCCATGTCATACAATCCAAAATACATTATAGAGACACCTGTGTTGTTTCCAGAGTAGGGAGTGATTCCCTGGCATATAATCCAAAATACTGTATCCATAAACCTGTGTTGTTCCCAGAGTAGGGAGTGATTCCCTGTCATATAATCACAAATACATTATCCAGACACCTGTGTTGTTCCCAAGAGTAGGGAGTGATTCCCTGTAGTATAATCCCAAATACATTATCCACAAACCTGTGTTGTTCCCAAGAGTAGGGAGTGATTCCTTGTAATATAGTCCCAAATACATTATCCAGACAGTTGTGTTATTCCCAAGAGTAGGGAGTGATTCCCTGTCATACAATCCCAAATACATTATCCAGACAATTGTGTTGTTCCCAGAGTAGGGAGTGATTCTCTGTCATATAATCCCAAATACATTATCCAGACAACTGTGTTGTTCCCATGAGTAGGGATTGATTCCCCGTTATATAGTCCCAAATACATTATCCAGACACCTGTTTTGTTCCCAGAGTAGGGAATGACTCCCTGTCTTGTAGTCCCAAATACTGTATCCAGAGACCTGTGGTGTTCCTAGAGTAGGGAGTGATTCCCTGTCATATAATACCAAAAACATTATTCAGACACTTGTGTTGTTCCCAGAGTAGGGAGTGATTCCCTGGCATATTATCCCAATTGCTGTATCCGAAAACCTGTTTTGTTCCCAGAGTAGGGAGTGATTCCCTGTCTTGTAGTCCCAAATACTGTATCCAGAGACCTGTGGTGTTCCTAGAGTAGGGAGTGATTCCCTGTCATATAGTCCCAAATACATTATTCAGACACCTGTATTGTTCCCAGAGTAGGGAGAGATTTCTTGTCAAATTGTCCCAAATACATTATCCAGAAAACTGTGTTGTTCCCAAGAGTAGGGAGTGATTCCCTGTAATATAGTCCCAAAAACATTATCCAGACAGTTGTGTTGTTCCCAAGAGTAGGGAATGATTCCCTGTCATATAATCCGAAAGACATTATCCAGACAGTTGTGTTGTTCCCAAAAGTAGGGAGTGGCTCCATGTCATACAATCCAAAATACATTATAGAGACACCTGTGTTGTTTCCAGAGTAGGGAGTGATTCCCTGGCATATAATCCAAAATACTGTATCCATAAACCTGTGTTGTTCCCAGAGTAGGGAGTGATTCCCTGTCATATAATCACAAATACATTATCCAGACACCTGTGTTGTTCCCAAGAGTAGGGAGTGATTCCCTGTAATATAGACCCAAATACATTATCCAGACAGTTGTGTTATTCCCAAGAGTAGGGAGTGATTCTCTGTCATATAATCCGAAATACATTATCCAGACAATTGTGTTGTTCCCAACAGTAAGGAGTGATTACCTGTCATACAATCCCAAATACATTATCCAGACAACTGTGTTGTTCCCATGAGTAGGGATTGATTCCCTGTTATATAGTCCCAAATACATTATCCAGACACCTGTTTTGTTCCCAGAGTAGGGAAAGACTCCCTGTCTTGTAGTCCCAAATACTGTATCCAGAGACCTGTGGTGTTCCTAGAGTAGGGAGTGATTCCCTGTCATATAATACCAAAAACATTATCCAGACACCTGTGTTGTTCCGAAGAGTAGGGAGTGATTCCCTGTCATATATTCCCAAATACATGATCCAGACACCTGTATTGTTCCCAGAGTAGGGAGAGATTTCTTGTCAAATAGTCCCGAATACATTATCCAGAAAACTGTGTTGTTCCCAACAGTAGGGAGTGGCTCCCTGTCATACAATCCAAAATACATTATAGAGACACCTGTGTTGTCTCCAGAGTAGGGAGTGATTCCCTGGCATATCATCCCAAATACATTATCCAGAAACCTGTGTTGTTCCCAAGAGTAGGGAGTGATTCCCTGTTATATAGTCCCAAATACATTATCCAGACACCTGTGTTGTTCCCAAGAGTAGGTAGTGATTCCCTGTCATATATTCCCAAATACATTATCCAGACACCTGTATTGTTCCCAAGAGTAGGTAGTGATTCCCTGTCATATATTCCCAAATACATTATTCAGACACCTGTGTTGTTCCCAAGAGTAGGGAGTGATTCCCTGTCATATATTCCCAAATACATTATCCAGACACCTGTGTTGTTCCCAAGAGTAGGTAGTGATTCCCTGTCATCTAGTCCCAAATATATAATTCATACACCTGTGTTGTTTCCAAGAGTAGGGAGTGATACCCTGTCATATATTCCCAAATACATTATCCAGACACCTGTGTTGTTCCCAAGAGTAGGTAGTGATTCCCTGTCATCTAGTCCCAAATATATTATTCATACACCTGTGTTGTTCCCAAGAGTAGGTAGTGATTCCCTGTCATATAGTCCCAAATACATTATTCAGACACCTGTGTTGTTCCCAAGGGTAGGGGTTGATTCCCTGTAGTATAGTCCCAAATTCATTATCCAGAAACCTGTGTTGTTCCCAAGAGTAGGGAGTGATTCCTTGTCATATATTCCCAAATACATTATCTTGACACCTGTATTGTTCGAAGAGTAGGGAGAGATTTCTTGTCAAATATTCCCGAATACATTATCCAGAAAACTGTGTTGTTCCCAAGAGTAGGGAGTGATTCTCTCTAATATATTCCCAAATACATTATCCTGACAACTGTATTGTTCCCAGAGTAGGGAGGGATTTCCTATCAAATAGTCCCGAATACATTATTCAGACACTTGTGTTGTTCCCAGAGTAGGGAGTGATTCCCTGGCATATTATCCCAATTGCTGTATCCGAAAACCTGTTTTGTTCCCAGAGTAGGGAGTGATTCCCTGTCATATAGCCCCAAATACATTATCCAGACACCTGTTTTGTTCCCAAGGGTAGGGAGTGATTCCCTCTCAAATATTCCCAAATACATTATCCAGACACCTGTATTGTTCCCAGAGTAGGGAGAGATTTCTTTTCAAATAGTCCCGAATACATTATCCAGAAAACTGTGTTGTTCCCAAGAGTAGGGAGTGATTCCCTGTAATATAGTCCCAAATACATTATCCAGACAGTTGTGTTGTTCCCAAGAGTAGGGAATGATTACCTGTCATATAATCCGAAATACATTATCCAGACAGTTGTTTTGTTCCCAACAGTAGGGAGTGGCTCCATGTCATACAATCCAAAATACATTATAGAGACACCTGTGTTGTTTCCAGAGTAGGGAGTGATTCCCTGGCATATAATCCAAAATACTGTATCCATAAACCTGTGTTGTTCCCAGAGTAGGGAGTGATTCCCTGTCATATAATCACAAATACATTATCCAGACACCTGTGTTGTTCCCAAGAGTAGGGAGTGATTCCCTGTAGTATAATCCCAAATACATTATCCACAAACCTGTGTTGTTCCCAAGAGTAGGGAGTGATTCCTTGTAATATAGTCCCAAATACATTATCCAGACAGTTGTGTTATTCCCAAGAGTAGGGAGTGATTCCCTGTCATACAATCCCAAATACATTATCCAGACAATTGTGTTGTTCCCAGAGTAGGGAGTGATTCTCTGTCATATAATCCCAAATACATTATCCAGACAACTGTGTTGTTCCCATGAGTAGGGATTGATTCCCCGTTATATAGTCCCAAATACATTATCCAGACACCTGTTTTGTTCCCAGAGTAGGGAATGACTCCCTGTCTTGTAGTCCCAAATACTGTATCCAGAGACCTGTGGTGTTCCTAGAGTAGGGAGTGATTCCCTGTCATATAATACCAAAAACATTATTCAGACACTTGTGTTGTTCCCAGAGTAGGGAGTGATTCCCTGGCATATTATCCCAATTGCTGTATCCGAAAACCTGTTTTGTTCCCAGAGTAGGGAGTGATTCCCTGTCTTGTAGTCCCAAATACTGTATCCAGAGACCTGTGGTGTTCCTAGAGTAGGGAGTGATTCCCTGTCATATAGTCCCAAATACATTATTCAGACACCTGTATTGTTCCCAGAGTAGGGAGAGATTTCTTGTCAAATTGTCCCAAATACATTATCCAGAAAACTGTGTTGTTCCCAAGAGTAGGGAGTGATTCCCTGTAATATAGTCCCAAAAACATTATCCAGACAGTTGTGTTGTTCCCAAGAGTAGGGAATGATTCCCTGTCATATAATCCGAAAGACATTATCCAGACAGTTGTGTTGTTCCCAACAGTAGGGAGTGGCTCCATGTCATACAATCCAAAATACATTATAGAGACACCTGTGTTGTTTCCAGAGTAGGGAGTGATTCCCTGGCATATAATCCAAAATACTGTATCCATAAACCTGTGTTGTTCCCAGAGTAGGGAGTGATTCCCTGTCATATAATCACAAATACATTATCCAGACACCTGTGTTGTTCCCAAGAGTAGGGAGTGATTCCCTGTAATATAGACCCAAATACATTATCCAGACAGTTGTGTTATTCCCAAGAGTAGGGAGTGATTCTCTGTCATATAATCCGAAATACATTATCCAGACAATTGTGTTGTTCCCAACAGTAAGGAGTGATTACCTGTCATACAATCCCAAATACATTATCCAGACAACTGTGTTGTTCCCATGAGTAGGGATTGATTCCCTGTTATATAGTCCCAAATACATTATCCAGACACCTGTTTTGTTCCCAGAGTAGGGAAAGACTCCCTGTCTTGTAGTCCCAAATACTGTATCCAGAGACCTGTGGTGTTCCTAGAGTAGGGAGTGATTCCCTGTCATATAATACCAAAAACATTATCCAGACACCTGTGTTGTTCCGAAGAGTAGGGAGTGATTCCCTGTCATATATTCCCAAATACATGATCCAGACACCTGTATTGTTCCCAGAGTAGGGAGAGATTTCTTGTCAAATAGTCCCGAATACATTATCCAGAAAACTGTGTTGTTCCCAACAGTAGGGAGTGGCTCCCTGTCATACAATCCAAAATACATTATAGAGACACCTGTGTTGTCTCCAGAGTAGGGAGTGATTCCCTGGCATATCATCCCAAATACATTATCCAGAAACCTGTGTTGTTCCCAAGAGTAGGGAGTGATTCCCTGTTATATAGTCCCAAATACATTATCCAGACACCTGTGTTGTTCCAAGTGTAGGGAATGATTCCCTGTCTTGTAGTCCCAAATACTGTATCCAGATACCTGTGGTGTTCCTAGAGTAGGGAGTGATTCCCTGTCATATAATATCAAAAACATTATCCAGACACCTGTGTTGCTCCCAAAGGTATGTAGTGATTCCCTGTCATATAATCCCAATTACATTATTCAGACACCTGCATTGTTCTCAAGAGCAGGTAGTGATTCCCTGTCATATAGTCCCAAATACATTATTCAGACAACTGTGTTGTTCTCAAAAGTAGGGAGTGATTCCCTGTCATATATTCCCAAATACATTATTCAGACAACTGTGTTGTTCTCAAAAGTAGGGAGTGATTCCCTGTCATATAATCCCAAATACAATAACCAGACACCTGTGTTGTTCCCAAGAGTAGGTAGTGATTCTCTGTCATATAATCCCAAATACATTATTCAGACACCTGTGTTGTTCCCAAGAGTAGGTAGTGATTCCCTGTCATATAATACGAAAAACATTATCCAGACACCTGTGTTGTTCCGAAGAGTAGGGAGTGATTCCCTGTCATGTAGTCCCAAATACATTATTCAGACAACTGTGTTGTTCTCAAAAGTAGAGAGTGATTCCCTGTCATATATTCCCAAATACATTATCCAGACACCTGTGTTGTTCCCAAGGGTAGGTGGTGATTCCCTGTAGTATAGTCCCAAATACATTATCCAGAAACCTGTGTTGTTCCCAAGAGTAGGGAGTGATTCCCTCTCATATATTCCCAAATACATTATCCAGACACCTGTATTGTTCCCAGAGAAGGGAGAGATTTCTTGTCAAATAATCCCGAATACATTATCCAGAAAACTGTGTTGTTCCCAAGAGTAGGGAGTGATTCCCTGTAATATAGTCCCAAATACATTATCCAGACAGTTGTGTTGTTCCCAAGAGTAGGGAATGATTCCCTGTCATATAATCCGAAATACATTATCCAGACAGTTGTGTTGTTCCCAACAGTAGGGAGTGGCTCCCTGTCATACAATCCAAAATACATTATAGAGACACCTGTGTTGTTTCCAGAGTAGGGAGTGATTCCCTGTCATATAATCACAAATACATTATCCAGACACCTCTGTTGTTCCCAAGAGTAGGGAGTGATTCACTGTTATATAGTCCCAAATACATTATCCAGACACCTGTGTTGTTCCAAGTGTAGGGAATGATTCCCTGTCTTGTAGTCCCAAATACTGTATCCAGTAAACTGTGGTGTTCCTAGAGTAGGGAGTGATTCCCTGTCATATAATCCCAAATACAATATCCAGACACCTGTGTTGTTCCCAAGAGTAGGTAGTGATTCCCTGATATATAGTCCCAAATACATTATTCAGACACCTGTGTTGTTCCCAATAGTAGGGAGTGATTCCCTGTCATATATTCCCAAATACATTATCCAGACACCTGTTTTGTTCCCAAGGGTAGGGGGTGATTCCCTGTAGTAAATTCCCAAATACATTATCCAGAGACCTGTGTTGTTCCCAAGGGTAGGTGGTGATTCCCTGTAGTATAGTCCCAAATACATTATCCAGAAACCTGTGTTGTTCCCAAGAGTAGGGAGTGATTCCCTCTCATATATTCTCAAATACATTATCCAGACACCTGTATTGTTCCCAGAATAGGGAGAGATTTCTTGTCAAATAGTCCCGAATACATTATCCAGAAAACTGTGTTGTTCCCAAGATTAGGGAGTGATTCCCTGTAATATAGTCCCAAATACATTATCCAGACAGTTGGGTTGTTCCCAAGAGTAGGGAATGATTCCCTGTCATATAATCCGAAATACATTATCCAGACAGTTGTGTTGTTCCCAACAGTAGGGAGTGGCTCCCTGTCATACAATCCAAAATACATGATAGAGACACCTGTGTTGTTTCCAGAGTAGGGAGTGATTCCCTGTCATATAATCACAAATACATTATCCAGACACCTCTGTTGTTCCCAAGAGTAGGGAGTGATTCACTGTTATATAGTCCCAAATACATTATCCAGACACCTGTGTTGTTCCAAGTGTAGGGAATGATTCCCTGTCTTGTAGTCCCAAATATTGTATCCAGTAACCTGTGGTGTTCCTAGAGTAGGGAGTGATTCCCTGTCATATAATCCCAAATACAATATCCAGACACCTGTGTTGTTCCCAAGAGTAGGTAGTGATTCCCTGATATATAGTCCCAAATACATTATTCAGACACCTGTGTTGTTCCCAATAGTAGGGAGTGATTCCCTGTCATATATTCCCAAATACATTATCCAGACACCTGTTTTGTTCCCAAGGGTAGGGGGTGATTCCCTGTAGTAAATTCCCAAATACATTATCCAGAGACCTGTGTTGTTCCCAAGAGTAGGGAATGATTCCCTGTGATATATTCCCAAATACATTATCCAGACACCTGTTTTGTTCCCAAGGGTAGGGGGTGATTCCCTGTAATATAGTCCCAAATACATTATCCAGACAGTTGTGTTGTTCCCAAGAGTAGGGAATGATTCCCTGTCATACAATCCCAAATACATTATCCAGACACCTGTGTTGTTCCCAGAGTAGGGAGTGATTCCCTGTCATATAATCCCAAATACATTATCCTGACACCTGTGTTGTTCCCAAGAGTAGGTAGTGATTCCCTGTCATATATTCCCAAATACATTATCCAGACACCTGTGTTGTTCCCAAGAGTAGGTAGTGATTCCCTCTCATATAGTCCCAAATACATTATTCAGACACCTGTGTTGTTCCCAAGAGTAGGGAATGATTCCCTGTCATATATTCCCAAATACATTATCCAGACACCTGTATTGTTCCCAAGAGTAGGTAGTCATTCCCTGTCATTTAGTCCCAAATATATTATTAATACACCTGTGTTGTTCCCAAGAGTAGGTAGTGATTCCCTGTCATATAGTCCCAAATGCATTATTCAGACACCTGTGTTGTTCCTAAGAGTAGGGAGTGATTCCCTGTCATTTATTCCCAAATACACTTTCCATAAACCTGCGTTGTTCCCAAGGGTAGGGGGTGATTCCCTGTAGTATAGTCCCAAATACATTATCCATAAACCTGTGTTGTTCCCAAGAGTAGGGAGTGATTCCCTGTCATATATTCCCAAATACATTATCCAGACACCTGTATTGTTCCCAGAGTAGGGAGAGATTTCTTGTCAAATAGACCCGAATACATTATCCAGAAAATTGTGTTGTTCCCAAGAGTAGGGAGTGATTCACAGTAATATAGTCCCAAATACATTATACAGACAGTTGTGTTGTTCCCAAGAGTAGGGAATGATTTCCTGTCATATAATCCGAAATACATTATCCAGACAGTTGTGTTGTTCCCAACAATAGGCAGTGGCTCCCTGTCATACAATCCCAAATACATTATCCAGACACCTGTGTTGTTCCCAGAGTAGGGAGTGATTCCCTGGCATATAATCCCAAATACTGTATCCTTAAACCTGTGTTGTTCCCAGAGTAGGGAGTGATTCCCTGTCATATAATCACAAATACATTATCCAGACACCTGTGTTGTTCCAAGAGTAGGGAATGATTCCCTGTCTTGTACTCCAAAATACTGCATCCAGAAACCTGTGGTGTTCCTAGAGTATGGAGTGATTCCCTGTCATATAGTCCCAAATACATTATTCAGACACCTGTGTTGTTCCCAAGAGTAGGGAGTGATACCCTGTCATATATTCCCAAATACAATATCCAGACACCTGCATTGTTCCCAGAGTAGGGAGACATTTCCTGCCAAATAGTTACAAATACATTATCCAGAAAACAGTGTTGTTCCCAAGAGTAGGGAGTGATTCCCTGTCATATATTCCCAAATACATTATCCAGACACCTGTATTGTTCCCAAGGGTAGGGGGTGATTCCCTGCAGTATAGCCCCAAATACATTATCCAGAAACCTGTGATGTTCCCAAGAGTAGGGAGTGATTTCCTGTCATATATTCCCAAATACATTATCCAGACACCTGTATTGTTCCCAGAGTAGGGAGTGATTTCCTATAAATTAGTCACGAATACATTATTCAGACACTTGTGTTGTTCCCCGAGTAGGGGGTGATTACCTGTCATATATTCTCAAATACATTATCCAGACAGTTGTATTGTTCCCAAGAGTAGGGAGGTATTCCATGTCATAAAATCCCAAATACTTTATCCAGACACCTGGATTGTTCCCAGAGTAGGGAGTGATTCCCTGACATATAATCCCAAATGCTGTATCCATAAACCTGTGTTGTTCCCAGAGTAGGGAGTGATTACCTGTCATATAGTCCTAAATACATTAACCAGACACCTGTGTTGTTCCCAAGAGTAGGGAGTGATTCCCTGATATATATTCCCAAATACATTATCCAGAAACCTGTGTTGTTCCAAGTGTAGGGAATGATTCCCTGTATTGTAGTCCCAAATACTGTATCCAGAATCCTGTGGTTTTCTTAGAGTAGGGAGTGATTCCCTGTCATATAATCCCAAATACAATAACCAGACACCTGTGTTGTTCCCAAGAGTAGGTAGTGATTCCCTCTCATATAATCCCAAATACATTATCCAGAAACCTGTGTTGTTCCCAAGAGTAGGTAGTGATTCCCTGTCATATAGTCCCAAATACATTATTCAGACACCTGTATTGTTCCCAGAGAAGGGAGAGATTTCTTGTCAAATAGTCCCGAATACATTATCCAGAAAACTGTGTTGTTCCCAAGAGTAGGGAGTGATTCCCTGTAATATAGTCCCAAATATATTATCCAGACAGTTGTGTTGTTCCCAAGAGTAGGGTGTGATTCCCTGTCATACATTACCAAATGCATTATCCAGACACCTGTTTTGTTCCCAAGGGTAGGGGGTGATTCCCTGTAATATAGTCCCAAATACATTATCCACACAGTTGTGTTGTTCCCAAGAGTAGGGAATGATTCCCTGTCATACAATCCCAAATACATTATCCAGACACCTGTGTTGTTCCCAGAGTAGGGAGTGATTCCCAACCATATAAACCCAAATACATTATCCAGACACCTCTGTTGTTCCCAAGAGTAGGTAGTGATTCCCTGTCATATATTCCCAAATACATTATCCAGACACCTGTGTTGTTCCCAAGAGTAGGTAGTGATTCCCTGTCATATAGTCCCAAATACATTATTCAGACACCTGTGTTGTTCCCAAGAGCAGGGAATGATTCCCTGTCATATATTCCCAAATACATTATCCAGACACCTGTATTGTTCCCAAGAGTTTGTTGTGATTCCCTGTCATCTAGTCCCAAATATATTATTCATACACCTGTGTTGTTCCCAAGAGTAGGTAGTGATTCCCTGTCATATAGTCCCAAATACATTATTCAGACACCTGTGTTGTTCCTAACAGTAGGGAGTGATTCCCTGTCATTTATTCCCAACTACACTTTCCATAAACCTGCGTTGTTCCCAAGGGTAGGGGGTGATTCCCTGTAGTATAGTCCCAAATACATTATCCATAAACCTGTGTTGTTCCCAAGAGTAGGGAGTGATTCCCTGTCATATATTCCCAAATACATTATCCAGACACCTGTATTGTTCCCAGAGTAGGGAGAGATTTCTTGTCAAATAGTCCTGAATACATTATCCAGAAAATTGTGTTGTTCCCAAGAGTAGGGAGTGATTCACAGTAATATAGTCCCAAATACATTATACAGACAGTTGTGTTGTTCCCAAGAGTAGGGAGTGATTTCCTGTCCTATATTCCCAAATACATTATCCAGACATATGTATTGTTCCCAGAGTAGGGAGAAATTTCCTGTCAAAATTTTCCGAATACATTATGCAGAAAACTGTGTTGTTCCCAAAAGTAGGGAGTGATTCCCTGTAATATATTCCACATACATTATCCAGACAGTTGTGTTGTTCCCAAGAGTAGGGAATGATTCCCTATCATATAATCCGAAATACATTATTCAGACAGTTGTGTTGTTCCCAACAGTATGGAGTGATTCCCTGTCATACAATCCCAAATACATTGTCCAGACTCCTGTGTTTTTCCCAGAGTAGGGAGTGATTCCCTGGCATATAATCCCAAATACTGTATCCATAAACCTGTGTTGTTCCCAGAGTAGGGAGTGATTCCCTGTCATATAATCCCAAATACAATAACCAGACAGCTGTGTTGTTCCCAAGAGTAGGTAGTGATTCCCTGTCATATAGTCCCAAATACATTATTCAGACACCTTTGTTGTTCCCAAGAGTAGGGTGTGATTCCCTGTCATATAGTCCAAAATACATTATTCAGACACCTTTGTTGTTCCCAAGAGTAGGGTGTGATTCCCTGTCATATATTACCAAATGCATTATCCAGACACCTGTTTTGTTCCCAAGGGTAGGGGGTGATTCCCTGTAATATAGTCCCAAATACATTATCCACACAGTTGTGTTGTTCCCAAGAGTAGGGAATGATTCCCTGTCATACAATCCCAAATACATTATCCAGACACCTGTGTTGTTCCCAGAGTAGGGAGTGATTCCCTGCCATATAAACCCAAATACATTATCCAGACACCTCTGTTGTTCCCAAGAGTAGGTAGTGATTCCCTGTCATATATTCCCAAATACATTATCCAGACACCTGTGTTGTTCCCAAGAGTAGGTAGTGATTCCCTGTCATATAGTCCCAAATACATTATTCAGACACCTGTGTTGTTCCCAAGAGCAGGGAATGATTCCCTCTCATATATTCCCAAATACATTATCCAGACACCTGTATTGTTCCCAAGAGTTTGTTGTGATTCCCTGTCATCTAGTCCCAAATATATTATTCATACACCTGTGTTGTTCCCAAGAGTAGGTAGTGATTCCCTGTCATATAGTCCCAAATACATTATTCAGACACCTGTGTTGTTCCTAACAGTAGGGAGTGATTCCCTGTCATTTATTCCCAAATACACTTTCCATAAACCTGCGTTGTTCCCAAGGGTAGGGGGTGATTCCCTGTAGTATAGTCCCAAATACATTATCCATAAACCTGTGTTGTTCCCAAGAGTAGGGAGTGATTCCCTGTCATATATTCCCAAATACATTATCCAGACACCTGTATTGTTCCCAGAGTAGGGAGAGATTTCTTGTCAAATAGTCCTGAATACATTATCCAGAAAATTGTGTTGTTCCCAAGAGTAGGGAGTGATTCACAGTAATATAGTCCCAAATACATTATACAGACAGTTGTGTTGTTCCCAAGAGTAGGGAGTGATTTCCTGTCCTATATTCCCAAATACATTATCCAGACATATGTATTGTTCCCAGAGTAGGGAGAAATTTCCTGTCAAAATTTTCCGAATACATTATGCAGAAAACTGTGTTGTTCCCAAAAGTAGGGAGTGATTCCCTGTTATATATTCCACATACATTATCCAGACAGTTGTGTTGTTCCCAAGAGTAGGGAATGATTCCCTATCATATAATCCGAAATACATTATTCAGACAGTTGTGTTGTTCCCAACAGTATGGAGTGATTCCCTGTCATACAATCCCAAATACATTGTCCAGACTCCTGTGTTTTTCCCAGAGTAGGGAGTGATTCCCTGGCATATAATCCCAAATACTGTATCCATAAACCTGTGTTGTTCCCAGAGTAGGGAGTGATTCCCTGTCATATAATCCCAAATACAATAACCAGACAGCTGTGTTGTTCCCAAGAGTAGGTAGTGATTCCCTGTCATATAGTCCCAAATACATTATTCAGACACCTTTGTTGTTCCCAAGAGTAGGGTGTGATTCCCTGTCATATAGTCCAAAATACATTATTCAGAAACCTTTGTTGTTCCCAAGAGTAGGGTGTGATTCCCTGTCATATATTACCAAATGCATTATCCAGACACCTGTTTTGTTCCCAAGGGTAGGGGGTGATTCCCTGTAATATAGTCCCAAATACATTATCCACACAGTTGTGTTGTTCCCAAGAGTAGGGAATGATTCCCTGTCATACAATCCCAAATACATTATCCAGACACCTGTGTTGTTCCCAGAGTAGGGAGTGATTCCCTGCCATATAAACCCAAATACATTATCCAGACACCTCTGTTGTTCCCAAGAGTAGGTAGTGATTCCCTGTCATATATTCCCAAATACATTATCCAGACACCTGTGTTGTTCCCAAGAGTAGGTAGTGATTCCCTGTCATATAGTCCCAAATACATTATTCAGACACCTGTGTTGTTCCCAAGAGCAGGGAATGATTCCCTCTCATATATTCCCAAATACATTATCCAGACACCTGTATTGTTCCCAAGAGTTTGTTGTGATTCCCTGTCATCTAGTCCCAAATATATTATTCATACACCTGTGTTGTTCCCAAGAGTAGGTAGTGATTCCCTGTCATATAGTCCCAAATACATTATTCAGACACCTGTGTTGTTCCTAACAGTAGGGAGTGATTCCCTGTCATTTATTCCCAAATACACTTTCCATAAACCTGCGTTGTTCCCAAGGGTAGGGGGTGATTCCCTGTAGTATAGTCCCAAATACATTATCCATAAACCTGTGTTGTTCCCAAGAGTAGGGAGTGATTCCCTGTCATATATTCCCAAATACATTATCCAGACACCTGTATTGTTCCCAGAGTAGGGAGAGATTTCTTGTCAAATAGTCCTGAATACATTATCCAGAAAATTGTGTTGTTCCCAAGAGTAGGGAGTGATTCACAGTAATATAGTCCCAAATACATTATACAGACAGTTGTGTTGTTCCCAAGAGTAGGGAATGATTCCCTGTCATATAATCCGAAACACATTATCCAGACAGTTGTGTTGTTCCCAACAGTAGGCAGTGGCTCCCTGTCATACAATCCCAAATAATGTATCCTTATACCTGTGTTGTTCCCAGAGTAGGGAGTGATTCCCTGTCATATAATCCGAAATACATTATCCAGACAGTTGTGTTGTTCCCAACAGTAGGCAGTGGCTCCCTGTCATACAATCCCAAATACATTATCCAGACACCTGTGTTGTTCCAAGAGTAGGGAATGATTCCCTGTCTTGTACTCCAAAATACTGCATCCAGAAACCTGTGGTGTTCCTAGAGTACGAAGTGATTCCCTGTCATATAGTCCCAAATACATTATTCAGACACCTGTGTTGTTCCCAAGAGTAGGGAGTGATTCCCTGTCATATATTCCCAAATACAATATCCAGACACCTGCATTGTTCCCAGAGTAGAGAGACATTTCCTGCCAAATAGTTACAAATACATTATCCAGAAAACTGTGTTGTTCCCAAGAGTAGGGAGTGATTCCCTGTCATATATTCCCAAATACATTATCCAGACACCTGTATTGTTCCCAAGGGTAGGGGGTGATTCCCTGCAGTATAGCCCCAAATACATTATCCAGAAACCTGTGATGTTCCCAAGAGTAGGGAGTGATTTCCTGTCATATATTCCCAAATACATTATCCAGACACCTGTATTGTTCCCAGAGTAGGGAGTGATTTCCTATAAATTAGTCCCGAATACATTATTCAGACACTTGTGTTGTTCCCCGAGTAGGGGATGATTACCTGTCATATATTCTCAAATACAATATACAGACAGTTGTATTGTTCCCAAGAGTAGGGAGGTATTCCATGTCATAAAATCCCAAATACTTTATCCAGACACCTGGATTGTTTCCAGAGTAGGGAGTGATTCCCTGACATATAATCCCAAATGCTGTATCCATAAACCTGTGTTGTTCCCAGAGTAGGGAGTGATTACCTGTCAAATAGTCCTAAATACATTAACCAGACACCTGTGTTGTTCCCAAGAGTAGGGAGTGATTCCCTGATATATATTCCCAAATACATTATCCAGAAACCTGTGTTGTTCCAAGTGTAGGGAATGATTCCCTGTATTGTAGTCCCAAATACTGTATCCAGAAACCTGTGGTTTTCCTAGAGTAGGGAGTGATTCCCTGTCATATAATCCCAAATACAATAACCAGACACCTGTGTTGTTCCCAAGAGTAGGTAGTGATTCTCTGTCATATAATCCCAAATACATTATTCAGACACCTGTGTTGTTCCCAAGAGTAGGTAGTGATTCCCTGTCATATAGTCCCAAATACATTATTCAGACACCTTTGTTGTTCCCAAGAGTAGGGTGTGATTCCCTGTCATATATTACCAAATGCATTATCCAGACACCTGTTTTGTTCCCAAGGGTAGGGGGTGATTCCCTGTAATATAGTCCCAAATACATTATCCACACAGTTGTGTTGTTCCCAAGAGTAGGGAATGATTCCCTGTCATACAATCCCAAATACATTATCCAGACACCTGTGTTGTTCCCAGAGTAGGGAGTGATTCCCAACCATATAAACCCAAATACATTATCCAGACACCTCTGTTGTTCCCAAGAGTAGGTAGTGATTCCCTGTCATATATTCCCAAATACATTATCCAGACACCTGTGTTGTTCCCAAGAGTAGGTAGTGATTCCCTGTCATATAGTCCCAAATACATTATTCAGACACCTGTGTTGTTCCCAAGAGCAGGGAATGATTCCCTGTCATATATTCCCAAATACATTATCCAGACACCTGTATTGTTCCCAAGAGTTTGTTGTGATTCCCTGTCATCTAGTCCCAAATATATTATTCATACACCTGTGTTGTTCCCAAGAGTAGGTAGTGATTCCCTGTCATATAGTCCCAAATACATTATTCAGACACCTGTGTTGTTCCTAACAGTAGGGAGTGATTCCCTGTCATTTATTCCCAAATACACTTTCCATAAACCTGCGTTGTTCCCAAGGGTAGGGGGTGATTCCCTGTAGTATAGTCCCAAATACATTATCCATAAACCTGTGTTGTTCCCAAGAGTAGGGAGTGATTCCCTGTCATATATTCCCAAATACATTATCCAGACACCTGTATTGTTCCCAGAGTAGGGAGAGATTTCTTGTCAAATAGTCCTGAATACATTATCCAGAAAATTGTGTTGTTCCCAAGAGTAGGGAGTGATTCACAGTAATATAGTCCCAAATACATTATACAGACAGTTGTGTTGTTCCCAAGAGTAGGGAGTGATTTCCTGTCCTATATTCCCAAATACATTATCCAGACATATGTATTGTTCCCAGAGTAGGGAGAAATTTCCTGTCAAAATTTTCCGAATACATTATGCAGAAAACTGTGTTGTTCCCAAAAGTAGGGAGTGATTCCCTGTAATATATTCCACATACATTATCCAGACAGTTGTGTTGTTCCCAAGAGTAGGGAATGATTCCCTATCATATAATCCGAAATACATTATTCAGACAGTTGTGTTGTTCCCAACAGTATGGAGTGATTCCCTGTCATACAATCCCAAATACATTGTCCAGACTCCTGTGTTTTTCCCAGAGTAGGGAGTGATTCCCTGGCATATAATCCCAAATACTGTATCCATAAACCTGTGTTGTTCCCAGAGTAGGGAGTGATTCCCTGTCATATAATCCCAAATACAATAACCAGACAGCTGTGTTGTTCCCAAGAGTAGGTAGTGATTCCCTGTCATATAGTCCCAAATACATTATTCAGACACCTTTGTTGTTCCCAAGAGTAGGGTGTGATTCCCTGTCATATAGTCCAAAATACATTATTCAGACACCTTTGTTGTTCCCAAGAGTAGGGTGTGATTCCCTGTCATATATTACCAAATGCATTATCCAGACACCTGTTTTGTTCCCAAGGGTAGGGGGTGATTCCCTGTAATATAGTCCCAAATACATTATCCACACAGTTGTGTTGTTCCCAAGAGTAGGGAATGATTCCCTGTCATACAATCCCAAATACATTATCCAGACACCTGTGTTGTTCCCAGAGTAGGGAGTGATTCCCTGCCATATAAACCCAAATACATTATCCAGACACCTCTGTTGTTCCCAAGAGTAGGTAGTGATTCCCTGTCATATATTCCCAAATACATTATCCAGACACCTGTGTTGTTCCCAAGAGTAGGTAGTGATTCCCTGTCATATAGTCCCAAATACATTATTCAGACACCTGTGTTGTTCCCAAGAGCAGGGAATGATTCCCTCTCATATATTCCCAAATACATTATCCAGACACCTGTATTGTTCCCAAGAGTTTGTTGTGATTCCCTGTCATCTAGTCCCAAATATATTATTCATACACCTGTGTTGTTCCCAAGAGTAGGTAGTGATTCCCTGTCATATAGTCCCAAATACATTATTCAGACACCTGTGTTGTTCCTAACAGTAGGGAGTGATTCCCTGTCATTTATTCCCAAATACACTTTCCATAAACCTGCGTTGTTCCCAAGGGTAGGGGGTGATTCCCTGTAGTATAGTCCCAAATACATTATCCATAAACCTGTGTTGTTCCCAAGAGTAGGGAGTGATTCCCTGTCATATATTCCCAAATACATTATCCAGACACCTGTATTGTTCCCAGAGTAGGGAGAGATTTCTTGTCAAATAGTCCTGAATACATTATCCAGAAAATTGTGTTGTTCCCAAGAGTAGGGAGTGATTCACAGTAATATAGTCCCAAATACATTATACAGACAGTTGTGTTGTTCCCAAGAGTAGGGAGTGATTTCCTGTCCTATATTCCCAAATACATTATCCAGACATATGTATTGTTCCCAGAGTAGGGAGAAATTTCCTGTCAAAATTTTCCGAATACATTATGCAGAAAACTGTGTTGTTCCCAAAAGTAGGGAGTGATTCCCTGTTATATATTCCACATACATTATCCAGACAGTTGTGTTGTTCCCAAGAGTAGGGAATGATTCCCTATCATATAATCCGAAATACATTATTCAGACAGTTGTGTTGTTCCCAACAGTATGGAGTGATTCCCTGTCATACAATCCCAAATACATTGTCCAGACTCCTGTGTTTTTCCCAGTGTAGGGAGTGATTCCCTGGCATATAATCCCAAATACTGTATCCATAAACCTGTGTTGTTCCCAGAGTAGGGAGTGATTCCCTGTCATATAATCCCAAATACAATAACCAGACAGCTGTGTTGTTCCCAAGAGTAGGTAGTGATTCCCTGTCATATAGTCCCAAATACATTATTCAGACACCTTTGTTGTTCCCAAGAGTAGGGTGTGATTCCCTGTCATATAGTCCAAAATACATTATTCAGAAACCTTTGTTGTTCCCAAGAGTAGGGTGTGATTCCCTGTCATATATTATCAAATGCATTATCCAGACACCTGTTTTGTTCCCAAGGGTAGGGGGTGATTCCCTGTAATATAGTCCCAAATACATTATCCACACAGTTGTGTTGTTCCCAAGAGTAGGGAATGATTCCCTGTCATACAATCCCAAATACATTATCCAGACACCTGTGTTGTTCCCAGAGTAGGGAGTGATTCCCTGCCATATAAACCCAAATACATTATCCAGACACCTCTGTTGTTCCCAAGAGTAGGTAGTGATTCCCTGTCATATATTCCCAAATACATTATCCAGACACCTGTGTTGTTCCCAAGAGTAGGTAGTGATTCCCTGTCATATAGTCCCAAATACATTATTCAGACACCTGTGTTGTTCCCAAGAGCAGGGAATGATTCCCTCTCATATATTCCCAAATACATTATCCAGACACCTGTATTGTTCCCAAGAGTTTGTTGTGATTCCCTGTCATCTAGTCCCAAATATATTATTCATACACCTGTGTTGTTCCCAAGAGTAGGTAGTGATTCCCTGTCATATAGTCCCAAATACATTATTCAGACACCTGTGTTGTTCCTAACAGTAGGGAGTGATTCCCTGTCATTTATTCCCAAATACACTTTCCATAAACCTGCGTTGTTCCCAAGGGTAGGGGGTGATTCCCTGTAGTATAGTCCCAAATACATTATCCATAAACCTGTGTTGTTCCCAAGAGTAGGGAGTGATTCCCTGTCATATATTCCCAAATACATTATCCAGACACCTGTATTGTTCCCAGAGTAGGGAGAGATTTCTTGTCAAATAGTCCTGAATACATTATCCAGAAAATTGTGTTGTTCCCAAGAGTAGGGAGTGATTCACAGTAATATAGTCCCAAATACATTATACAGACAGTTGTGTTGTTCCCAAGAGTAGGGAATGATTCCCTGTCATATAATCCGAAACACATTATCCAGACAGTTGTGTTGTTCCCAACAGTAGGCAGTGGCTCCCTGTCATACAATCCCAAATAATGTATCCTTATACCTGTGTTGTTCCCAGAGTAGGGAGTGATTCCCTGTCATATAATCCGAAATACATTATCCAGACAGTTGTGTTGTTCCCAACAGTAGGCAGTGGCTCCCTGTCATACAATCCCAAATACATTATCCAGACACCTGTGTTGTTCCAAGAGTAGGGAATGATTCCCTGTCTTGTACTCCAAAATACTGCATCCAGAAACCTGTGGTGTTCCTAGAGTACGAAGTGATTCCCTGTCATATAGTCCCAAATACATTATTCAGACACCTGTGTTGTTCCCAAGAGTAGGGAGTGATTCCCTGTCATATATTCCCAAATACAATATCCAGACACCTGCATTGTTCCCAGAGTAGGGAGACATTTCCTGCCAAATAGTTACAAATACATTATCCAGAAAACTGTGTTGTTCCCAAGAGTAGGGAGTGATTCCCTGTCATATATTCCCAAATACATTATCCAGACACCTGTATTGTTCCCAAGGGTAGGGGGTGATTCCCTGCAGTATAGCCCCAAATACATTATCCAGAAACCTGTGATGTTCCCAAGAGTAGGGAGTGATTTCCTGTCATATATTCCCAAATACATTATCCAGACACCTGTATTGTTCCCAGAGTAGGGAGTGATTTCCTATAAATTAGTCCCGAATACATTATTCAGACACTTGTGTTGTTCCCCGAGTAGGGGATGATTACCTGTCATATATTCTCAAATACAATATACAGACAGTTGTATTGTTCCCAAGAGTAGGGAGGTATTCCATGTCATAAAATCCCAAATACTTTATCCAGACACCTGGATTGTTTCCAGAGTAGGGAGTGATTCCCTGACATATAATCCCAAATGCTGTATCCATAAACCTGTGTTGTTCCCAGAGTAGGGAGTGATTACCTGTCAAATAGTCCTAAATACATTAACCAGACACCTGTGTTGTTCCCAAGAGTAGGGAGTGATTCCCTGATATATATTCCCAAATACATTATCCAGAAACCTGTGTTGTTCCAAGTGTAGGGAATGATTCCCTGTATTGTAGTCCCAAATACTGTATCCAGAAACCTGTGGTTTTCCTAGAGTAGGGAGTGATTCCCTGTCATATAATCCCAAATACAATAACCAGACACCTGTGTTGTTCCCAAGAGTAGGTAGTGATTCTCTGTCATATAATCCCAAATACATTATTCAGACACCTGTGTTGTTCCCAAGAGTAGGTAGTGATTCCCTGTCATATAGTCCCAAATACATTATTCAGACACCTTTGTTGTTCCCAAGAGTAGGGTGTGATTCCCTGTCATATATTCCCAAATACATAATCCATATACCTGTTTTGTCCCCAAGGGTAGGGGGTGATTCCCTGTAGTATAGTCCTAAATACATTATCCAGACAGTTGTGTTGTTCCCAAGAGTAGGGAGTGATTCCCTGTCATACAATCCCAAATACATTATCCAGACACCTGTGTTGTTCCCAGAGTAGGGAGTGATTCCCTGCCATATATTCCCAAATACATTATCCAGACACCTGTGTTGTTCCCAGAGTAGGGAGAGATTCCCTGTCATATAATCCCAAATGCATTATCCAGACACTTGTGTTGTTCCCAGAGTAGGGAGTGGTTTCCTGTCATATTGTCATAAATACATTATCCAGACACATGTGTTGTTCCCAAGAGTAGGGAGTGATTCCCTGATATATATTCCCAAATACATTATCCAGACACCTGTGTTGTTCCAAGTGTAGGGAATGATTCCCTGTCTTGTAGTCCTAAATACTGTATCCAGAAACCTGTGGTGTTCCTAGAGTAGGGAGTGATTCCCTGTCATATAATTCCAAATACAATATCCAGACACCTGTGTTGTTCCCAAGAGTAGGTAGTGATTCCCTGTCATATAGTCCCAAATACATTATTCAGACACCTGTGTTGTTCCCAAGAGTAGGGAGTGATTTCCTGTCCTATATTCCCAAATACATTATCCAGACATATGTATTGTTCCCAGAGTAGGGAGAAATTTCCTGTCAAAATTTTCCGAATACATTATGCAGAAAACTGTGTTGTTCCCAAAAGTAGGGAGTGATTCCCTGTAATATATCCAACATACATTATCCAGACAGTTGTGTTGTTCCCAAGAGTAGGGAATGATTCCCTGTCATATAATCCGAAATACATTATTCAGACAGTTGTGTTGTTCCCAACAGTATGGAGTGATTCCCTGTCATACAATCCCAAATACATTGTCCAGACTCCTGTGTTTTTCCCAGAGTAGGGAGTGATTCCCTGGCATATAATCCCAAATACTGTATCCATAAACCTGTGTTGTTCCCAGAGTAGGGAGTGATTCCCTGTCATATAATCCCAAATACAATAACCAGACAGCTGTGTTGTTCCCAAGAGTAGGTAGTGATTCCCTGTCATATAGTCCCAAATACATTATTCAGACACCTTTGTTGTTCCAAAAGAGTAGGGTGTGATTCCCTGTCATATATTCCCAAATGCATTATCCAGACACCTGTTTTGTTCCCAAGGGTAGGGGGTGAATCCCTGTAATATAGCCCCAAATACATTATCCACACAGTTGTGTTGTTCCCAAGAGTAAGGAATGATTCCCTGTCATACAATCCCAAATACATTATCCAGACACCTGTATTGTTCCCAAGAGTAGGTAGTGATTCCCTGTCATATAGTCCCAAATACATTATTCAGACACCTGTGTTGTTCCTAAGAGTAGGGAGTGATTCCCTGTCATTTATTCCCAAATACACTTTCCATAAACCTGCGTTGTTCCCAAGGGTAGGGGGTGATTCCCTGTAGAATAGTCCAAAATACTTTATCCATAAACCTGTGTTGTTCCCAAGAGTAGGGAGTGATTCCCTGTCATGTATTCCCAAATACATTATCCAGACACCTGTATTGTTCCCAGAGTAGGGAGAGATTTCTTTTCAAATAGTCCCGAATACATTATCCAGAAAATTGTGTTGTTCCCAAGAGTAGGGAGTGATTCACAGTAATATACTCCCAAATACATTATACAGACAGTTGTGTTGTTCCCAACAGTAGGGAATGATTCCCTGTCATATAATCCGAAATACATTATCCAGACAGTTGTGTTGTTCCCAACAGTAGGCAGTGGCTCCCTGTCATACAATCCCAAATACATTATCCAGACACCTGTGTTGTTCCCAGAGTAGGGAGTGATTCCCTGGCATATAATCCCAAATAATGTATCCTTAAACCTGTGTTGTTCCCAGAGTAGGGAGTGATTCCCTGTCATATAATCACAAATACATTATCCAGACACCTGTGTTGTTCCAAGAGTAGGGAATGATTCCCTGTCTTGTACTCCAAAATACTGCATCCAGAAACCTGTGGTGTTCCTAGAGTATGGAGTGATTCCCTGTCATATAGTCCCAAATACATTATTCAGACACCTGTGTTGTTCCCAAGAGGAGGGAGTGATTCCCTGTCATATATTCCCAAATACAATATCCAGACACCTGCATTGTTCCCAGAGTAGGGAGACATTTCCTGCCAAATAGTTACAAACACATTATCCAGAAAACTGGGTTGTTCCCAAGAGTAGGGAGTGATTCCCTGTCATATATTCCCAAATACATTATCCAGACACCTGTATTGTTCGCAAGGGTAGGGGGTGATTCCCTGCAGTATAGCCCCAAATACATTATCCAGAAACCTGTGATGTTCCCAAGAGTAGGGAGTGATTTCCTGTCATATATTCCCAAATACATTATCCAGACACCTGTATTGTTCCCAGAGTAGGGAGTGATTTCCTATAAATTAGTCCCGAATACATTATTCAGACACTTGTGTTGTTCCCCGAGTAGGGGGTGATTACCTGTCATATATTCTCAAATACATTATCCAGACAGTTGTATTGTTCCCAAGAGTAGGGCGGGATTCCATGTCATAAAATCCCAAATAGTTTATCCAGACACCTGGATTGTTCCCAGAGTAGGGAGTGATTCCCTGACATATAATCCCAAATGCTGTATCCATAAACCTGTGTTGTTCCCAGAGTAGGGAGTGATTACCTGTCATATAGTCCTAAATACATTAACCAGACACCTGTGTTGTTCCCAAGAGTAGGGAGTGATTCCCTGATATATATTCCCAAATACATTATCCAGAAACCTGTGTTGTTCCAAGTGTAGGGAATGATTCCCTGTATTGTAGTCCCAAATACTGTATCCAGAAACCTGTGGTTTTCCTAGAGTAGGGAGTGATTCCCTGTCATGTAATCCCAAATACAATAACCAGACACCTGTGTTGTTCCCAAGAGTAGGTAGTGATTCTCTGTCATATAATCCCAAATACATTATTCAGACACCTGTGTTGTTCCCAAGAGGAGGTAGTGATTCCCTGTCATATAATCCCAAATACATTATTCAGACACCTTTGTTGTTCCCAAGAGTAGGGTGTGATTCCCTGTCATATATTCCCAAATACATAATCCAGACACCTGTTTTGTTCCCAAGGGTAGGGGGTGATTCCCTGTAGTATAGTCCCAAATACATTATCCAGAAACCTGTGTTGTTCCCAAGAATAGGGAGTGATTCCCTGTCATATATTCCCAAATACATTATCCATACACCTGTTTTGTCCCCAAGGGTAGGGGGTGATTCCCTGTAGTATAGTCCCAAATACATTATCCACACAGTTGTGTTGTTCCCAAGAGTAAGGAATGATTCCCTGTCATACAATCCCAAATACATTATCCAGACACCTGTATTGTTCCCAAGAGTAGGTAGTGATTCCCTGTCATCTAGTCCCAAATATATTATTCAAACACCTGTGTTGTTCCCAAGAGTAGGTAGTGATTCCCTGTCATATAGTCCCAAATACATTATTCAGACACCTGTGTTGTTCCTAAGAGTAGGGAGTGATTCCCTGTCATTTATTCCCAAATACACTTTCCATAAACCTGCGTTGTTCCCAAGGGTAGGGGGTGATTCCCTGTAGAATAGTCCAAAATACATTATCCATAAACCTGTGTTGTTCCCAAGAGTAGGGAGTGATTCCCTGTCATGTATTCCCAAATACATTATCCAGACACCTGTATTGTTCCCAGAGTAGGGAGAGATTTCTTTTCAAATAGTCCCGAATACATTATCCAGAAAATTGTGTTGTTCCCAAGAGTAGGGAGTGATTCACAGTAATATACTCCCAAATACATTATACAGACAGTTGTGTTGTTCCCAAGAGTAGGGAATGATTCCCTGTCACATAATCCGAAATACATTATCCAGACAGTTGTGTTGTTCCCAACAGTAGGCAGTGGCTCCCTGTCATACAATCCCAAATACATTATCCAGACACCTGTGTTGTTCCCAGAGTAGGGAGTGATTCCCTGGCATATAATCCCAAATACTGTATCCTTAAACCTGTGTTGTTCCCAGAGTAGGGGGTGATTCCCTGTCATATAATCACAAATACATTATCCAGACACCTGTGTTGTTCCAAGAGTAGGGAATGATTCCCTGTCTTGTACTCCAAAATACTGCATCCCGAAACCTGTGGTGTTCCTAGAGTATGGAGTGATTCCCTGTCATATAGTCCCAAATACATTATTCAGACACCTGTGTTGTTCCCAAGAGTAGGGAGTGATTCCCTGTCATATATTCCCAAATACAATATCCAGACACCTGCATTGTTCCCAGAGTAGGGAGACATTTCCTGCCAAATAGTTACAAACACATTATCCAGAAAACAGGGTTGTTCCCAAGAGTAGGGAGTGATTCCCTGTCATATATTCCCAAATACATTATCCAGACACCTGTATTGTTCGCAAGGGTAGGGGGTGATTCCCTGCAGTATAGCCCCAAATACATTATCCAGAAACCTGTGATGTTCCCAAGAGTAGGGAGTGATTTCCTGTCATATATTCCCAAATACATTATCCAGACACCTGTATTGTTCCCAGAGTAGGGAGTGATTTCCTATAAATTAGTCCCGAATACATTATTCAGACACTTGTGTTGTTCCCCGAGTAGGGGGTGATTACCTGTCATATATTCTCAAATACATTATCCAGACAGTTGTATTGTTCCTAAGAGTAGGGAGGGATTCCACGTCATAAAATCCCAAATACTTTATCCAGACACCTGGATTGTTCCCAGAGTAGGGAGTGATTCCCTGACATATAATCCCAAATGCTGTATCCATAAACCTGTGTTGTTCCCAGAGTAGGGAGTGATTACCTGTCATATAATTCCAAATACAATATCCAGACACCTGTGTTGTTCCCAAGAGTAGGTAGTGATTCCCTATCATATATTCCCAAATACATTATTCCGACACCTGTGTTGTTCCCAAGAGTAGGTAGTGATTCCCTGTCATATAGTGCCAAATACATTATTCAGACACCTGTGTTGTTCCCAAGAGTAGGGGGTGATTCACTGTCATATATTCCCAAATACATTATCCAGACACCTGCTTTTGTTCCCAAGGTTAGGGGGTGATTCTCTGTAGTATAGTCCAAAATACATTATCCAGAAACCTGTGTTGTTCCCAAGAGTAGGGAGTGATTTCCTGTCCTATATTCCCAAATACATTATCCAGGCCTATGTATTGTTCCCAGAGTAGGGAGAAATTTCCTGTCAAAATTTTCCGAATACATTATGCAGAAAACTGTGCTGTTCCCAAAAGTAGGGAGTGATTCCCTGTAATATATTCCACATACATTATCCAGACAGTTGTGTTGTTCCCAAGAGTAGGGAATGATTCCCTGTCATATAATCCGAAATACATTATTCAGACAGTTGTGTTGTTCCCAACAGTATGGAGTGATTCCCTGTCATACAATCCCAAATACATTGTCCAGACTCCTGTGTTTTTCCCAGAGTAGGGAGTGATTCCCTGGCATATAATCCCAAATACTGTATCCATAAACCTGTGTTGTTCCCAGAGTAGGGAGTGATTCCCTGTCATATAATCCCAAATACAATAACCAGACAGCTGTGTTGTTCCCAAGAGTAGGTAGTGATTCCCTGTCATATAGTCCCAAATACATTATTCAGACACCTTTGTTGTTCCCAAGAGTAGGGTGTGATTCCCTGTCATATAGTCCCAAATACATTATTCAGACACCTTTATTGTTCCCAAGAGTAGGGTGTGATTCCCTGTCATATATTCCCAAATGCATTATCCAGACACTTGTTTTGTTCCCAAGGGTAGGGGGTGATTCCCTGTAGTATAGCCCCAAATACATTATCCAGAAACCTGTGTTGTTCCCAAGAGTAGGGAGTGATTCCCTGTCATATATTCCCAAATACATTATCCAGACACCTGTTTTGTCCCCAAGGGTAGGGGGTGATTCCCTGTAATATAGTCCCAAATAAATTATCCAGACAGTTGTGTTGTTCCCATGAGTAGGGAGTGATTCCCTGTCATTCAATCCCAAATACATTATCCAGACACCTGTGTTGTTCCCAGAGAAGGGAGTGATTCCCTGTCATATAATCCCAAATACATTATCCAGACACCTGTGTTGTTCCCAAGAGTAGGTAGTGATTCCATGTCATATATTCCCAAATACATTATTCAGACACCTGTGTTGTTCCCAAGAGTAGGTAGTGATTCCCTGTCATATAGCCCCAAATACATTATTCAGACACCTGTGTTGTTCCCAAGAGTAGGGAGTTATTCCCTATCATATATTCCCAAATACATTATCCAGACACCTGTGTTGTTCCCAAGAGTAGTTAGTGATTCCCTGTCATCTAGTCCCAAATATATTATTCATACACCTGTGTTGTTCCCAAGAGTAGATAGTGATTCCTTTCATATAATCCCAAATACATTATTCAGACACTTGTGTTGTTCCTAAGTGTAGGGAGTGATTCCCTGTCATATATCCCCAAATACAATTTCCATAAACCTGTGTTGTTCCCAAGGGTAGGGGGTGATTCCCTGTAGTATAGTCCCAAATACATTATCCAGACAGTTGTGTTGTTCCCAAGAGTAGGGAGTGATTCCCTGTCATACAATCCCAAATACATTATCCAGACACCTGTGTTGTTCCCAGAGTAGGGAGTGATTCCCTGTCATATAATCCCAAATACATTATCCAGACACCTGTGTTGTTCCCAAGAGTAGGTAGTGATTCCCTGTCATATATTCCCAAATACATTATCCAGACACCTGTGTTGTTCCCAGAGTAGGGAGAGATTCCCTGTCATAAAATCCCAAATACATTATCCAGACACTTGTGTTTTTCCCAGAGTAGGGAGTGGTTACCTGTCATATTGTCATAAATACATTATCCAGACACCTGTGTTGTTCCAAGTGTAGGGAATGAATCCCTGTCTTGTAGTCCCAAATACTGTATCCAGAAACCTGTGGTGTTCCTAGAGTAGTGAGTGATTCCCTGTCATATAATTCCTAATACAATATCAAGACACCTGTGTTGTTCCCAAGAGTAGGTAGTGATTCCCTATCATATATTCCCAAATACATTATTCAGACACCTGTGTTGTTCCCAAGAGTAGGGAGTGATTCCCTTTCATATATTCCCAAATACATTATCCAGACACCTGCTTTTGTTCCCAAGGTTAGGGGGTGATTCTCTGTAGTATAGTCCCAAATACATTATTCAGAAACCTGTGTTGTTCCCAAGAGTAGGGAATGATTCCCTGTCATATATTCCCAAATACATTATCCGGACACCTGTATTGTTCCCAGAGTAGGGAGAAATTTCCCGCCAAACTTTTCCGAATACATTATACAGAAAACTGTGTTGTTCCCAAAAGTAGGGAGTGATTCCCTGCAATATATTCCACATACATTATCCAGACAGTTGCTTTGTTCCCAAGAGTAGGGAATGATTCCCTGTCATATAATCCGAAATACATTATTCAGACAGTTGTTTTGTTCCCAACAGTATGGAGTGATTCCCTGTCATACAATCCCAAATACATTGTCCAGACTCCTGTGTTGTTCCAAGAGTAGGGAATGATTCCCTGTCATATAAACACAAATACATTATCGAGACACCTGTGAATGTTCCCAAGAGCAGGGAGTGATTCCCTGTTATATAGTCCCAAATACATTATCCAGAAACCTGTGTTGTTCCCAGTGTAGGGAACGATTCCCTGTCTTGTTGTCCCAAATACTGTATCCAGAAACCTGTGTTATCCTAGAGTAGGGAGTGATTCGTTCTCATATAATCCCAAATACATTATCCGTACATCTGTGTTGTTCACAAGAGTAGGGAGTGATTCCTTGTCATATATTCCCAAATACATTATCCAGACAATTGTATTGTTCCCAGAGTAGGGAGGGATTTCCTCTCAAATAGTCCCGAATACATTATACAGACAATTGTGTTGTTCCCAGAGAAGGGAGTGATTACCTGTCATATATTCCCAAATACATTATCAAGACAGTTTTATTGTTCCCAAGAGTAGGGATTTATTCCCTCTCATATAATCCCAAATACATCATCCAGACAGTTGTGTTGTTCCCAACAGTACGGATTGATTCAATGTCATATAATCCCAAATACATTATCCAGACACCCGTATTGTTCCCAGAGTAGGTAGTGATTCCCTGGCATATAATCCCAAATGCTCTATCCGTAAACCTTTGTTGTTCCCAGAGTAGGGAGTGATTCTGTTTCATATAGTCCCAAATACATTATCCAGACACCTGTGTTGTTCCCAAGAGTAGGGAGTGATTCCTTGTCATATCTTCCCAAATACATTATTCAGACACCTGTGTTGTTCCCAGAGTAAGGAGTGGTTAACTGTCATATAGTCATAACTACATTATCCAGACACCTGCGTTGTTCCCAAGAGTAGTGAGTGATTCCCTGGTATATATTCCCAAATACATTATCCAGACACCTGTGTTGTTCCAAGTGTAGGGAATGATTCCCTGTCTTGTAGTCCCAAATACTGTATCCAGAAACCTGTGGTGTTCCTAGAGTAGGGAGTGATTCCCTGTCGTATAATTCCAAATACAATATCCAGACACCTGTGTTGTTCCCAAGAGTAGGTAGTGATTCCCTGTCATATAGTCCCAAATACATTATTCAGACACCTGTGTTGTTCCCAAGAGTAGGGAGTGATTCCCTGTCATATATTCCCAAATACATTATCCAGACACCTGCTTTTGTTCCCAAGGTTAGGGGGAGATTATCTGTAATATAGTCCCAAATACTTTATCCAGACACCTGTGTTGTTCCCAGTGTAGGGAATGATTCCCTGTGTTGTAGTCCCAAATACTGTATCCAGAAACCTGTGTTACTCCTTGAGTAGGGAGTGATTCGTTCACATATAATCCCAAACACATTATCCAGACATCTGTGTTGTTCACAAGATTAGGGAGTGATTCCTTGTCATATATTCCCAAATACATTATCGAGACAATTGTATTGTTCCCAGAGTAGGGAGGGATTTCCTCTCAAATAGTCCCGAATACATTATTCAGACAATTGTGTTGTTCCCAGGGAAGGGAGAGATTACCTGTCATATATTCCCAAATACATTATCCAGACATCTGTGTTGTTCACAAGAGTAGGGAGTGATTCCTTGTCATATATTCCCAAATACATTATCCAGACAATTGTATTGTTCCCAGAGTAGGGAGGGATTTCCTCTCAAATAGTCCCGAATACATTATTCAGACAATTGTGTTGTTTCCAGAGAAGGGAATGATTACCTGTCATATATTCCCAAATACATTATCCAGACAGTTGTATTGTTCCCAAGAGTAGGGATTTATTCCCTCTCATATAATCCCAAATACATCATCCAGACATTTGTGTTGTTCCCAACAGTACGGAGTGATTCAATGTCATATAATCCCAAATACATTATCCAGACACCTGTATTGTTCCCAGAGTAGGGAGTGATTCCCTGGCATATAATCCCAAATGCTCTATCCGTAAACCTTTGTTGTTCCCAGAGTAGGGAGTGATTCTGTTTCATATAGTCCCAAATACATTATCCAGACACCTGTGTTGTTCCCAAGAGTAGGGATTGATTCCCTGTTATATAATCCCAAATATATTATCCAGACACCTGTGTTGTTCCCAGTGTAGGGAGTGATTCCCTGTCATGTATTCCCAAATACTGTATCCAGAAACCTGTGTTACTCCTAGAGTAGGGAGTGATTCGCTCTCGTATAATCCCAAATACATTATTCAGACACTTGTGTTGTTCCCAGAGTAGGGAGTGGTTACCTGTCATATAGTCATAAATACATTATCCAAACACCTGTGTTGTTCCCAAGAGTAGGGAGTGATTCCCTGATATTTATTCCCAAATACATTATCCAGACACCTGTGTTGTTCCAAGTGTAGGGAATGATTCCCTGTCTTGTTGTCCCAAATACTGTATCCAGAAACCTGTGGTGTTCCTAGAGTAGGGAGTGATTCCCTGTCATATAATTCCAAATACAATATCCAGACACCTGTGTTGTTCCCAAGAGTAGGTAGTGATTCTCTGTCATATAATCCCAAGTACATTATTCAGACACCTGTGTTGTTCCCAAGAGTAGGTAGTGATTCCCTGTCATATAGTCCCAAATACATTATTCAGACACCTGTGTTGATCCCAAGAGTAGGGAGTGATTCCCTGTCATATATTCCCAAATACATTATCCAGACACCTGCTTTTGTTCCCAAGGTTAGGGGGTGATTCTCTGTGGTATAGTCCCAAATACATTATCCAGAAACCTGTGTTGTTCCCAAGAGTAGGGATTGATTCCCTGTCATATATTCCCAAATACATTATCCAGAAACCTGTATTGTTCCCAGAGTTGGGAGAGATTTCCTCCCAAAATTTTAAGAATACATTATCCAGAAAACTGTGTTGTTCCCAAGAGTAGGGAGTGATTCCCTGTAATATATTCCACATACATTATCCAGACAGTTATGTTGTTCCCAAGAGTAGGGATTGATTCCTTGTCATATAATCCGAAATACTTTATTCAGACAGTTGTGTTGTTCCCAAAAGTATGGAGTGATTCCTTGTCATACAATCCCAAATACATTATCCAGACACCTGTGTTGTTCCCAGAGTAGGGAGTGATTCCCTAGCATATAATCCCAAATAATGTATTCATAAACCTGTGTTGTTCCCAGAGTAGGGAGTGATTCCCTGTCATATAAACACAAATACATTATCGAGACACCTGTAAATGTTCCCAAGAGTAGGAGGTGTATCCCTGTTATATAGTCCCAAATACATTATCCAGACACCTGTGTTTTTCCCAGTGTAGGGAATGATTCCCTGTCTTGCATTCCCAAATACTGTATCCAGAAAACTGTGGGGATCCTAGCGTAGGGAGTGATTCCCTGTCATATAGTCCCAAATACATTATTCAGACACCTGTGTTGTTCCCAAGAGTAGGGAGTGATTCCCTGTCATATATTCCCAAATACATTATCCAGAAACCTGTGTTGTTCCCAAGAGTATGGAGTGATTTCCTGTCATATATTCCCGAATACATTATTCAGACACTTGTGTTTTTCCCAGAGTAAGGAGCGATTACCTGTCATATATTCCCAAATACATTATCCAGACAGTTGTATTGTTCCCATGAGTAGGGAGTGATTCCCTCTCATATAATCCCAAATATATTATCCAGACACTTGTGTTGTTCCCAACAGTAAGGAGTGATTCCATGTCATATAATCCCAAATACATCATCCAGACATCTGTATTGTTCCCAGAGTAGGGAGTGATTCCCTGGCATATAATCCCAAATACTCTATCCAGAAACCTGTGTTGTTCCTAGAGTAGGGAGTGATTCCCTCTCATATAATCCCAAATACATTATCCACACACCTGTGTTGTTCCCAAGAGTAGGGAGTGATTCCTTGTCATATCTTCCCAAATACATTATTCAGACACTTGTGTTGTTCCCAGAGTAGGGAGTGATTACCTCTCATATAGTCCCAAATTCATGATCCAGATACCTGTTTTGTTCCCAGAGTAGGGAGTGATTCCCTGTCATATATAATCCCAAATTCATTATCCAGACACCTGTGTTGTTCCCAGTGTAGGGAATGATTCCCTGTCTTGTAGTCCTAAATGCTGTATCCAGAAACCTGTGGTGTTCCTAGAGTAGGGAGGGATTCCCTGTCATATAATCCCAAATACAATATCCAGACACCTGTGTTGTTCCCAAGAGTAGGTAGTTATTCTCTGTCATATAATCCCAAATACATTATTCAGACACCTGTGTTGTTCCCAAGAGTAGGTAGTGATTCCCTGTCATATAGTCCCAAATACATTTTTCAGACACCTGTGTTGTTCCTAATAGCAGGGAGTGATTCCCTGTCATATATTCCCAAATACATTATCCAGACACCTTTGTTGTTCCCAAGGGTAGGGTGTGATTCACTGTAGTATAGACCCAAATACATTATCCAGAAACCTGTGTTGTTCCCAAGAGTAGGGAGTGATTCCCTGTCATATATTCCCAAATACACTATCCAGACACCTGTATTGTTCCCAGAGTAGGGAGAGATTTCCTGCCAAATAGTTCCGAATACATTATCCAGAAAACTGTGTTGCTCCCAAAAGTAGGGATTGATTCCCTCTAATATAGTCCCACATACATTATCCAGACAGTTGTGTTGTTTCCAAGTTTAGGGAATGATTCCTTGTCATATAATCCGAAATACATTATTCAGACAGTTGTGTTGTTCCCAACAGTAGGGAGAAATTCCCGGTCATACAATCCCAAATACATTATCCGGACACCTGTGTTGTTCCCAGAGTAGGGAATGATCCCCTGTCTTGTAGTCCCAAATACTGTATCCAGAAACCTGTGGTTTTCCTAGAGTAGGGAGTGATTCCCTGTCATATAATCCCAAATACATTATTCAGACACCTGTGTTGCTCCCAAAAGTAGGTAGTGATTCCCTCTAATAAAGTCCCACATACATTATCCAGATAGTTGTGTTGTTTCCAAGTGTAGGGAATGATTCCTTGTCATATAATCCGAAATACATTATTCAGACAGTTGTGTTGTTCCCAACAGTATGGAGTAATTCCCGGTCATACAATCCCAAATACATTATCCGGACACCTGTGTTGTTCCCAGAGTAGGGAATGATCCCCTGTCTTGTAGTCCCAAATACTGTATCCAGAAACCTGTGGTTTTCCTAGAGTAGGGAGTGATTCCCTTTCCCTGTCATATAATCCCAAATACATTATTCAGACACCTGTGTTGCTCCCAAAAGTAGGTAGTGATTCCCTCTAATAAAGTCCCACATACATTATCCAGATAGTTGTGTTGTTTCCAAGTGTAGGGAATGATTCCTTGTCATATAATCCGAAATACATTATTCAGACAGTTGTGTTGTTCCCAACAGTAGGGAGTGATTCCCGGTCATACAATCCCAAATACATTATTCAGACACCTGTGTTGTTCCCAAGAGTAGGGAGTGATTCCCTGTCATATATTCCCAAACAAATTATCCAGACACCTGTGTTGTTCCCAAGGGTAGGGGGTGATTCCCTTACATAAAGTAAAACAGTGATATGCATGACAATGGGCACTGCCGACGACCTAACTAGATATAAAAAGCAATTCCCCTATCCTAGTAACAAAGAGTTGAACATATCGGTCGATGGGGATTGCTAAAAATTTACTAGCTAAGCGTAATAAATGTGGGGCCCAGAAACCACCACCACTGTAGATCCAACAAAATCGGCACTTGTGAAGGAGAAGTTGGGGAAGGAGGGTGGGAAAACTTAACAAAAGAGCGACGATGTAGACACTGCTTCCGTGAGCGGCCAGTGATTGAAGTCTGCTGGCTGGGTCGCTCTAGCAGTGATGTTATGTCGCCTCGCCGCTTAGCGCTGTGACACCAAATAAGGAGATGTGTTCTGTGTACCGTTAGCGTCCCGTTAACTGACACCAATCCGATGCATTCCAGACTAGTGACAAGGGTTGGCCGTCTAGCCCCTGTACATAGGCAGGAACTTTGCGTAAAAGGTATTATAATTGATGCTGTATTAAATACTGATTTTACTCACTGTACCGTATGTCATAAAGTGCCATTGTTGGATTAGGTGTGTATTGGTGGGGCCTGCTGTGCATTGCTAAGTTGATGTAGCAAGAGAAAACAAAACAAATATGGTTGGTAAAATGGCAATGCCCTTTAATTACATAAAGTAAAACAGTGATATGCATGACAATGGGAATTGCCGACGACCTAACTAGATATAAAAAGCAATTCCCCTAACCTAGTAACAAAGAGTTGAACATATCGGTCGATGGGGATTGCCAAAAATTGACTAGCTAAGCGTAATAAATGTGGGGCCCAGAAACCACCCGTACAAACCCCACACAAAGCGCAGCAGACTCCAACGATAACAGTGGTTCCTGGGCATGGCAGCAGCTCACTGCCTCCTGTGAGGAGCGCGGGCCAACCTCGCATTAAAAACCTCAAACGTCATATATGGAACAAGAGAGGACAAAAGATGAGGAAGTTGCACGACTAATGGTGTGCGCCGTTGTGCGTAGATTCAAAGATAGATCCACACAAAGCCGTAAGAAAAGTATAAAATTGGACAGCTGAGGCCCAAGCGAAAAATACAAACCACAAATAAAATTCTAGCTGGTGCAAGCTAGCAGCCAGATATAAGTTGGCGGAAGAATTAGATACAAGAGAGAAACACAATTGAGAAACACAATTCGTGAACTCCCTTGAGAAACCGTGAAACCCGTTTGGAAGACCCCGCGCCAGATAATGCTGGCGGAAGAAAAAGACACAATTAGAGAAAAACAATTTGTGAACTCCCTTGAAAAAACCGTGAAACCCGTTTGGAAGAAGCCGCACACCAGGTCGGATGCCGTAACCCCCCCCCTCCCCGTCACTGTCTCACAGGGAAAGCCCAGGAAAGAAGAAACATAAGCAAAAACCATCGTGTAAAGATGCAGTAGCGACGACTGGCGAGTCGGCCTACGATAAAGGAAAGTATGACAGCGTGCCGCGAGAGAGATCCCCGCATCCCGCTCCCGGCCCAAAGCCGAAAAGCAGGACACGTGGACACGCTCTCTCTACCGCCTCAAACAAAATGAAGAAAAGCTGGGCACGCCCCAGAGCAGCCACATGCTCACATCGCTAATAGCATAAACAGAAAGTATAGACGTACCCGCCAGCAACTAGAATCACTGCATATATACAGGTATCACATAATACATACATACTTATCTACATATGCAACTTACAAAAAGTTACTAAAAGTATTGGTTAATACAGCGATAGTGAGAATACTAGAGTATCTAGAAAAAATTCCTACGAACAGTGGGTGTGCAACATGGAGATTGTCCGGAATTGTACCCCAACCCCCGGCCAAAAGCTGAAGAGCTGGGCAAACACCAGAGCCCGCAAATAACTTGAAACCCCCCACCGAAATGGAAAGCCGCACGCCTCCCAACGCCAGGCTGAAAATTATATGGCAATGAAAGCTCACAGTGTTTTAAAAGAGGTGATACGAATATATTTTTTGAAAGCGGAAGATTTCCAACGGCCCATCCGCTGGATCTGTGCGTCAGAATATCCCTGAGCTGAGGCGTGAGTAGCTGCCCCGATACGGAAGCTGTGTGCCTTTATATTGGGTTGATGGAGAGAGGCCCAAGATAACGAGCCAGACAGCCAGGAATTTAGCTGTGAAGGGGTGATGGGGGATAACAAGAACAAAGGGCCTTCGCTGCGGCCCCTCCTGGCAGTGAAAAGAGAGAGTGCTGCCACTGGGCAGTAGGCGTTCTGTGATCTAGGAATGGAAATAGAGATGTGCGAACCAAAGTGGTGTTTGGCTTGTTGGAAAACTATGGTGAAGGTGTCCGAAAGTACCAAGAGTTGTGATAATTTGATGTTATTGCGGGAAGAAGTGACTTCCCCGATGCGAAGGAAAGCATGAAACATGAGTAGGTAGATAGTTCGGACTAAACAGGCATGATAGGATGTCTGAGTCACATGACCCGTGGAGTCGCACAGCGCGTGTAATATGGGGAGCCTAGAGTCAACGTGGGAAAAATCCTTGTGAGCCCCAAGGAGGATGCGCCGGACGCGAAAGTCACCTGTCGGATCCGGGAGGTGGAATAATTTGTGAAAAAAGGCGATGGCCGACATACGTGAAGTAACAGAGGCCGGCGATGAGCCGTTACGGAGGAGATGGCCGACATACTTGAAGTAAGAGAGGCAGGCGATGAGCCGTTACGGAGGAGATGGCCGACATACGTGAAGTAAGAGAGGCCGGCGATGAGCCGTTACGGAGGAGATGGCCGACATACGTGAAGTAAGAGAGGCCGGCGATGAGCCGTTACGGTGGAGATGGCCGACATACGTGAAGTAACAGAGGCCGGCGAGGAGCCCTGTCATATAGTCCCAAATACATTATTCAGACACCTGTGATGTTCCCAAGAGTAGGGAGTGATTCCCTGTCATATATTCCCAAATACATTATCCAGACACCTGTATTGTTCCCAAGAGTAGGTAGTGATTCCCTGTCATCTAGTCCCAAATATATTATTCATACACCTGTGTTGTTCCCAAGAGTAGGTAGTGATTCCCTGTCATATAGGCCCAAATACATTATTCAGACACCTGTGTTGTTCCTAAGAGTAGGGAGTGATTCCCTGTCATTTATTCCCAAATACACTTTCCATAAACCTGCGTTGTTCCCAAGGGTAGGGGGTGATTCCCTGTAGTATAGTCCCAAATACATTATCCATAAACCTGTGTTGTTCCCAAGAGTAGGGAGTGATTCCCTGTCATATATTCCCAAATACATTATCCAGACACCTGTATTGTTCCCAGAGTAGGGAGAGATTTCTTGTCAAATAGTCCCGAATACATTATTCAGAAAATTGTGTTGTTCCCAAGAGTAGGGAGTGATTCCCAGTAATATAGTCCCAAATACATTATATAGACAGTTGTGTTGTTCCCAAGAGTAGGGAATGATTCCCTGTCATATAATCCGAAATACATTATCCAGACAGTTGTGTTGTTCCCAACAGTAGGGAGTAGCTCCCTGTCATACAATCCCAAATACATTATCCAGACACCTGTGTTGTTCCCAGAGAAGGGAGTGATTCCCTGGCATATAATCCCAAATACTGCATCCTTAAACCTGTGTTGTTCCCAGAGTAGGGAGTGATTCCCTGTCATATAATCACAAATACATTACCCAGACACCTGTGTTGTTCCAACAGTAAGGAATGATTCCCTGTCTTGTAGTCCAAAATACTGCATCCAGAAACCTGTGGTGTTCCTAGAGTATGGAGTGATTCCCTGTCATATAGTCCCAAATACATTATTCAGACACCTGTGTTGTTCCCAAGAGTAGGGAGTGATTCCCTGTCATATATTCCCAAATACATTATCCAGACACCTGCATTGTTCCCAGAGTAGGGAGACATTTCCTGCCAAATAGTTACAAATACATTATCCAGAAAACTGTGTTGTTCCCAAGAGTAGGGAGTGATTCCCTGTCATATATTCCCAAATACATAATCCAGACACATGTATTGTTCCCAAGGGTAGGGGGTGATTCCCTGCAGTATAGCCCCAAATACATTATCCAGAAACCTGTGATGTTCCCAAGAGTAGGGAGTGATTTCCTGTCATATATTCCCAAATACATTATCCAGACACCTGTATTGTTCCCAGAGTAGGGAGTGATTTCCCATAAATTAGTCCCGAATACATTATTCAAACACTTGTGTTGTTCCCCGAGTAGGGGGTGATTACCTGTCATATATCCTCAAATACATTATCCAGACAGTTGTGTTGTTCCCAAGAGTAGGGAGGGATTCCATGTCATAAAATCCCAAATACTTTATCCAGACACCGGGATTGTTCCCAGAGTAGGGAGTGATTCCCTGACATATGATCCCAAATGCTGTATCCATAAACCTGTGTTGTTCCCAGAGTAGGGAGTGTTTACCTGTCATATATTCCTAAATACATTAACCAGACACCTGTGTTGTTCCCAAGAGTATGGAGTGATTCCCTGATATATATTCCCAAATACATTATTCAGACACCTGTGTTGTTCCCAAGAGTAGGGAGTGATTCCCTGATATATATTCCCAAATACATTATTCAGACACCTGTGTTGTTCCCAAGAGTAGGGAGTGATTCCCTGTCATATATTCCCAAATACATTATCCAGACACCTGTGTTGTTCCCAAGAGTAGGGAGTGATTCCCTGATATATATTCCCAAATACATTATCCAGAAACCTGTGTTGTTCCAAGTGTAGGGAATGATTCCCTGTATTGTAGTCCCAAATACTCTATCCAGAAACCTGTGGTTTTCCTAGAGTAGGGAGTGATTCCCTGTCATATATTCCCAAATACAATAACCAGACACCTGTGTTGTTCCCAAGAGTAGGTAGTGATTCTCTGTCATATAATCCCAAATACATTATTCAGACACCTGTGTTGTTCCCAAGAGTAGGTAGTGATTCCCTGTCATATTGTCCCAAATACATTATTCAGACACCTTTGTTGTTCCCAAGAGTAGGGTGTGATTCCCTGTCATATATTCCCAAATACATTATCCAGACACCTGTTTTGTTCCCAAGGGTAGGGGGTGATTCCCTGTAGTGTAGTCCCAAATACATTATCCAGAAACCTGTGTTGTTCCCAAGAGTAGGGAGTGATTCCCTGTCATATATTCCCAAATACATTATCCAGACACCTGTTTTGTCCCCAAGGGTAGGGTGTGATTCCCTGTAATATAGTCCCAAATACATTATCCAGACAGTTGTGTTGTTCCCAAGAGTAGGGAGTGATTCCCTGTCATACAATCCCAAATACATTATCCAGACACCTGTGTTGTTCCCACAGAAGGGAGTGATTCCCTGTCATATAATCCCAAAAACATTATCCAGACACCTGTGTTGTTCCCAAGAGTAGGTAGTGATTCCCTGTCATATATTCCCAAATACATTATTCAGACACCTGTGTTGTTCCCAAAAGTAGGTAGTGATTCCCTGTCATATAGTCCCAAATACATTATTCAGACACCTGTGTTGTTCCCAAGAGTAGGGAGTGATTCCCTGTCATATATTCCCAAATACATTATCCAGACACCTGTGTTGTTCCCAAGAGTAGTTAGTGATTCCCTGTCATATAGTCCCAAATATATTATTCATACACCTGTGTTGTTCCCAAGAGTAGATAGTGATTCCTTTCATATAATCCCAAATACATTATTCAGACACCTGTGTTGTTCCTAAGAGTAGGGAGTGATTCCCTGTCATATATTCCCAAATACACTTTCCATAAACCTGTGTTGTTCCCAAGGGTAGGGGGTGATTCCCTGTAGTATAGTCCCAAATACATAATCCAGACAGTTGTGTTGTTCCCAAGAGTAGGGAGTGATTCCCTGTCATACAATCCCAAATACATTATCCAGACACCTGTGTTATTCCCAGAGTAGGGAGTGATTCGCTCTCGTATAATCCCAAATACATTATCCAGACACCTGTGTTGTTCCCAAGAGAAGGTAGTGATTCTCTGTCATATAATCCCAAATACATTATTCAGACACCTGTGTTGTTCCCAAGAGTAGGTAGTGATTCCCTGTCATATAGTCCCAAATACATTATTCAGACACTTGTGTTGTTCCCATAGTAGGGAGTGGTTACCTGTCATATTGTCATAAATACATTATCCAGAAACATGTATTGTTCCCAAGAGTAGGGAGTGATTCCCTGATATATATTCCCAAATACATTATCCAGACCCCTGTGTTGTTCCAAGTGTAGGGAATGATTCCCTGTCTTGTAGTCCCAAATACTGTATCCAGAAACCTGTGGTGTTCCTAGAGAAGGGAGTGATTCCCTGTCATATAATTCCAAATACAATATCCAGACACCTGTGTTATTCCCAAGAGAAGGTAGTGATTCCCTATCATATATTCCCAAATAAATTATTCAGACACCTATGTTGTTCCCAAGAGTAGGTAGTGATTCCCAGTCATATAGTCCAAAATACATTATTCAGACACCTGTGTTGTTCCCAAGAGTAGGGAGTGATTCCCTGTCTTATATTCCCAAATACATTATCCAGACACCTGCTTTTGTTCCCAAGGTTAGGGGGTGAATCTCTGTAGTATAGTCCCAAATACATTATCCAGAAACCTCTGTTGTTCCCAAGAGTAGGGAGTGATTCCCTGTCATATATTCCCAAATACATTATCCAGACACTTGTATTGTTCCCAGAGTAGGGAGAAATTTCCATCCAAAATTTTCCGAATACATTATGCAGAAAACTGTGTTGTTCCCAAAAGTAGGGAGTGATTCCCTGTAATATATTCCACATACATTATCCAGACAGTTGTGTTGTTCCCAAGAGTTGGGAATGATTCCCTGTCATATAATCCGAAATACATTATTCAGACAGTTGTGTTGTTCCCAACAGTATGGAGTGATTCCCTGTTATACAATCCCAAATACATTGTCCAGACTCCTGTGTTTTTCCCAGAGTAGGGAGTGATTCCATGGCATATAATCCCAAATACTGTATCCATAAACCTGTGTTGTTCCCAGAGTAGGGAGTGATTCCCTGTCATATAAACACAAATACATTATCGAGACACCTGTGAATGTTCCCAAGAGTAGGGAGTGATTCCTTGTTATAAAGTCCCAAATACATTATCCAGACACCTGTGTTGTTCCCAGTGTAGGGAATGATTCCCTGTCTTGTAGTCCCAAATACTGTATCCAGAAACCTGTGTTACTCCTAGAGTAGGGAGTGATTCGTTCTCATATAATCCCAAATACATTATCCAGACATCTGTGTTGTTCACAAGAGTAGGGAGTGATTCCTTGTCACATATTCCCAAATACATTATCCAGACAATTGTATTGTTCCCAGAGTAGGGAGGGATTTCCTCTCTAATAGTCCCGAATACATTATTCAGACAATTGTGTTGTTCCCAGAGAAGGGAGTGATTACCTGTCATATATTCCCAAATACATCATCCAGACAGTTGTGTTGTTCCCAACAGTACGGAGTGATTCAATGTCATATAATCCCAAATACATTATCCAGACACCTGTATTGTTCCCAGAGTAGGGAGTGATTCCCTGGCATATAATCCCAAATGCTCTATCCGTAAACCTTTGTTGTTCACAGAGTAGGGAGTGATTCCGTTTCATATAGTCCCAAATACATTATCCAGACACATGTGTTGCTCCCAAGAGTAGGGATTGATTCCCTGTTATATAATCCCAAATACATTATCCAGACACCTGTGTTGTTCCCAGTGTAGGGAGTGATTCCCTGTCATGTAGTCCCAAATACTGTATCCAGAAAACTGTGTTACTCCTTGAGTAGGGAGTGATTCGCTCTCATATAATCCCAAATACATTATCCAGACATCTGTGTTGTTCACAAGAGTAGGGAGTGATTCCTTGTCATATATTCCCAAATACATTATCCAGACAATTGTATTGTTCCCAGAGTAGGGAGGGATTTCCTCTCAAATAGTCCCGAATACATTATTCAGACAATTGTGTTGTTCCCAGAGAAGGGAGTGATTACCTGTCATATATTCCCAAATACATCATCCAGACAGTTGTGTTGTTCCCAACAGTACGGAATGATTCAATGTCATATAATCCCAAATACATTATCCAGACACCTGTATTGTTCCCAGAGTAGGGAGTGATTCCCTGGCATATAATCCCAAATGCTCTATCCGTAAACCTTTGTTGTTCACAGAGTAGGGAGTGATTCCGTTTCATATAGTCCCAAATACATTATCCAGACACCTGTGTTGTTCCCAGTGTAGGGAGTGATTCCCTGTCATGTAGTCCCAAATACTGTATCCAGAAAACTGTGTTACTCCTAGAGTAGGGAGTGATTCGCTCTCGTATAATCCCAAATACATTATCCAGACACCTGTGTTGTTCCCAAGAGAAGGTAGTGATTCTCTGTCATATAATCCCAAATACATTATTCAGACACCTGTGTTGTTCCCAAGAGTAGGTAGTGATTCCCTGTCATATAGTCCCAAATACATTATTCAGACACCTGTGTTGTTCCCAAGAGTAGGTATTGAATCCCTCTCATATAGTCCCAAATACATTATCCAGACACCTGTGTTGTTCACAAGAGTAGGGAGTGATTCCCTGATATATATTCCCAAATACATTATCCAGACACCTGTTTTGTTCCAAGTGTAGGGAATGATTCCCTGTCTTGTAGTCCCAAATACAGTATCCAGAAACCTGTGGTGTTCGTAGAGTAGGGAGTGATTCCCTGTCATATAATTCCAAATACAATATCCAGACACCTGTGTTGTTCCCAAGAGTAGGAAGTGATTCTCTGTCATATAATCCCAAATACATTATTCAGACACCTGTGTTGTTCCCAAGAGTAGGTAGGGATACCCTGTCATATAATCCCAAATACATTATTCAGACACCTGTGTTGTGCCCAAGAGTAGGGAGTGATTCCCTGTCATATATTCCGAAATACATTATCCAGACACCTGCTTTTGTTCCCAAGGTTAGGGAGTGATTCTCTGTAATATAGTCCCAAATACATTATCCAGAAACCTGTATTGTTCCCAGAGTAGGGAGAAATTTCCTGCCAAAATTTTCCGAATACATTATGCAGAAAACTGTGTTGTTCCCAAGAGTAGGGAGTGATTCCCTGTAATATATGCAACATACATTATCCAGACACTTGTGTTGTTCCCAAGAGTAGGGAATGATTCCCTGTCATATAATCCGAAATACATTATTCAGACAGTTGTGTTGTTCCCAACAGTATGGAGTGATTCCCTGTCATACAATCCCAAATACATTGTCCAGACTCCTGTATTGTTCCCAGAGTAGGGAGTGATTCCCTGGCATATAATCACAAATACTGTATTCATAAACCTGTGTTGTTCCCAGAGTAGGGAGTGATTCCCTGTCATGTAAACACAAATACATTATCGAGACACCAGTGAATGTTCCCAAGAGTAGGGAGTGATTCCCTGTTATATAGTCCCAAATACATTATCCAGACACCTGTGTTGTTCCCAGTGTAGGGAATGATTCCCTGTGTTGTAGTCCGAAATACTGTATCCAGAAACCTGTGTTACTCCTAGAGTAGGGAGTGACTCGTTCTCATATAATCCCAAATACATTATCCAGACATCTGTGTTGTTCACAAGAGTAGTTAGTGATTCCTTGTAATATATTCCCAAATACATTATCCAGACAATTGTATTGTTCCCAGAGTAGGGAGGGATTTCCTCTCAAATAGTCCCGTATACATTATTCAGACAATTGTGTTGTTCCCAGAGAAGGGAGAGATTACCTGTCATATATTCCCAAATACATTATCCAGACATCTGTGTTGTTCACAAGAGTAGGGAGTGATTCCTTGTCATATATTCCCAAATACATTATCCAGACAATTGTATTGTTCCCAGAGTAGGGAGGGATTTCCTCTCAAATATTCCCGAATACATTATTCAGACAATTGTGTTGTTCCCAGAGAATGGAGTGATTACCTGTCATATATTCCCAAATACATTATCCAGACAGTTGTATTGTTCCCAAGGGTAGGGATTTATTCCCTCTCATATAATCCCAAATACATCATCCAGACAGTTGTGTTGTTCCCAACAGTACGGAGTGATTCATTGTCATATAATCCCATATACACTATCCAGATACCTATATTGTTCCCAGAGTAGGGAGTGATTCCCTGGCATATAATCCCAAATGCTCTATCCGTAAACCTTTGTTGTTCCCAGAGTAGGGAGTGACTCCGTTTAATATAGTCCCAAATACATTATCCAGACACCTGTGTTGCTCCCAAGAGTAGGGATTGATTCCCTGTTATATAATCCCAAATACATTATCCAGACACCTGTGTTGTTCCCAGTGTAGGGAGTGATTCCCTGTCATGTAGTCCCAAATACTGTATCCAGAAACCTGTGTTACTCCTAGAGTAGGGAGTGATTCGCTCTCGTATAATCCCAAATACATTATCCAGACACCTGTGTTGTTCCCAAGAGAAGGTAGTGATTCTCTGTCATATAATCCCAAATACATTATTCAGACACCTGTGTTGTTCCCAAGAGTAGGTAGTGATTCCCTGTCATATAGTCCCAAATACATTATTCAGACACCTGTGTTGTTCCCAAGAGTAGGTATTGAATCCCAGTCATATAGTGCCAAATACATTATTCAGACACCTGTGTTGTTCCCAAGAGTAGGTATTGAATCCCAGTCATATAGTGCCAAATACATTATTCAGACACCTGTGTTGTTCCCAAGAGTAGGGAGTGATTCCCTGTCATATAATTCCAAATACAATATCCAGACACCTGTGTTGTTCCCAAGAGAAGGTAGTGATTCTCTGTCATATAATCCCAAATACATTATTCAGACACCTGTGTTGTTCCGAAGAGTAGGTAGTGATTCCCTGTCATATAGTCCCAAATACATTATTCAGACACCTGTGTTGTTCCCAAGAGTAGGGAGTGATTCCATGTCATATATTCCCAAATACATTATCCAGACACCTGCTTTTGTTCCCAAGGTTAGGGGGTGATTCTCTGTGGTATAGTCCCAAATACATTATCCAGAAACCTGAGATGTTCCGAAGAGTAGGGATTGATTCCCTGTCATATATTCCCAAATACATTATCCAGACACCTGTATTGTTCCCAGAGTAGGAAGAGATTTCCTGCCAAAATTTTCCGAATACATTATCCAGAAAACGGTGTTGTTCCCAAGAGTAGGGAGTGATTCCCTGTAATATATTCCACATACATTATCCAGACAGTTGTGTTGTTCCCAAGAGTAGGGAATGATTCCCTGTCATATAATCCGAAATACATTATTCAGACAGTTGTGTTGTTCCCAACAGTATGGAGTGATTCCCTGTCATACAATCCCAAATACATTATCCAGACACCTGTGTTGTTCCCACAGTAGGGAGTGATTCCCTAGCATATAATCCCAAATACTGTATCCATAAACCTGTGTTGTTCCCAGAGTAGGGAGTGATTCCCTGTCATATAAAGGCAAATACATTATCGAGACACCTGTGAATGTTCCCAAGAGTAGGGGGTGATTCCCTGTTATATAGTCCCAAATACATTATCCAGACACCTGTGTTGTTCCCAAGAGTAGGGAGTGATTCCCTGTCATATATTCCCGAATACATTATTCAGACACTTGTGTTTTTCCCAGAGTAAGGAGCGATTACCTGTCATATATTCCCAAATACATTATCCAGACAGTTGTATTGTTCCCATGAGTAGGGAGTGATTCCCTCTCATATAATCCCAAATACATTATCCAGACAGTTGTGTTGTTCCCAACAGTAAGGAGTGATTCCATGTCATATAATCCCAAATACATCATCCAGACATCTGTATTGTTCCCAGAGTAGGGAGTGATTTCCTGGCATATAACCCCAAATACTCTATCCAGAAACCTGTGTTGTTCCTAGAGTAGGGAGTGATTCCCTCTCATTTAATCCCAAATACATTATCCAGACACCTGTGTTGTTCCCCAGAGTAGTTAGTGAATCCCTTTCATATAGGGCCAAATACAATATCCAGACACCTGTGTTGTTCCCAAGAGTAGGTAGTTATTCTCTGTCATATAATCCCAAATACATTATTCAGACACCTGTGTTGTTCCCAAGAGTAGGTAGTGATTCCCTGTCATGTAGTCCCAAATACATTTTTCAGACACCTGTGTTGTTCCCAATAGCAGGGAGTGATTCCCTGTCATATATTCCCAAATACAATAACCAGACACCTGTGTTGTTCCCAAGAGTAGGTAGTGATTCTCTGTCATATAATCCCAAATACATTATTCAGACACCTGTGTTGTTCCCAAGAGTAGGTAGTGATTCCCTGTCATGTAGTCCCAAATACATTTTTCAGACACCTGTGTTGTTCCCAATAGCAGGGAGTGATTCCCTGTCATATATTCCCAAATACATTATCCAGACACATGTATTGTTCCCAAGAGTAGGGAGTGATTCCCTGATATATATTCCCAAATACATTATCCAGACCCCTGTGTTGTTCCAAGTGTAGGGAATGATTCCCTGTCTTGTAGTCCCAAATACTGTATCCAGAAACCTGTGGTGTTCCTAGAGAAGGGGGTGATTCCCTGTCATATAATTCCAAATACAATATCCAGACACCTGTGTTATTCCCAAGAGAAGGTAGTGATTCCCTATCATATATTCCCAAATAAATTATTCAGACACCTATGTTGTTCCCAAGAGTAGGTAGTGATTCCCAGTCATATAGTCCAAAATACATTATTCAGACACCTGTGTTGTTCCCAAGAGTAGGGAGTGATTCCCTGTCTTATATTCCCAAATACATTATCCAGACACCTGCTTTTGTTCCCAAGGTTAGGGGGTGATTCTCTGTAGTATAATCCCAAATACATTATCCAGAAACCTCTGTTGTTCCCAAGAGTAGGGAGTGATTCCCTGTCATATATTCCCAAATACATTATCCAGACACTTGTATTGTTCCCAGAGTAGGGAGAAATTTCCTGCCAAAATTTTCCGAATACATTATGCAGAAAACTGTGTTGTTCCCAAAAGTAGGGAGTGATTCCCTGTAATATATTCCACATACATTATCCAGACAGTTGTGTTGTTCCCAAGAGTAGGGAATGATTCCCTGTCATATAATCCGAAATACATTATTCAGACAGTTGTGTTGTTCCCAACAGTATGGAGTGATTCCCTGTTATACAATCCCAAATACATTGTCCAGACTCCTGTGTTTTTCCCAGAGTAGGGAGTGATTCCATGGCATATAATCCCAAATACTGTATCCATAAACCTGTGTTGTTCCCAGAGTAGGGAGTGATTCCCTGTCATATAAACACAAATACATTATCGAGACACCTGTGAATGTTCCCAAGAGTAGGGAGTGATTCCTTGTTATAAAGTCCCAAATACATTATCCAGACACCTGTGTTGTTCCCAGTGTAGGGAGTGATTCCCTGTCTTGTAGTCCCAAATACTGTATCCAGAAACCTGTGTTACTCCTAGAGTAGGGAGTGATTCGTTCTCATATAATCCCAAATACATTATCCAGACATCTGTGTTGTTCACAAGAGTAGGGAGTGATTCCTTGTCACATATTCCCAAATACATTATCCAGACAATTGTATTGTTCCCAGAGTAGGGAGGGATTTCCTCTCTAATAGTCCCGAATACATTATTCAGACAATTGTGTTGTTCCCAGAGAAGGGAGTGATTACCTGTCATATATTCCCAAATACATCATCCAGACAGTTGTGTTGTTCCCAACAGTACGGAGTGATTCAATGTCATATAATCCCAAATACATTATCCAGACACCTGTATTGTTCCCAGAGTAGGGAGTGATTCCCTGGCATATAATCCCAAATGCTCTATCCGTAAACCTTTGTTGTTCACAGAGTAGGGAGTGATTCCGTTTCATATAGTCCCAAATACATTATCCAGACACATGTGTTGCTCCCAAGAGTAGGGATTGATTCCCTGTTATATAATCCCAAATACATTATCCAGACACCTGTGTTGTTCCCAAGAGAAGGTAGTGATTCTCTGTCATATAATCCCAAATACATTATTCAGACACCTGTGTTGTTCCCAAGAGTAGGTAGTGATTCCCTGTCATATAGTCCCAAATACATTATTCAGACACCTGTGTTGTTCCCAAGAGTAGGGAGTGATTCCATGTCATATATTCCCAAATACATTATCCAGACACCTGCTTTTGTTCCCAAGGTTAGGGGGTGATTCTCTGTGGTATAGTCCCAAATACATTATCCAGACACCTGTATTGTTCCCAGAGTAGGAAGGGATTTCCTGCCAAAATTTTCCGAATACATTATCCAGAAAACGGTGTTGTTCCCAAGAGTAGGGAGTGATTCCCTGTAATATATTCCACATACATTATCCAGACCGTTGTGTTGTTCCCAAGAGTAGGGAATGATTCCCTGTCATATAATCCGAAATACATTATTCAGACAGTTGTGTTGTTCCCAACAGTATGGAGTGATTCCCTGTCATACAATCCCAAATACATTATCCAGACACCTGTGTTGTTCCCACAGTAGGGAGTTATTCCCTAGCATATAATCCCAAATACTGTATCCATAAACCTGTGTTGTTCCCAGAGTAGGGAGTGATTCCCTGTCATATAAACGCAAATAAATTATCGAGACACCTGTGAATGTTCCCAAGAGTAGGGGGTGATTCCCTGTTATATAGTCCCAAATACATTATCCAGACACCTGTGTTGTTCCCAAGAGTAGGGAGTGATTCCCTGTCATATATTCCCAAATACATTATCCAGACACCTGTGTTGTTCACAAGAGTATGGAATGATTTCCTGTCATATATTCCCGAATACATTATTCAGACACTTGTGTTTTTCCCAGAGTAAGGAGCGATTACCTGTCATATATTCCCAAATACATTATCCAGACAGTTGTATTGTTCCCATGAGTAGGGAGTGATTCCCTCTCATATAATCCCAAATACATTATCCAGACAGTTGTGTTGTTCCCAACAGTAAGGAGTGATTCCATGTCATATAATCCCAAATACATCATCCAGACATCTGTATTGTTCCCAGAGTAGGGAGTGATTCCCTGGCATATAACCCCAAATACTCTATCCAGAAACCTGTGTTGTTCCTAGAGTAGGGAGTGATTCCCTCTTATTTAATCCCAAATACATTATCCAGACACCTGTGTTGTTCCCCAGAGTAGTTAGTGAATCCCTGTCATGTAGTCCCAAATACATTTTTCAGACACCTGTGTTGTTCCCAATAGCAGGGAGTGATTCCCTGTCATATATTCCCAAATACATTATCCAGACACATGTATTGTTCCCAAGAGTAGGGAGTGATTCCCTGATATATATTCCCAAATACATTATCCAGACCCCTGTGTTGTTCCAAGTGTAGGGAATGATTCCCTGTCTTGTAGTCCCAAATACTGTATCCAGAAACCTGTGGTGTTCCTAGAGAAGGGGGTGATTCCCTGTCATATAATTCCAAATACAATATCCAGACACCTGTGTTATTCCCAAGAGAAGGTAGTGATTCCCTATCATATATTCCCAAATAAATTATTCAGACACCTATGTTGTTCCCAAGAGTAGGTAGTGATTCCCAGTCATATAGTCCAAAATACATTATTCAGACACCTGTGTTGTTCCCAAGAGTAGGGAGTGATTCCCTGTCTTATATTCCCAAATACATTATCCAGACACCTGCTTTTGTTCCCAAGGTTAGGGGGTGATTCTCTGTAGTATAATCCCAAATACATTATCCAGAAACCTCTGTTGTTCCCAAGAGTAGGGAGTGATTCCCTGTCATATATTCCCAAATACATTATCCAGACACTTGTATTGTTCCCAGAGTAGGGAGAAATTTCCTGCCAAAATTTTCCGAATACATTATGCAGAAAACTGTGTTGTTCCCAAAAGTAGGGAGTGATTCCCTGTAATATATTCCACATACATTATCCAGACAGTTGTGTTGTTCCCAAGAGTAGGGAATGATTCCCTGTCATATAATCCGAAATACATTATTCAGACAGTTGTGTTGTTCCCAACAGTATGGAGTGATTCCCTGTTATACAATCCCAAATACATTGTCCAGACTCCTGTGTTTTTCCCAGAGTAGGGAGTGATTCCATGGCATATAATCCCAAATACTGTATCCATAAACCTGTGTTGTTCCCAGAGTAGGGAGTGATTCCCTGTCATATAAACACAAATACATTATCGAGACACCTGTGAATGTTCCCAAGAGTAGGGAGTGATTCCTTGTTATAAAGTCCCAAATACATTATCCAGACACCTGTGTTGTTCCCAGTGTAGGGAATGATTCCCTGTCTTGTAGTCCCAAATACTGTATCCAGAAACCTGTGTTACTCCTAGAGTAGGGAGTGATTCGTTCTCATATAATCCCAAATACATTATCCAGACATCTGTGTTGTTCACAAGAGTAGGGAGTGATTCCTTGTCACATATTCCCAAATACATTATCCAGACAATTGTATTGTTCCCAGAGTAGGGAGGGATTTCCTCTCTAATAGTCCCGAATACATTATTCAGACAATTGTGTTGTTCCCAGAGAAGGGAGTGATTACCTGTCATATATTCCCAAATACATCATCCAGACAGTTGTGTTGTTCCCAACAGTACGGAGTGATTCAATGTCATATAATCCCAAATACATTATCCAGACACCTGTATTGTTCCCAGAGTAGGGAGTGATTCCCTGGCATATAATCCCAAATGCTCTATCCGTAAACCTTTGTTGTTCACAGAGTAGGGAGTGATTCCGTTTCATATAGTCCCAAATACATTATCCAGACACATGTGTTGCTCCCAAGAGTAGGGATTGATTCCCTGTTATATAATCCCAAATACATTATCCAGACACCTGTGTTGTTCCCAGTGTAGGGAGTGATTCCCTGTCATGTAGTCCCAAATACTGTATCCAGAAAACTGTGTTACTCCTTGAGTAGGGAGTGATTCGCTCTCATATAATCCCAAATACATTATCCAGACATCTGTGTTGTTCACAAGAGTAGGGAGTGATTCCTTGTCATATATTCCCAAATACATTATCCAGACAATTGTATTGTTCCCAGAGTAGGGAGGGATTTCCTCTCAAATAGTCCCGAATACATTATTCAGACAATTGTGTTGTTCCCAGAGAAGGGAGTGATTACCTGTCATATATTCCCAAATACATCATCCAGACAGTTGTGTTGTTCCCAACAGTACGGAGTGATTCAATGTCATATAATCCCAAATACATTATCCAGACACCTGTATTGTTCCCAGAGTAGGGAGTGATTCCCTGGCATATAATCCCAAATGCTCTATCCGTAAACCTTTGTTGTTCACAGAGTAGGGAGTGATTCCGTTTCATATAGTCCCAAATACATTATCCAGACACCTGTGTTGTTCCCAGTGTAGGGAGTGATTCCCTGTCATGTAGTCCCAAATACTGTATCCAGACACCAGTATTGTTCCCAGAGTAGGGATAGATTTCCTGCCAAATAGTTCCGAATACATTATCCAGAAAACTGTGTTGCTCCCAAAAGTAGGGAGTGATTCCCTCTAATATAGTCCCACATACATTATCCAGATAGTTGTGTTGTTTCCAAGTGTAGGGAATGATTCCTTGTCATATAATCCGAAATACATTATTCAGACAGTTGTGTTGTTCCCAACAGTAGGGAGTGATTCCCGGTCATACAATCCCAAATACAATATTCAGACACCTGTGTTGTTCCCAAGAGTAGGGAGTGATTCCCTGTCATATATTCCCAAACAAATTATCCAGACACCTGTGTTGTTTCCAAGGGTAGGGGGTGATTCCCTTACATAAAGTAAAACAGTGATATGCATGACAATGGGCACTGCCGACGACCTAACTAGATATAAAAAGCAATTCCCCTATCCTAGTAACAAAGAGTTGAACATATCGGTCGATGGGGATTGCCAAAAATTGACTAGCTAAGCGTAATAAATGTGGGGCCCAGAAACCACCACCACTGTAGATCCAACAAAATCGGCACTTGCGGAGGAGAAGTTGAGGAAGGAGGGTGGGAAAACTTAACAAAAGAGCGACGATGTAGACACTGCTTCCGTGAGAGGCCAGTGATTGAATTCTGCTGGCTTGGTCGCTCTAGCAGTGATGTGATGTCGCCTCGCCGCTTTGGGCTGTGACACCAAATAGGGAGATGTGTTCTGTGTACCGTTAGCGTCCCGTTACCTGACACCGATCCGATGCATTCCAGACTAGTGACAAGGGTGGGCCGTCTAGCCCCTGTACATAGGCAGGAACATTGCGTAAAAGTATTATAATTCATGCTGTATTAAATACTGATTTTACTCACTGTACCGTATGTCATAAAGTGCCATTGTTGGATTAGGTGTGTATTGGTTGGTAAAATGGCAATGCCCTTTAATTACATAAAGTAAAACAGTGATATGCATGACAATGGGAATTGCCGACGACCTAACTAGATATAAAAAGCAATTCCCCTAACCTAGTAACAAAGAGTTGAACATATCGGTCGATGGGGATTGCCAAAAATTGACTAGCTAAGCGTAATAAATGTGGGGCCCAGAAACCACCCGTACAAACCCCACACAAAGCGCAGCAGACTCCAACGATAACAGTGGTTCCTGGGCATGGCAGCAGCTCACTGCCTCCTGTGAGGAGCGCGGGTCAACCTCGAATAAAAAACCTCAAACGTCATATATGGAACAAGAGAGGACAAAAGATGAAGAAGTTGCACGACTAATGGTGTGCGCCGTTGTGCGTAGATTCAAAGATAGATCCACACAAAGCCGTAAGAAAAGTATAAAATTGGACAGCTGAGGCCCAAGCGAAAAATACAAACCACAAATAAAATTCTAGCTGGTGGAAGCTAGCAGCCAGATATAAGTTGGCGGAAGAATTAGATACAATAGAGAAACACAATTGAGAAACACAATTCGTGAACTCCCTTGAGAAACCGTGAAACCCGTTTGGATAATGGTGGCGGAAGAAAAATACACAATTAGAGAAAAACAATTTGTGAACTCCCTTGAAAAAACCGTGAAACCCGTTTGGAAGACGCCGCACACCAGGTCGGATGCCGTAAATCCCCCCCCCCCCCCCCCGTCACTGTCTCACAGGGAAAGCCCAGGAAAGAAGAAACATAAGCAAAAACTATCGTGTAAAGATGCAGTAGCGACGACTGGCGAGTCGGCCTACGATAAAGGAAAGTATGACAGCGTGCCGCGAGAGAGATCCCCGCATCCCGCTCCCGGCCCAAAGCCGAAAAGCAGGACACGTGGACACGCTCTCTCTAACGCCTCAAACAAAATGAAGAAAAGCTGGGCACGCCCCAGAGCAGCCACATGCTCACATCGCTAATAGCATAAACAGAAAGTATAGACGTACCCGCCAGCAACTAGAATCACTGCATATATACAGGTATCACATAATACATACATACTTATCTACATATGCAACTTACAAAAAGTTACTAAAAGTATTGGTTAATACAGCGATAGTGGGAATACTAGAGTATCTAGAAAAAATTCCTACGAACAGTGGGTGTGCAACATGGAGATTGTCCGGAATTGTACCCCAACCCCCGGCCAAAAGCTGAAGAGCTGGGCAAACACCAGAGCCCGCAAATAACTTGAAACCCCCCAACGAAATGGAAAGCCGCACGCCTCCCAACGCCAGGCTGAAAATTATATGGCAATGAAAGCTCACAGTGTTTTTAAAGAGGTGATACGAATATATTTTTTGAAAGCGGAAGATTTCCAACGGCCCATCCGCTGGATCTGTGCGTCAGAATATCCCTGAGCTGAGGCGTGAGTAGCTGCCCCGATACGGAAGCTGTGTGCCTTTATATTGAGTTGATGGAGAGAGGCCCAAGATAACGAGCCAGACAGCCAGGAATTTAGCTGTGAAGGGGTGATGGGGGATAACAAGAACAAAGGGCCTTCGCTGCGGCCCCTCCTGGCAGTGAAAAGAGAGAGTGCTGCCACTGGGCAGTAGGCGTTCTGTGATCTAGGAATGGAAATAGAGATGTGCGAACCAAAGTGGTGTTTGGCTTGTTGGAAAACTATGGTGAAGGTGTCCGAAAGTACCGAGAGTTGTGATAATTTGATGTTATTGCGGGAAGAAGTGACTTCCCCGATGCGAAGGAAAGCATGAAACATGAGTAGGTAGATAGTTCGGACTAAACAGGCATGATAGGATGTCTGAGTCACATGACCCGTGGAGTCGCACAGCGCGTGTAATATGGGGAGCCTAGAGTCAACGTGGGAAAAATCCTTGTGAGCCCCAAGGAGGATGCGCCGGACGCGAAAGTCACCTGTCGGATCCGGGAGGTGGAATAATTTGTGAAAAAAGCGATGGCCGACATACGTGAAGTAACAGAGGCCGGCGATGAGCCGTTACGGAGGAGATGGCCGACATACGTGAAGTAAGAGAGGCCGGCGATGAGCCGTTACGGAGGAGATGGCCGACATACGTGAAGTAAGAGAGGCCGGCGATGAGCCGTTACGGAGGAGATGGCCGACATACGTGAACTAAGAGAGGCCGGCGATGAGCCGTTACGGAGGAGATGGCCGACATACGTGAAGTAAGAGAGGCCGGCGATGAGCCGTTACGGAGGAGATGGCCGACATACGTGATGTAACAGAGGCCGGCGAGGAGCCGTTACGGAGGAGATGGCCGACATACGTGAAGTAACAGAGGCCGGCGATGAGCCGTTACGGAGGAGATGGCCGACATACGTGAAGTAACAGAGGCCGGCGATGAGCCGTTACGGAGGAGATGGCCGACATACGTGAAGTAACAGAGGCCGGCGATGAGCCGTTACGGAGGAGATGGCCGACATACGTGAAGTAACAGAGGCCGGCGAGGAGCCGTTACGGAGGAGATGGCCGACATACGTGAAGTAACAGAGGCCGGCGAGGAGCCGTTACGGAGGAGATGGCCGACATACGTGAAGTAACAGAGGCCGGCGAGGAGCCGTTACGGAGGAGATGGCCGACATACGTGAAGTAACAGAGGCCGGCGAGGAGCCGTTACGGAGGAGATGCGCAATAAACGTACACAATAATGGAACGGTGGAAGGAAACCATGACTTCCCGGGGAAAAAGATCACAGCAAAGTCATGTAACTGGGTTGCCCACCGCGAATACATCGCCCGGGTAGAAGGAGCCAAAGATGCTGCAATGAAGGCGCCTGCACTGTTCACCAAGGTAGGAATTCCGGCGGCAAATGTTCTGGGTCGCAATCGAGCCAAGGAGCCCTCTGGTGCGCGGCCTCGTTCTGGAAACGAGACAGGGCATCGGCGATAACATTAGTTTTACCGGGAACATGTTTGGAAGCAAAAAGTATGTTGTGTGTCATAGAAACTACCACAAGTTCTCTAATCAGGTTCATGACCGTGACGTCCTTGGATGTTTGAGAATTAATCACATATACGACACTCATATTGTCACACATAAACAGTAAACGCGAGTTAGCCAGACGAGTCGCCCATAAACGGACAGCTAACACTATAGGTAACAGTTCCTTGATCGCGATATTGCTGGCAGACCATGCACTGGGGAAGGATCCTTGGAACCACCGACTGCCTAAAATTGCAGCAAACCCAGACCCACTGGCATCCGACAACAAACCCAGACCCACTGGCATCCGACAACAGACCCAGACCCACTGGCATCCGACAACAAACCCAGACCCACTGGCATCCGACAACAGACCCAGACCCACTGGCATCCGACAACAAACCCAGACCCACTGGCATCCGACAACAGACCCAGACCAACTGGCATCCGACAACAGACCCAGACCCACTGGCATCCGACAACAAACCCAGACCCACTGGCATCCGACAACAGACCCAGACCCACTGGCATCCGAAAACAAACCCAGACCCACTGGCATCCGACAACAAATCCAGACCCACTGGCATCCGACAACAAACCCAGACCCACTGGCATCCGACAACAAACCCAGACCCACTGGCATCCGACAACAGACCCAGACCCACTGGCACCCGACAACAAACCCAGACCCACTGGCATCCGACAACAAACCCAGACCCACTGGCATCCGACAACACACCCAGACCCACTAGCATCCGACAACAAACCCAGACCCACTGGCATCCGACAACAAACCCAGACCCACTGGCATCCGACAACAGACCCAGACCCACTGGCATCCGACAACAAACCCAGACCCACTGGCATCCGACAACAGACCCAGACCAACTGGCATCCGACAACAAACCCAGACCCACTGGCATCCGACAACAAACCCAGACCCACTGGCATCCGACAACAGACCCAGACCACTGACATCCGACAACAGACCCAGACCCACTGACATCCGACAACAGACCCAGACCACTGACATCCGACAACAGACCCAGACCCACTGACATCCAACAACAGACCCAGACCACTGACATCCGACAACAGACCCAGACCCACTGACATCCGACAACAGACCCAGACCACTGACATCCGACAACAATCGAATACAGTTCGACGATGTCCACCTACTGGGAAGGCAGAGAGAATCCTTTCGAGCTTCCCGGTTAAGCGTATAAAATGTGATTTACCCCGCACCCCTCGTGTGAGATCGATAAGCCTCCGCAAAAAAGCCCTCCCGGGCACCACCACTCGACAAGCGAAATTGAGCGTGCCAATAAGTGACTGTAAGGCGAGCAATGTTGCCTTCTTCCGGCGAAAGAGAGCGTTGATCTTCAATTGTGCATCAACTAACTATCTTGCGGCAGACTCAGCTGCATGGCAGTCGTGTCTACCTCAATGCCGTGTAATGTAGCTAATGACGTAGGGAGCACGGTTTTGTTGGAGTTGACGGGAATGTGAAGAGATGTAGCTAAAGCCATGAAGGACTGGAGGCCAACCAAGCACTGATTAGACGCAGAGGGTCCGAAAAAGATAAAATCATCCAATATATGTGACATGTGATGAACATGGAATTTAGTTATGAGAATCCACTGCAACGCCTGAGCAAAAGATTCAAAAGTTTGGCACGAAGTGCTACACCCCATGGGAAGACATTTATCAAAGTAATACTTATCCTGCCAAGTAATGCCGAGCAGTCTATGGTCGGCGGGGTGTATAGGAATAATGCGGAAAGCGTCTTTGATATCTGCCTTAGTCATAAGACACCCTTGCCCGATTTCACGGATAATCGATACACAGTCGTCTAACAGTTCATAATGGACTTCGGAGTGTAACTTAGCTATGTGGGAATTGACACTGTTATCCTTAGGAAAGCTGAGATCGTGGATTAATCTAAATTGGCCGGGGACTTTCTTGGGAACAACACCAAGAGGAGAAAGCACTACGCCTACTGGCGAAGGATGTGTGAACGGGCCGGCAATACGACCCGCGGCTACTTCTTGGGCAAGTTTGGTGGTAACAAAGTGATGATGATCATTGGCGGAAAGATGGTTGACATGACCGGGAACGTGAGTGTTGCATGTCATTGTTGAAGGGATGTGGAAACCCACTGAAAAACCACGGATCAAATGGTTCCGCTCACGCCTTGCGTACCCTCGTAGATACGTTGCCAGCCGATGGGGAAGCACTGGTGTTGGGAGGTTTGGGACTAGTGGTCTTGGCTTTGAGCATCCAGCAGGTGGCACGGGGGTGTCCCCGTTGTCCGCAGGCGCTACATGCGTGCTGGAAGCGGCAATTTCTGAAATGGCATTGTCCGGTGCTATTCCACCGGCGGCATGGTGTGGGGCGACTGTCTGCGGATCCTGACTGTCCGCGGTAGTCCCGAAAAGGCTGTCGCGGCTGTCTGTGTGTCGCCGACCGGTTCATGTCCCCATGGACCGCGTCCATGGCAAGGTCCCAATTGGTGGCATGCCAGGGCAGCGACGGCATGAGGGCGTGGATGCGGCGGAAACGTTCGTCGTACACCCGCCAAGCCACTCCTCCGTGACGCTTATGCATGTCCATGATGCGGCACAGATAGGTGAACATGGACGGTGCCTCGGCGGGATAGCGTTCCACATACACGCTAGCGTACGTGCTGAATGCACGCAGCCATTGTCCAACGGTGGTGATGGGTGTTGCCCGTGGTTGCGTCATGGACATCTGGGGGTGCTGGCTGGGCGGAAAGACGAACCCGGATCCTGTTGGTTCAGTGGGGGGAACCAACGACCCCAGGTCGATGTACTGGTGGGCTCAGATGGTGGCCTTGATTTTGGGGTCCAGTGTAGCCCCCAAGATCAGGAAGGGAGTCATGGGCGACTCACCTTGCGCGGTCCCGAGCTGCGTCGTTCCCGCCATCTGCTGCAGGGCGCTGGCCAGCAACGCTTGGAGATCAGTGCCCTGGGAATCGAGTGCTGACGTCCCTGGCTGTGTCGTAGGGACAGGCGTAACGGGTGGTGGCCCAGCGAGTGGCAAGTGCAGGATGGGCATAGCAGTCGCTAGTCCGGCGGGTTGCAGCGGTGATGAAGCCGTGGCCGTCGGCACAGATGTAGATGACTGGGCGACGGGAGGACGCGGTTGTGTGTTGCTGGCTTGTGCTTCATACAACTGCCGTTGCACGTCTTGCAGTTGTTGCCGGAGTGCCTGGTTGACGGTTCCCAAGTCGTCGGTGTCAGAAGACGAGCTGTCTGAAGCCGCGTCGACTAGTCTGCGAGGCACCCGCGTAGCCCTCGAAGAACGTCTGCGGTCGGCAGGCGGGCCACCCTTTCGGCCGTTCTTAACTTTCGGCATAGCTGCAAAGAGGAAATAGCAAGGCAGTGTTCTGTGCAAGAGGATTAACCTATGCATCGGCCACCGAGCAGCAAATCATCACCCGCTCACTCATCGGCCCAGTGTGATTGTGTTACGGCCGGGGTAGTCTGCAATCAACGATAGCCTAGACTACTCAAGGTGAACACCGGGCTGTTCTGGAGACCTGCAATTTCGAGTATAGGCATATGATAGTAAGCATACAAACAGATAGACTTTATTCGGAGTGTCGACACATAGCGAACAGGCAAACCCCAAGCCTACTCACACAGCCTGGCGCAGACAGCAGTTCAGAAGAAAATATCAGCCAACAGTTACGTGTCCCCAGCACGTGAAAGTCTTCGCACAGCCATGTAAAGTGTACGATGCAACCTGTAAGCACATGACACCCAGGAGAAGGTACGTAACATAAGCATATCGCCACATACATAAAAGATAATATATAGTTGATGACGACGCGCAAAGGCACACCTGTGCAGTGCATCGCGTCCAAAGTGCAGTCGCACACATGTGCGGTTCATCGCGTCCAACGCGCGGTCGCACGCCTGTGCGGAAATCGCGTCCAATGCGCGGTCGCACACCTGTGCGGAACATCGCGTCCAATGCGCGGTCGCACACCTGTGCGGAACATCGCGTCCAACGCGCGGTCGCACACCTGTGCGGAACATCGCGTCCAATGCGCGGTCGCACACCTGTGCGGAACATCGTGTCCAATGCGCGGTCGCACACCTGTGCGAAACATCGCGTCCAATTCGCGGACGCACACCTGTGTGCATCGTCGTGTCAAATGCGCGGTCGTACGCCTGTACAGAAAGGTCTAATAAATACATATGGTGCTGCAACGAGACATTGTTAACAAGGCAATCTGCAAAATCGGTGATCGACGAATGTTATGCAACGTGTACCTGAAAACGACTCTAAGCAAAGACCTATAATATTTGGGAAAACTGAGTACATTCAAATATTGGTGCCAGTGTTCCACGACGTCCTGGTGATGGTGTAACTGAATCCGGCGTGAATGGCGAAGGTACATGCGGCCGACATCATGAGTCTGACGATCCAGGTGTGCCGTCGATGTAACGCCTTGGCGTAATGGTGATACAGTGTGACCGTCATCAGAAAGGCCACGGGTCCCATCTTGTCCATAAACGATTGGAAACGGCGTACAAAAAATTGTGCCCCCAAGACAACATGTACAGGCGAGGGGGGTCACAGTCGATTGAAATGCCGACACTGAACAGACAGTAACGAGCGTGTGTAAGTGGGTGAAAAATACGAAGAGCCCTTTAGCTGAAAAAGAGGAAACGCGTGTTTAAAGGCCATACTCGAAACCCAAACAAATTAAATAAACCACAAAATATCGAACTGGGTCGCAAGAAGGTAACAGTAAGTCTACTACGTTACTAATAGTTTATCTTGTAAAACTGGTTACCATGAACGGTGACAGAAACTTCCCGACGTAAGTGATAAACATGGGCAGAGCCAGACGGCGCTACGAGTCATAGTACTCTCACTCAATCCTCCAGATGGCGATACTGGTGGGAATAACACATAGAGAGTTATCTCATAGACGTTTGGTATAATTATACCACCAAAGCGTGACCAGGCACAGTATTACAGAACCGCACTTACGCGCTAACACTGTACCAAAGTACACACAAACCGCCAGCGAGGTTCTAACGACACTACGGCCCGCAACCCTATATAGCAAGTTACGGGGTGTGGCCTAGCCTAGCTCCTAATACTAGGTCTAGGCTAATCGGTAAACAAGATTCGCGGCCAGAACCGCCACTGACACTGACAGAAAAAACGAACATCATCGTCGAGGTTAGACTTCAGTGGACTCACCAGATAGGTCACGGCTTTCAGAGTAGTCGCTCGTGATCGGCAGACGATGCGTGACGAATCAGAGTGGAAAGAAAAAACTTAACAAAAGAGCGACGATGTAGACACTGCTTCCGTGAGCGGCCAGTGATTGAAGTCTGCTGGCTGGGTCGCTCTAGCAGTGATGTGATGTCGCCTCGCCGCTTAGCGCTGTGACACCAAATAAGGAGATGTGTTCTGTGTACCGTTAGCGTCCCGTTACCTGACACCGATCCGACGCATTCCAGACTAGTGACAAGGGTGGGCCGTCTAGCCCCTGTACATAGGCAGAAACATTGCGTAAAAGGTATTATAATTCATGCTGCATTAAATACTGATTATCCAAAAACCTGTGTTGTTCCCAAGAGTAGGGAGTGATTTCCTGTCATATATTCCCAAATACATTATCCAAACACCTGTATTGTTCCCAGAGTAGGGAGAGATTTCCTATCAATTAGTCCCGAATACATTATTCAGACACTTGTGTTTTTCCCAGAGTAGGGAGCGATTACCTGTCATATATTCCCAAATACATTATCCAGACAACGGTATTGTTCCCAGAGTAGGGAGAGATTTCCTATCAAATAGTCCCGAATACATTATTCAGACACTTGTGTTTTTCCCAGAGTAGGGAGCGATTACCTGTCATATATTCCCAAATACATTATCCAGACAGTTGTATTGTTCCCAAGAGTAGGGAGTGATTCCCTCTCATATAATCCCAAATACATTATCCAGACAGTTGTGTTGTTCCCAAAAGTAGGGAGTGATTCCATGTCATATAATCCCAAATACATTATCCAGACACCTCTATTGTTCCCAGAGTAGGGAGTGATTCCCTGGTATATAATCCCAAATACTGTATCCATAAACCTGTGTTTTTCCCAGAGTACGGAGTGATTCCCTGTCATATATTCCAAAATACTGTATCCAGAAACCTGTGTTGTTCCTTGAGTAGGGAGTGATTCCCTGTCATATTATCCCAAATACATTATCCAGACTCCTGTGTTGTTCCCAAGAGTAGTTAGTGATTCCCTGTCATATAGTCCCATATACATTATTCAGACACCTGTGTTGTTCCCAAAAGTAGGGAATGATTCCCTGCCATATATACCCAAATACATTATCCAGACACCTGTGTTGTTCCCAAGGGTAGAGAGTGATTCCCTGTAGTATAATCCCAAATACATTATCCAGAAACCTGTGTTGTTCCCAAGAGTAGGGAGTGATTCCCTGTAATATAGTCCCAAATATATTATCGAGACAGTTGTGTAGTTCCCAAGAGTAGGGAGTGATTCCCTGTCATATAATCCGAAATACATTATCCAGACAGTTGTGTTGTTCCCAACAGTAAGGAGTGAATCCCTCTCATACAATCCCAAATACATTATCCAGACACCTGTGTTGTTCCCAGAGTAGGGAGTGATTCCTTGTCTTGTAGACCCAAATACTGTATCCAGAAACCTGTGGTGTTCCTAGAGTAGGGAGTGATTCCCTGTCATATAATCCCAAATACATTATCCAGACACCTGTGTTGTTCCCAAGAGTAGGTAGTGATTCCCTGTAATATAGTTCCAAATACATTATCCAGACAGTTGTGTTGTTCCCAAGAGTAGGAAGTGATTACCTGTCATATAATCACAAATACATTATCCAGACACCTGTGTTGTTCCCAAGGGTAGGGGGTGATTCCCTGTAATATAGTCCCAAATACATTATCCAGACAGTTGTGTTTTTCCCAAGAGTAGGGAATGATTCCCTGTCATATAATCCGAAATATCCAGACACCTGTGTTGTTCCTAGAGTAGGGAGTGTTTACTTCTCATATAATGCCAAATACATTATCCAGACACAAGTGTTGTTCCCAAGAGTAGGTAGTGAATCCCAGTCATATATATATATGTTGTTCCCAGAGTAGGGAGAGATTTCTTGTCACATAATCCAGAATACATTATCCAGACACCTGTTTTGTTCCCAGAGTTGGGAGTGATTCCCTGTCATATATAATCCCAAATACATTATCCAAACACCTGTGTTGTTCCCAAGAGTAGGGAATGATTCCCTGTCATATATTCCAAATACTGTATCCAGAAACCTGTGGTGTTCCTAGAGTAGGGAGTGATTCCTTGTCAAATAATCCCAAATACATTATCCAGACACCTGTGTTGTTCCCAAGAGTAGGTAGTGATTCCCTGTCATATAGTCACAAATAAATTATTCAGACACCTGTGTTGTTCCCAAGAGTAGGTAGTGATTCCCTGTCATATAATCCCAAATGCATTATTCAGACACCTGTGTTGTTCCCAAAAGTAGGGAGTGATTCCCTGTCATATATTCCCAAATACATTATCCAGACACCTGTGTTGTTCCCAAGGGTAGGGGGTGATTCCCTGTAGCATAGTCCTAAATACATTATCCAGAAAACTGTGTTTTTCCCAAGAGTAGGGAGTGATTACCTGCCATATATTCCTAAATACATTATCCAGACACCTGTATTGTTCCCAGAGTAGGGAGAGATTTCTTGTCAAATAGTCCCGGATACTTTATCCTGAAAACTGTGTTGTTCCCAAGAGTATGGAGTGATTCCCTGTAATATAGTCTCAAATATATTATCCAGACAGTTGCGTTGTTTCCAAGAGTAGGGAATGATTCCCTGTCATATAATCCGAAATACATTATTCAGACAGTTGTGTTGCTCCCAACAGTAGGGAGTGATTCCCTGTCATACAATCCCAAATACATTATCCAGACACCTGTGATGTTCCCAGAGTAGGGAGTGATTCCCTGGCAAATAATCCCAAATACTGTATCCATAAACCTGTGTTGTTCCCAGAGTAAGGAGTGATTCCCTGTCATATAATCACAAATACACTATGCAGACACCTGTGTTGTTGCCAGAGTAGGGAATTATTCCCTGTATTAAAGTCCCAAATACTGTATCCAGAAACCTGTGGTGTTCCTAGAGTAGGGAGCGATTCCCTGTCATATATTCCCAAATACATTATTCAGACACCTGTGTTGTTCCCAAGAGTAGTGAGTGATTCCCTGTTATATAATCCCAAATACAATCTCCAGACACCTGTGTTGTTCCCAGTGTAGGGAGTGATTCCCTGTCATGTAGTCGCAAATACTGTATCCAGAAACCTGTGTTTTTCCTAGAGAAGGGAGTGATTCCCTCTCATATAATCCCAAATACTTTATTCAGACACTTGTGTTGTTCCCAGAGTAGAGAGTGATTACTTGTCATATAGTCCCAAATACATGATCCAGATACATGTGTTGTTCCCAAGGTAGGGTGTGATTCCCTGTCATATATAATCCCAAATACATTATCCATACACCTGTGTTGTTCCCAAGAGTAGGGAATGATTCCCTGTAATATATTCCCAAATACTGTATCCAGAAACCTGAGTTGTTCCTTAAGTAGGGAGTGATTCCCTGTCATATAGTCCCATATACATTATTCAGACACCTGTGTTGTTCCCAGAGTAGGGAGAGATTTCCTGTAAAATAGTCCCGAATACATTATTCAGACAATTGTGTGGTTCCCAGAGTAGGGAGTGATTACCTGTCATATAATCCCAAATACATTATCCAGACAACTGTGTTGTTCCCAGAGTAGGGAGTGATTCCCTGTCACATAGTCCCAAATATTGTATCCAGAAACCTGTGTTGTTCCAATAGTATGGAGTGATTCCCTGTCATATAATCCCAAATACATTATCCAGAAACCTGTGTTGTTCCTAATGTAGGGAATGATTCCCTGTCATATAATCCCAAATATATTATCCAGACACCTGTGTTGTTCCCAGAGTAGGGAGATATTTCCTGTCAAATAGTCATGAATACATTATTCAGACAATTGTGTTGTTACCCAGAGTAGGGATTGATTACCTGTCATATAATCCCAAAAACATTATCCAGACAACTGTGTTGTTCCCAGAGTAGGGAGTGACTCCCTGTCACATAGTCCCAAATATTGTATCCAGACACCTGTGTTGTTCCTAGAGTACGGAGTGATTCCCTGTCATATAATCCCAAATAAATTATCCAGACACCTGTGTTGTTCCCAAGGGTAGGGAATGATTCCCTGTAATATAATCCCAAATACATTACCCAGACACCTGTGTTGTTCCCAGAGTAGGAAGATATTTCCTGTCATATCATCCCAAATACATTATCCAGACAACTGTGTTGTTCCCAAAGTAGGGAGTGATTCCCTGTCACATAGTCCCAAATATTGTATCCAGACACCTGTGTTTTTCCTAGAGTATGGAGTGATTCCCTGTCATATACTCCCAAATACATTATCCAGAAAACTGTGTTGTTCCTAGTGTAGGGGTACTAGAGGTCCGGCAAGTTGTGAACAATACAACTGTCCGGATATTTGGGAATATATGACAGGTAATCACTCCCTACTCTGGGAACAACACAAGTGTCTGAATAATGTATTCGGGAATAATTGACAGGAAATCTCTCCCTACTCTGGGAACAACACAGGTGTCTGGATAATGTATTTGGGATTATATTACAGGGAATCATTCCCTACCCTTGGGAAAAACACAGGTGTCTGGATATTGTATTTGGGACTATTTAACAGGGAATCACTCCCTACTCTTGGGAACAACACAGGTGTCTGGATAATGTATTTGGGATTATATTACAGGGAATCACTCCCTACCCTTGGGAAAAACACAGGTGTCTGGATATTGTAATTGGGACTATTTAACAGGGAATCACTCCCTACTCTTGGGAACAACACAGGTGCCTGGATAATGTATTTGGGATTATATGACAGGGAATCACTCCCTACTCTGGGAAAAAGACAAGTTTATGGATGGAGTATTTGGGATTATATGCCAGGGATTCAATCCCTACTCTGGGAACAACACAGGTGTCTGGATAATGTATTTGGGATTGTATGACAGGGAATCATTCCCTACTGTTGGGTACAACACAACTGTCTGGATAATGTATTATGGTTTGTATGACAGGGAATCTCTCCCTACTCTTGGGAACAACACAGGTTTCTGGATAATGTATTTGGGATTATATATGACAGGAATCACTCCCTACTCTGGGAACAACAGAAGTGTCTGAATGATGTATTTGGGAAGATATGACAAGGAATCAATCCCTACTCTTGGGAACAACACATGTGTTAGGATAATATATTTGGGATTATATTACAAGGAATCACTCCCTACTCTTGGGAACAACACAGGTGTCTGGATAATGTATTTGGGATTATATGACAGGGAATCACTCCCTACACTAGGAACAACACAGATTTCTGGATAATGTATTTGGGATTATATGACAGGGAATCACTCCATACTCTTGGAACAACACAGGTTTTTGGATACAATATTTCGGACTATGTAACAGGGAATCACTCCCTACTCTGGGAACAACACAATTGTCTGGATAATGTTTTTGGAATTATATGACAGGTAATCACTCCCTACTCTGGGAACCACACAAGTGTCTGAATAATGTATTCGGGACTATTTGACAGGAAATCTCTCCCTACTCTGGGAACAACACAGGTGTCTGGATAATGTATTTGGGATTATATTACAGGGAATCACTCCCTACCCTTGAAAAAAACACAGGTGTCTGGATATTGTATTTGGGACTATTTAACAGGGAATCACTCCGTACTCTTGGGAATAACACAGGTGTCTGGATAATGTATTTGGGATTATATGACAGGGAATCACTCCCTACTCTGGGAACAACACAAGTTTATAGATGGAGTATTTGGGATTATATGCCAGGGATTCACTCCCTACTCTGGGAACAACACAGGTGTATGGATAATGTATTTGGGATTGTATGACAGGGAATCACTCCCTACTGTTGGGTACAACACAACTGTCTGGATAATGTATTATGGTTTATATGACAGGGAATCTCTCCCTACTCTTGGGAACAACACAGGTTTCTGGATAATGTAATTGGGATTATATATGACAGGAATCACTCCCTACTCTGGGAACAACACAAGTGTCTGAATGATGTATTTGGGAAGATATGACAAGGAATCAATCCCTACTCTTGGGAACAACAGGTGTTAGGATAATATATTTGGGACTATATTACAAGGAAACACTCCCTACTCTTGGGAACAACACAGGTGTCTGGATAATGTATTTGGGATTATATGACAGGGAATCACTCCCTACACTAGGAACAACACAGATTTCTGGATAACGTATTTGGGATTATATGAGAGGGAATCACTCCATACTCTTGGAACAACACAGGTTTCTGGATATAATATTTCGGACTATGTGACAGGGAATCACTCCCTATACTGGGAACAACACAGTTGTCTGGATAATGTTTTTGGGATTATATGACAGGTAATCACTCCCTACTCTGGGAACCACACAAGTGTCTGAATAATGTATTCGGGACTATATGACAGGGAATCACTCCCTACACTAGGAACGACACAGATTTCTGGATAACGTATTTGGGATTATATGACAGGGAATCACTCCATACTCTTGGAACAACACAGGTTTCTGGATACAATATTTCGGACTATGTGACAGGGAATCACTCCCTATTCTGGGAAGAACACATTTGTCTGGATAATGTTTTTGGGATTATATGACAGGAAATCTCTCCCTACTATGGGAACAACACAGGTGGATAGGTAATGTATTTGGGATTATATGACAGGGAATCACTCCGTACTCTTGGAACAACACAGGTTTATGGATACAATATTTGGGACAATGTGACAGGAAATCACTCCCTACTCTTGGGAACAACACAGTTGTCTGGATAATGTATTTGGGATTATATGACAGGGAATCACTCCCTGCTCTGGGAACAACACAGGTTTATGGATACAGTATTTGGGATTATATGCAAGGGAATCACTCCCTACTCTGGGAACAACCCAGATGTCTGGATAATATATTTGGGAATATATGACAGGGAATCACTCCCTTCTGTTGGGAACTACACAACTGTCTGGATAATGTATTTCGGATTATATGACAGGGAGTCACTCCCTACTCTTGGGAACAACACAACTATCTGGATAATGTATTTGGAACTATATTACAGGGAATCACTCCCTCCTCTTGGGAACAACACAGGTTTCTGGATAACGTATTTTGGATTATACTACAGGGAATCAACCCCTACCCTTGGAACAACACAGGTGTTTGGATAATGTATTTGGGATAATATGACATGTAATCACTTCCTACTCTTGGGAACAACACAGGCGTTAGGATAATGTATTCGGGATTATATGACAGGGAATTACTCCCTACTCTGGGAACAACACATGTCTATGGATGGAGTATTTGGGATTATATGCCAGGGAATCACTCTCTACTCTGGGAACAACACAGGTGTCTGGATAATGTATTTGGGATTGTATGACAGGGAATCATTCCCTACTCTTGGGAACAACACATGTTTCTCAATTATTTATTTGGGACTATATGATAGGTAATCACCCCTACTCTTGGGAACAACAAAGGAGTCTGGATAATGTATTTGGGATTTTATGACAGGGAAACACTCCGTACTCTAGGAACAACACAGGTTTCTGGATACAATATTTGGGACTATGTGACAGGGAATCACTCCCTACTCTGGGAACAAAACAGTTGTCTGGATAATGTTTTTGGGAATATATGACAGGAAATATCTCCCTACCCTGGGAACAACACAGATTGCTGGATAATGTATTTGGGATTATATTACAGGGAATGATTCCCTACCCTTGGGAACAACACAGGTGTCTGGATAATGTATTTGTGAATATATGACAGGGAATCACTCCCTACTCTTGGGAACAACACAGGTTTCTGAATAATGTATATGGGACTACATGACAGGGAATCACTACCTACTATTGGGAACAACAGAGGTGTCTGGATAATGTATTTGGGATAATATGACACGGAATCACTCCCTACTCTAGGATCACCACAGGTTTCTATATACACTATTTTGGAATGTAAGACAGGGAATCACTCTCTACTCTGGGAACAACACAGGTGTCTGGATAATGTATTTGGGATTGTATGACAGGGAATCACTCCCTACTGATGGGAACAACACAACTGTCTGGATAATGTATTTCTGATTATATGACAGGGAATCACACCCTACTCTTGGGAACAACACAACTGTCTGGATAATGTATTTGGGACTATATTACACGGGATCACTCCCTACTCTGGGAACAACACAAGTTTATTGATAGAGTATTTGGGATTATATGCCAGGGAATCACTCCCTACTCTGGGAACAACACAGGTGTCTGGATAATGTATTTGGGATTGTATGACAGGGAATCACTCCCTACTGTTGGGAACAACACAACTGTCTGGATAATGTATTTCTGATTTATGACAGGGAATCACACCCTACTCTTGGGAACAACACAACTGTCTGGATAACGTATTTGGGATTATATGAGAGGGAATCACTCCATACTCTTGGAACAACACAGGTTTCTGGATACAATATTTCGGACTATGTGACAGGGAATCACTCCCTATACTGGGAACAACACAGTTGTCTGGATAATGTTTTTGGGATTATATGACATGTAATCACTCCCTACTCTGGGAACCACACAAGTGTCTGAATAATGTATTCGGGACTATATGACAGGGAATCACTCCCTACACTAGGAACAACACAGATTTCTGGATAACGTATTTGGGATTATATGACAGGGAATCACTCCATACTCTTGGAACAACACAGGTTTCTGGATACAATATTTCGGACTATGTGACAGGGAATCACTCCCTATTCTGGGATCAACACAGTTGTCTGGATAATGTTTTTGGGATTATATGACAGGAAATCTCTCCCTACTATGGGAACAACACAGGTGGATAGGTAATGTATTTGGGATTATATGACAGGGAATCACTCCGTACTCTTGGAACAACACAGGTTTATGGATACAATATTTGGGACAATGTGACAGGAAATCACTCCCTACTCTTGGGAACAACACAGTTGTCTGGATAATGTATTTGGGATTATATGACAGGGAATCACTCCCTGCTCTGGGAACAACACAGGTTTATGGATACAGTATTTGGGATTATATGCAAGGGAATCACTCCCTACTCTGGGAACAACCCAGATGTCTGGATAATATATTTGGGAATATATGACAGGGAATCACTCCCTTCTGTTGGGAACTACACAACTGTCTGGATAATGTATTTCGGATTATATGACAGGGAGTCACTCCCTACTCTTGGGAACAACACAACTATCTGGATAATGTATTTGGAACTATATTACAGGGAATCACTCCCTCCTCTTGGGAACAACACAGGTTTCTGGATAACGTATTTGGGATTATACTACAGGGTATCAACCCCTACCCTTGGAACAACACAGGTGTTTGGATAATGTATTTGGGATAATATGACATGTAATCACTTCCTACTCTTGGGAACAACACAGGCGTTAGGATAATGTATTTGGGATTATATGACAGGGAATCACTCCCTACTCTGGGAACAACACATGTCTATGGATGGAGTATTTGGGATTATATGCCAGGGAATCACTCTCTACTCTGGGAACAACACAGGTGTCTGGATAATGTATTTGGGATTGTATGACAGGGAATCATTCCCTACTCTTGGGAACAACACATGTTTCTCAATTATTTATTTGGGACTATATGATAGGTAATCACCCCTACTCTTGGGAACAACAAAGGAGTCTGGATAATGTATTTGGGATTTTATGACAGGGAAACACTCCGTACTCTAGGAACAACACAGGTTTCTGGATACAATATTTGGGACTATGTGACAGGGAATCACTCCCTACTCTGGGAACAAAACAGTTGTCTGGATAATGTTTTTGGGAATATATGACAGGAAATATCTCCCTACCCTGGGAACAACACAGATTGCTGGATAATGTATTTGGGATTATATTACAGGGAATGATTCCCTACCCTTGGGAACAACACAGGTGTCTGGATAATGTATTTGTGAATATATGACAGGGAATCACTCCCTACTCTTGGGAACAACACAGGTTTCTGAATAATGTATATGGGACTACATGACAGGGAATCACTACCTACTATTGGGAACAACAGAGGTGTCTGGATAATGTATTTGGGATAATATGACACGGAATCACTCCCTACTCTAGGATCACCACAGGTTTCTATATACACTATTTTGGAATGTAAGACAGGGAATCACTCTCTACTCTGGGAACAACACAGGTGTCTGGATAATGTATTTGGGATTGTATGACAGGGAATCACTCCCTACTGTTGGGAACAACACAACTGTCTGGATAATGTATTTCTGATTATATGACAGGGAATCACACCCTACTCTTGGGAACAACACAACTGTCTGGATAATGTATTTGGGACTATATTACACGGGATCACTCCCTACTCTGGGAACAACACAAGTTTATTGATAGAGTATTTGGGATTATATGCCAGGGAATCACTCCCTACTCTGGGAACAACACAGGTGTCTGGATAATGTATTTGGGATTGTATGACAGGGAATCACTCCCTACTGTTGGGAACAACACAACTGTCTGGATAATGTATTTCTGATTATATGACAGGGAATCACACCCTACTCTTGGGAACAACACAACTGTCTGGATAATGTATTTGGGACTATATTACACGGGATCACTCCCTACTCTTGGGAACAACACAGGTTTCTGGATAATGTATTTGGGATTACATATGACAGGGAATCACTCCCTACTCTGAGAACAACACAGTTATCTGAATAATGTAGTTGGGACGATATGACAAGGAATCAATCCCTACTCTTGGGAACAATACAGGAGCCTGGATAATGTATTTGGGATAATATGACACGGAATCACTTCCTACTCTTGGGAACAACACACGTGTTAGGATAATATATTTGGGACTATATTACAGAGAACCACACCCTACTCTTGGGAACAACACAGGTGTCTGGATAATATATTTGGGATTGTATGACAGGGAATCATTCCCTACTCATGGGAACAACACAGGTGTCTAAATTTTTTATTTGGGACTATTTGATAGGTAATCAATCCCTACTCTTGGGAAAAACACAGGAGTCTGGATAATGTATTTGGGATTATATGACAGGGAATCACTCCCTACACTAAGAACAACACAGTTTTCTGGATAATGTATTTGGGATTATATGAAAGGGAATCACTCCGTACTCTAGGAAAACACAGGTTTCTGGATACAATATTTGGGATTAAGTGACAGGGAATCACTCCCTACTCTGGGAACAACACAGTAGTCTGGATAACGTTTCTGGAATTATATGACAGGTAATCAAACCCTACTCTGGGAACAACACAAGTGTCTGAATAATGTATTTGGGACTATTTGACAGGAAATCCCTCCCTACTCTGGGAACAACACAGGTGTCTGGATAATGTACTTGGGATTATATTACAAGGAATCACTCCCTACCCTTGGGAACAACACAGTTTTCTGCATAATGTATTTGGGACTATATTACACGGAATCACTCCCTACTCTTGGGAACAACACAGGTTTCTGGATAATGTATTTGGGATTACATATGACAGGGAATCACTCCCTACTCTGAGAACAACACAGTTATCTGAATAATGTAGTTGGGACGATATGACAAGGAATCAATCCCTACTCTTGGGAACAATACAGGAGCCTGGATAATGTATTTGGGATAATATGACACGGAATCACTTCCTACTCTTGGGAACAACACACGTGTTAGGATAATATATTTGGGACTATATTACAGAGAACCACACCCTACTCTTGGGAACAACACAGGTGTCTGGATAATATATTTGGGATTGTATGACAGGGAATCATTCCCTACTCATGGGAACAACACAGGTGTCTAAATTTTTTATTTGGGACTATTTGATAGGTAATCAATCCCTACTCTTGGGAAAAACACAGGAGTCTGGATAATGTATTTGGGATTATATGACAGGGAATCACTCCCTACACTAAGAACAACACAGTTTTCTGGATAATGTATTTGGGATTATATGAAAGGGAATCACTCCGTACTCTAGGAAAACACAGGTTTCTGGATACAATATTTGGGATTAAGTGACAGGGAATCACTCCCTACTCTGGGAACAACACAGTAGTCTGGATAACGTTTCTGGAATTATATGACAGGTAATCAAACCCTACTCTGGGAACAACACAAGTGTCTGAATAATGTATTTGGGACTATTTGACAGGAAATCCCTCCCTACTCTGGGAACAACACAGGTGTCTGGATAATGTACTTGGGATTATATTACAAGGAATCACTCCCTACCCTTGGGAACAACACAGTTTTCTGCATAATGTATTTGGGACTATATTACACGGAATCACTCCCTACTCTTGGGAACAACACAGGTTTCTGGATAATGTATTTGGGATTATATATGACAGGGAATCACTCCCTACTCTGGGAACAACACAGGTATCTGAATAATAGTAGTTGGGAAGATATGACAAGGAATCAATCCCTACTCTTGGGAACAATACAGGTGTCTGGATAATGTATTTTTGGATAATATGACAGGGAATCACTTCCTACTCTTGGGAACAACACAGGTTTAGGATAATATATTTGGGACTATATTACAGGGAATCACACCCTACTCTTGGGAACAACACAGGTGTCTGGATAATGTATTTGGGATTGTATGACAGGGATTCATTCCCTACTCGTGGGAACAACACAGATGTCTCAATTATTTATTTGGGACTATATGACAGGGAATAACTCCCTACACTAGGAACAACACAGGTGTCTGGATAATGTATTTGGGATTGTATGACAGGGAATCACTCCCTACTGTTGGGAACAAAACAACTGTCTAAGTAGTGAGTGATTCCCTGTAACATAGTCCAAAATATATTATCCTAACACCGTCATATATTCCCAAATACATTATCCAGACACCTGTGTTGTTCCCAAGGGTAGGGGTTGATTCCCTGTAGTATAAACCCAAATACGTTACCCAGAAACCTGTGTTGTTCCCAAGAGTACGGAGTGATTCCCTGTAATAGAGTCCCAAATACATTATCCAGATTGTTGTGTTGTTCCCAAGAGTAGGGAGTGACTCCCTCTCATATAATCCGAAATACATTATCCAGAGAGTGGTGTTGTTCCCAACAGAATGGAGTGATTTCCTGTCATATATTCCCAAATATATTATCCAGACATCTGTGTTGTTCCTAGAGTAGGGAGTGATTTCCTGGCATATAATCCCAAATACTGTATCCATAAACCTGTGTTGTTCCCAGAGCAGGGAGTGATTCCCTGTCATATAATCCCAAATACATTATCCAGACAACTGTGTTGTTCCCAAGAATAGGGAGTGATTACCAATCATATAGTCCCAAATAAATGAATGAATAATGAATGAATGAATAACTTTATTTTGGCTACACATACATTTTGAGATATTTACAATATGATATGAGTCAGAGATTATACGAATAGCAGAGCAACCAAGGAGATCCTCTAGAAACCCCGCGGGGCTTATGACGAGGACCACCCAGAAATAAATCAACATAATTATTTTGTTTCCTTAGGCTTAAGCCAAAAACATATACTACGCAACATTATTGTAATTGAAATACAATATAATGTAAAAAATTGCTTAAATATGTACATACAAATTGTAATTATAACCTAACTAATTATTGCACATGAATACGTTACAATGTGAACATGAACACATTAAGTAATGCAGGAAAAAATTGCTTAAATATGTACATACAAATTGTAGTTAGAATTTTATAAACAAATACTACACTAATAACCTAACAAATTATTGCACATGAATACATTACAATGTGAACATTAACACATTAAGTAATGCAGGAACCATGAATACATTAAATACTACACGAACATCAATACATTAAATACTACACGAACATCAATACATGGTTTTTTTCTGCCATGTTAAAATAATGGTAGATATAAAGTATATGTTATACAAATATAAAATTTAGTCTAAAAAATGTTGCTTAAATATCAACATACAATTTGTACTTTGAATTATATGAACAAATAATACACTAACTACACAACTGTCATGTATTCATTAAATGTGAGCATGAATACATTAATACATGATCCTGACTACATTAAATATTACATAAGCATGAAACACATGGTCTTCTCCACCATGTGAAAATAAATGTAGATATAGAGTACATTTTGTACAAATACAAAGTTTTTTTTTTTGCAGTGTTTACTGTAAAGTCATTGATATTTAGAGAATTTACTAGGTAATGCATTCTAGAATACTGGTCCTGAATAGTTTATTGTACATTTCCTGCTGTTTGTTCTTATGTTTTGGATATAATAGCTATTTTGGTTTCTTAGATTATGTTTGTGGATATTTTGTATTCTCGTAAGCATTGATGACATAGAATCTGGGAGTTTGTTATTTGCTGCTTTATACATAAAAATTCCTAGTTGATGTTTATATAGATCATCCAATTTTAATAGTTTTAACTTTGAGAATAGAGGATCAGTGTGTGCGATGTAATGAGAATTTGTGATTATCCTAATAGCTTTCTTCTGTAGTATTCTTAGTTTGTTTAAGTTTGTACAATATGAATTTTCCCACAATAGAGTGCAATATTGTAAATGTGATAAGATCAATGAACAATAAATAGTTCTCATTATATACATAGGGAGAACATTTTTTAATTTGTTAAGCATTCCCACATTCCGTGCTATTTGTTTTGATAGGTTGTCAATATGTGTTGTCCAACTTAAGTGCTCATCTATAAATATCCCTAGGAATTTGGTGAATTTAACATGCTTTATTTTGTTTCCATCTACTTGTATTAAGGCACTGTTGATATTGTATTTTTTTCCTTTTGGTGTGAATATAATAAAATTTGACTTTTTGGTGTTTAGGGAAAGTTTGTTGGTATGGAACCATGTTGAGATTTTTTGTATTTCTATGTTTACCTCTTCGATGAGAGTGTTGAAGCATGTATGAGCATGAAAGAGACTTGTGTCATCTGCAAACAGTATAGGATTTAGGATATCTGATACATTTTCAATATCATTTATATATAAAATAAAGAGTAATGGGCCTAATATAGATCCTTGTGGAACTCCACATGTAATTGTCATATATTTTGAGTCTGCTTGGTTATACGATACATACTGTCTTCTGTTATTAAGATAGCTTTTAAACCAGTTGCAGGCATTACCTCTTATACCGTAGCATTGAAGTTTATTTATTAAAATGTTATGATCTATTGTATCGAAAGCCTTGGATAGATCAAGAAAAAAAACCTATATTATACTTTTTATGGTCCATGTTACTTGATATTTTATCAACCAAATCAATCAGTGCCATATACGTAGAATAGTTTTTCCTAAATCCGTATTGTTTTTTTTATATTATGTTGTGTTCTGCTAAAAAATTGTAAAGCCTATTGTACATTAGGCATTCCAGTATTTTTGAGAGGCATGGAAGGATAGAAATAGGTCTATAATTTGAGAATAGTTCAGGGTTTTCACTTTTATGCAAGGGGATAACCTTTGCTATTTTTAGTTTGCTGGGCACAATGCCAGTCATAAGTGAATTATTGAAAATGTGTGCAAGTTGATTTGCAATTTGTGGTATAATTTGTTTAATAATGTGTGGATCAACATTGTCGAATCCACTTGATTTCTTTGAATTTGCTTTTTTTTACTATGTTAATTATTTCCTCAGAATATGTAGGTGTACAGAAAAAACTTGATGCATTTTTTTAATAAATTGTGTTGGGTTATTACCTGTTTGCGTTCAGTTTACATTAAGGCGATGACCTATGTTGGTAAAATAATTATTGAAATGGTCCACTATTTCCCTTTTGTCTGTACAGTGGATACCATCTAATGTAATAAATTTATCATTTATTATAGATTTATTATCTTTGGACTTTATAACTTCATTTATGGTGCTACATGTTTTTATGCAATCATTTTTATATAGCTCAAATAATTGAGACACCTGTGTTGTTCCCAAGAGTAGGGAATGATTCCCTGTCACACAATCCCAAATACATTATCTAGACACCTGTGTTGTTCCCAAGAGTAGGGAGCGATTCCCTGTAATATAGTCCAAAATATATTATTCTAATACCTGTGTTGTTCCCAAGAGTAGGAAGTGATTCCCTGTCATATTATCCCAAATACATTATCCAGACACATGTATTGTTCCCAAGAGTAGGTAGTGATTCCGTCATATATTCCCAAATACATCATCCAGACACCTGTGTTGTTCCCAAGAGTAGGGAGTGATTCCGTCATATATTCCCAAATACATTATCCAGACACCTGTTTTGTTCCCAAGGGTAGGGGTTGATTCCCTGTAGTATAAACCCAAATACGTTATCCAGAAACCTGTGTTGTTCCCAAGAGTAGGGAGGGATTCCCTGTAATAGAGTCCCAAATATATTATCCAGATAGTTGTGTTGTTCCCAATAGTAGGGAGTGACTCCCTGTCATATAATCCGAAATACATTATCCAGACAGTTGTGTTGTTCCCAACAGAAAGGAGTGATTCCCTGTCATATATTCCCAAATATATTATCCAGACATCTGTGTTGTTCCCAGAGTAGGGAGTGATTTCCTGGCATATAATCCCAAATACTGTATCCATAAACCTGTGTTGTTCCCAGAGCAGGGAGTGATTCCTTGTCATATAATCCCAAATACATTATCCAGACAACTGTGTTGTTCCCAAGAGTAGGGGGAGATTTCCTGTTGTATAATCCCAAATACATTATCCAGACACCTGTGTTGTTCCCAGAGTAGGGAGGGATTCCCTGTCTTGTATTCCCAAATACTGTATCCAGAAACCTGTGGTGATCCTAGAGTAGGGAGTGATTCCCTGTCATATAATCCCAAATACATTACCCAGACACCTGTGTTATCCCAGAGTAGGGAGTGATTACCCAAATACATTATCCAGACAACTGTGTTGTTCCCAGGGTAGGGAGTGATTCCCTCTCACATAGTCCCAAATATTGTATCCATAAACCTGTGTTGTTCCAAGAGTACGGAGTGAATCCCTGTCATATAATCCCAAATACATTATCCAGAAACTTGTGTTATTCCTAGTGTACGGAGTGAATTCCTGTCATATAATCCCAAATACATTATCCAGACACCTGTGTTGTTCCCAAGAGTAGGGATTAATTCCTTGTCATATCTTCCCAAATACATCATTCAGACACTTGTGTTGTTCCCAGAGTAGGGAGTGATTCCTGTCATATATAATCCCAAATACATTATCCAGAAACCTGTGTTGTTCCCAAGAGTAGGGAGAGATTCCCTGTCATATAATCCATAATACATTATCCAGACAGTTGTGTTGTTCCCAACAGTAGGGAGTGATTCCCTGTAATACAATCCCAAATACATTATCCAGACACCTGTGTTTTTCCCAGAGTAGGAAGTGATTCCCTGTCATATAATCACAAATACTCTATCCATAAACCTGTGTTGTTCCCATAGTAGGGAGTGATTCCCTGTCATATAATCCCAAATACATTATCCAGACACCTGTGTTGTTCCCCAGAGTAGGGAGTGATTCCCTGTGATATAGTCCCAAATACATTATCCAGACACCTGTGTTGTTCCCAGAGTAGGGAATGATTCCCTGTCTTGTAGTCCTAAATACTGTATCCAGAAACCTGTGGTGTTCCTAGAGTATGGAGTGATTCCCAGTCATATAATCCCAAATACATTATCCATACACCTGTGTTGTTCCCAAGAGTAGGTAGTGATTCCCTGTCATATAGTCCCAAATATATTATTCAGACACATGTGTTGTTCCCAAGAGTAGGGAGTGATTCCCTGTCATATATTCCAAAATACATTATCCAGACACCTGTGTTGTTCCCAAGGGTAGGGGGTGATTCCCTGTAGTATAATCCCAAATACATTATCCAGAAACCTGTGTTGTTCCCAAGAGTAGGGAGTGATTCCCTGTAATATAGTCCCAAATACATTATCCAGAGAGTTGTGTTGTTCCCAAAAGTAGGGAGTGATTCCCTGTCATATAATCCCAAATACATTATCCAGACAACTGTGTTGTTCCCAAGAGTAGGGAGTGATTTCCTGTTATATTGTCCCAAATACTTTATCCAGACACCTGTATTGTTCCCAGAGTAGGGAGTGATTCCCTGTCTTGTATTCCAAAATAGTGTTTCCAGAAACCTGTGACGATCCTAGAGTAGGGAGTGATTCCCTGTCATATTATCCCAAATACATTATCCAGACATCTGTGTTGTTCCCAAGAGTAGGTAGTGATTCCCTGTCTTGTAGTCCCATATACATTATTCAGACACCTGTGTTGTTCCCAAGAGTAGGGAGTGATTCCCTGTCATATATTCCCAAATACATTATCCAGACACCTGTGTTGTTCCCAAGGGTAGGTAGTGATTCCCTGTCATATAGTTCCAAATAAATTATCCTAACACCTGTGTTGTTCCCAAGAGTAGGGATTGATTCCTTGTCATATCTTCCCAAATACATCATTTAGACACTTGTGTTGTTCCCAGAGTAGGGAGTGATTCCTGTCATATATAAACCCAAATACATTATCCAGAAACCTATGTTGTTCCCAAGAGTAGGGAGAGATTCCCTGTGATATAGTCCCAAATACATTATCCAGACACCTGTGTTGTTCCCAGAGTAGGGAATGATTCCCTGTCTTGTAGTCCTAAATACTGTATCCAGAAACCTGTGGTGTTCCTAGAGTATGGAGTGATTCCCAGTCATATAATCCCAAATACATTATCCATACACCTGTGTTGTTCCCAAGAGTAGGTAGTGATTCCCTGTCATATAGTCCCAAATATATTATTCAGACACATGTGTTGTTCCCAAGAGTAGGGAGTGATTCCCTGTCATATATTCCAAAATACATTATCCAGACACCTGTGTTGTTCCCAAGGGTAGGGGGTGATTCCCTGTAGTATAATCCCAAATACATTATCCAGAAACCTGTGTTGTTCCCAAGAGTAGGGAGTGATTCCCTGTAATATAGTCCCAAATACATTATCCAGAGAGTTGTGTTGTTCCCAAAAGTAGGGAGTGATTCCCTGTCATATAATCCCAAATACATTATCCAGACAACTGTGTTGTTCCCAAGAGTAGGGAGTGATTTCCTGTTATATTGTCCCAAATACTTTATCCAGACACCTGTATTGTTCCCAGAGTAGGGAGTGATTCCCTGTCTTGTATTCCAAAATAGTGTTTCCAGAAAACTGTGACGATCCTAGAGTAGGGAGTGATTCCCTGTCATATTATCCCAAATACATTATCCAGACATCTGTGTTGTTCCCAAGAGTAGGTAGTGATTCCCTGTCTTGTAGTCCCATATACATTATTCAGACACCTGTGTTGTTCCCAAGAGTAGGGAGTGATTCCCTGTCATATATTCCCAAATACATTATCCAGACACCTGTGTTGTTCCCAAGGGTAGGTAGTGATTCCCTGTCATATAGTTCCAAATAAATTATCCTAACACCTGTGTTGTTCCCAAGAGTAGGGATTGATTCCTTGTCATATCTTCCCAAATACATCATTTAGACACTTGTGTTGTTCCCAGAGTAGGGAGTGATTCCTGTCATATATAAACCCAAATACATTATCCAGAAACCTATGTTGTTCCCAAGAGTAGGGAGAGATTCCCTGTCATATAATCCATAAATCATTATCCAGACAGTTGTGTTGTTTCCAACAGTAGGGAGTGATTCCCTGTCATACAATCCCAAATACATTATCCAGACACCTATGTTTATCCCAGAGTGGGAAGTGATTCCCTGGCATATAATCCCAAATACTCTATCCATAAACCTGTGTTGTTCCAAGAGTAGGGAGTGATTCCCCCTGTCATATAATCACAAATACATTATCCAGACACCTGTGTTGTTCCCAAGAGTAGGGAGTGATTCCCTGTCATATAGTCCCAAATACATTATCCAGACACCTGTGTTGTTCCCAGAGTAGGGAATGATTCCCTGTCTTGTAGACCTAAATACTGTATCCAGAAACCTGTGGTGTTCCTAGAGTATGGAGTGATTCCCAGTCATATAATCCCAAATACATTATCCAGACACCTGTGTTGTTCCCAAGGGTAGGGGGTGATTCCCTGTAGTATAATCCCAAATACATTATCTAGAAACCTGTGCTGTTCCCAAGAGTAGGGAGTGATTCTCTGTAGTATAGTGCCAAATACATTATCCTGAGAGTTGTGTTGTTCCCAAAAGTAGGGAGTGATTCCCTGTCATATAATCCCAAACACATTATCCAGACAACTGTGTTGTTCCCTAGAGTAGGGAGTGATTTCCTGTTATATTGTCTCAAATACATTATCCAGACACCTGTGTTGTTCCCAGAGTAGGGAGTAATTCCCTGTCTTGTATTCCAAAATAGTGTATCCAGAAACCTGTGATGATCCTAGAGTAGGGAGTGATTCCCTGTCATGTTATCCCAAATACATTATCCAGAAACCTGTGTTGTTCCCAAGAGTAGGTAGTGATTCCCTGTCATGTAGTCCCATATACATTATTCAGACACCTGTGTTGTTCCCAAGAGTAGGGAGTGATTTCCTGTCATATATTCCCAAATACATTATCCAGACACCTGTGTTGTTCCCAAGGGTAGGGAGTGATTCCCTGTAATATAATCCCCAAAACCTTATCCAGACAACTGTGTTGTTCCCAGAGTAGGGAATGATTCCCTGTCACATAGTCCCAAATATTGTATCCAGAAACCTGTGTTGTTCCTAGTGTACGGAGTGATTCCCTGTCATATAATCCCAAATACATTATCCAGCAACCTGTGTTGTTTCTAGTGTATGGAGTGATTCCCTGTCATATAATCCCAAATACATTATCCAGACTCCTGTGTTGTTCCCAAGAATAGGGAGTGATTACCTATCATATAGTCCCAAATAAATAATTGAGACACCTGTGTAGTTCCCAAGAGTAGGGAATTATTCCCTGTCATACAATCCCAAATACATTATCTAGACACCTGTGTTGTTCCCAAGAGTAGGGAGTGATTCTCTGTAATATAGTTCAAAATATATTATTCTAATACCTGTGTTGTTCCCAAGAGTAGGAAGTGATTCCCTGTCATATTATCCCAAATACATTATCCAGACATATGTATTGTTCCCAAGAGTAGGTAGTGATTCCGTCATATATTCCCAAATACATTACCCAGACACCTATGTTGTTCCCAAGAGTAGGGAGTGATTCCGTCATATATTCCCAAATACATTATCCAGACACCTGTGTTGTTCCCAAGGGTAGGGGTTGATTCCCTGTAGTATAAACCCAAATACGTTATCCAGAAACCTGTGTTGTTCCCAAGAGTAGGGAGTGATTCCCTGTAATAGAATCCCAAATACATTATCCAGATAGTTGTGTTGTTCCCAAGAGTAGGGAGTGACTCCCTGTCATATAATCCGAAAAACATTATCCAGAGAGTTGTGTTGTTCCCAACAGAAGGGAGTGATTCCCTGTCATATATTCCCCAATATATTATCCAGACATCTGTGTTGTTCCCAGAGTAGCGAGTGATTTCCTGGCATATAATCCCAAATACTGTATCCATAAACCTGTGTTGTTCCCAGAGCAGGGAGTGATTCCCTGTCATATAATCCCAAATATATTATCCAGACATCAGTGTTGTTCCCAGAGTAGGGAGTGATTTCCTGGCATATAATCCCAAATACTGTATCCATAAACCTGTGTTGTTCCTAGAGCAGGGAGTGATCCCTTGTCATATAATCCTAAAAACATTATCCAGACAACTGTGTTGTTCCCAAGAGTAGGGAGTGATTTCCTGTTGTATAATCCCAAATACATTATCCAGACACCTGTGTTGTTCCCAGAGTAGGGAGAGATTCCCTGTCTTGTATTCCCAAATACTTTATCCAGAAACCTGTGGTGATCCTAGAGTAGGGAGTGATTCCCTGTCATATAATCCCAAATACATTACCCAGACACCTGTGTTTTCCCAGAGTAGGGAGTGGTTACCTGTCATATAATCCCAAATACATTATCCAGACAACTGTGTTGTTCCCAGAGTAGGGAGTGATTCCCTCTCACATAGTCCCAAATATTGTATCGATAAACCTGTGTTGTTCCAAGAGTACGGAGTGATTCCCTGTCATATAATCCCAAATACATTATCCAGAAACTTGTGTTATTCCTAGTGTACGGAGTGACTCCCTGTCATATAATCCCAAATACATTATCCAGACACCTGTGTTGTTCCCAAGAGTAGGTAGTGATTCCCTGTCATATAGTCCCAAATAAATTATCCTAACACCTGTGTTGTTCCCAAGAGTAGGGATTAATTCCTTGTCATATCTTCCCAAATACATCATTCAGACACTTGTGTTGTTCCCAGAGTAGGGAGTGATTCCTGTCATATATAATCCCAAATACATTATCCAGAAACCTGTGTTGTTCCCAAGAGTAGGGAGAGATTCCCTGTCATATAATCCATAATACATTATCCAGACAGTTGTGTTGTTCCCAACAGTAGGGAGTGATTCCCTGTCATACAATCCCAAATACATTATCCAGACACCTTTTTTTTTTTCCCAGAGTAGGAAGTGATTCCCTGTCATATAATTACAAATACACTATCCATAAACCTGTGTTGTTCCCAGAGTAGGGAGTGATTCCCTGTCATATAATCCCAAATACATTATCCAGACACCTGTGTTGTTCCCCAGAGTAGGGAGTGATTCCCTGTTATATAGTCCCAAATACATTATCCAGACACCTGCGTTGTTTCCAGAGTAGGGAAAGATTCCATGTCTTGTAGTCCTAAATACTGTATCCAGAAATCTGTGGTGTTCCTAGAGTATGGAGTGATTCCCAGTCATATAATCCCATATACATTATCCATACACCTGTGTTGTTCCCAAGAGTAGGTAGTGATTCCCTGTCATATAGTCCCAAATATATTATTCAGACACATGTGTTGTTCCCAAGAGTAAGGAGTGATTCCCTGTCATATATTCCCAAATACATTATCCAGATGCCTGTGTTGTTCGCAAGGGTAGGGGGTGATTCCCTGTAGTATAATCCCAAATGCATTATCCAGAAACCTGTGTTGTTCCCAAGAGTAGGGAGTGATTCCCTGTAATATAGTCCCAAATACATTATCCAGAGAGTTGTATTGTTCCCAAAAGAAGGGAGTGATTCCCTGTCATATAATCCCAAATACATTATCCAGACAACTGTGTTGTTCCCAAGAGTAGGGAGTGATTTCCTGTTATATTGTCCCAAATACATTATCCAGACACCTGTGTTGTTCCCAGAGTAGGGAGTGATTCCCTGTCTTGTATTCCAAAATAGTGTATCCAGAAACCTGTGATGATCCTATAGTAGGGAGTGATTCCCTGTCATATTATCCCAAATACTTTATCCAGACACCTGTGTTGTTCCCAAGAGTAGGTAGTGATTCCCTGTCATGTAGTCCCATATACATTATTCAGACACGTGTGTTGTTCCCAAGAGTAGGGAGTGATTCCCTGTCATATATTCCCAAATACATTATCCAGACACCTGTGTTGTTCCCAAGGGTAGGGAGTGATTCCCTGTAATATAATCCCAAATACATTATCCAGACACCTGTGTTGTTCCCAGAGTAGGGAATGATTCCCTGTCACATAGTCCCAAATATTGTATCCAGAAACCTGTGTTGTTCCTAGAGTACGGAGTGATTCCCTGTCATACAATCCCAAATACATTATCCAGAAACCTGTGTTGTTCCTAGTGTATGGAGTGATTCCCTGTCATATAATCCCAAATACATTATCCAGACACATGTATTGTTCCCAAGAGTAGGTAGTGATTCCCTGTCATATATTCCCAAATACATTATCCAGACACCTGTGTTGTTCCCAAGGGAAGGGGTTGATTCTCTGTAGTATAAACCCAAATACGTTATCCAGAAACCTGTGTTAACACAATATTAGGGAGGGAGGGTTGGATTTTTCAAACGGATCGGAATAAACCGAACAACAAAACTGATCTTGCAATAAAATCAACAAATTCAGCGATAACGAATAATCAGTAACAATAGAAATTCGGAAATATTTGTAGCACAAAGGTCTCACAACGACACAAGCTAACTTGGAAATCGAGTGAGGCTGGCTCTAGGTCACGTAGTTGGTGTATCCATACGCGTGAGCGAGTAATTAGGCCAATACTCTATCTACCATAAAAGGTCTAACCTCAAATCGCCTTCATTGCCTTGTCATCTCGCATAAAATCCTTTATGCGCCGCTGTCACATAAATTCATTTATGCAAAATAACAACACAAGTCCAGCGTAGATTGAAATAGGCCAAAGAATGACATTTAGATTTATTAATTAAGGAGCATGAAATTAGGGAAGCATTCACCATCAAAATAAGATACATCCAATAATCTCAGCAAGCATGCCGGCCCCCAAAAGGTGTTTACACATAATTAGTAAATCATGCCTATCAGCTACCCACTACCAGTACTATCTGTACCACTACTGACTTATATACAATTCACATGGTATCGGTGGGGGTCACTCCGCCACTAGGTCACCCTCTGTGACCGACCCCCACCATAATTATAAACACTGGCAGCTATCCTCCATTCCCTTGCGCGTGCAGGTAGAGATGCAGCTGTTGACCCCGCCGCTGTCAGGGCCTCGACTGCACCCCCTCCCCCGCCTTGCCCACAGTTCAAACCTAGCCAACACTCCGCCGCTGTCAGAGTATCAACCACATTCCAACTGTGAATATGCAACGTATACACAATAAACCCGATGATAGCTGCCGACTCCGCTACTGGCAGAGTCTTGACTACATCGTCACACCACGAACCTGCAACATACAATGATAGTTAACATAGATCGACACAGATGACGAAGTAAGTGCTGCTGGTTCCACCACTGACCGAATCTAGGCACTATCTCTATAGTCCACCCTTGCCCAGATTGCTAACAGGTACAGCCTGATCTGTATGCAGCACCTTACGATATACGAATGTTTCTGCGGAAAGCATCTGAAACCTATCTACCCGCTGCTCTAATTTGCGCGTCTGACTCTCACCTTAAGGGCTGCTGACGTGGCTGCTCCCATTCTGAAACTAAGACCCTTAAAACTTTACTACTCAATCCACAGAATTCCAGCAGGCGCTTTAATGTAGCATCAAACTCCCTCCGCAGCATTACAGTGCCGTCTGCATATGCAAATAATATAGCCTGCCTACAACCCTTAACCTGGAAGGGAAAATACTCTAAGTAATGTGGCAGGATAAATGGATGTGCCCACAATAGGCTGGTCATTTACTTGTAATGATTGCGGAACCAGCTTACTACTGTGCTTAGATTGCAACCACCTTAATACCACTACATACTGACACCAGTTTAAGCTGTCGACTCATTGTATCAGCAACAATTACAACACTCTCCAGAGTATCGGCGACAATGTCACACCATGCACCTACAACATATAAGCGACAGTACTGATACATGTAGATCTATGGCCGCTTCCAGCAGGCCATCCATGGGGAGCAACCTAGCCAGCCCATTGACCAATTGTTGAAGGTGTGGTGTAGAAGCAGCTGCTGCAGCCCCCTGCTGGCTCAACGCGCCACCGGTGTCGCTGCCTGATTGCCACTTGTAGCAGCATATATGTTTTCTCCCTGCAAGGGGTAACAACACTGTTCCGCCTCGTCTGCACGGATTAGTAAAATTTCAGTAATTTGTCCACTTCATGGATTCACCCAATTTTCCATCTACACAGCATGGAATGTAGAAACTCCTCCGTTTCACCGCACGGACTACAATTGTGCCATTTACACTGCATGGAAATAAACCTTCTCCATATCAATTCTCCGCTTACACCGCACAAAATACAATGGTGCCATTTACCTGCATGGCTTAACAAAAGTTAGCGTTCATATACACCGCATGGAAATAACAAAACGTCTCTATATCACTGCGTGTATTACCCAAATATACATCCGCTTACTCGCTGCCTGGGTTAACAAAACTGTTCCGCCTGCAATGCACGGATTAGTGGAAATTTCCTAATGCATGGGTTAACCCACCATCTCCGTGTACACCGCACGAACTACCGAAACTGCTCCGTTTCCACCGTACGGAATATAAATGTGCTATTTACACCGCATGGCTTACCAAAAGTTAATTTCAATTTACATCGCATGGAAATAACAGAACCTATCCATATCACTTTCCGTTGTCACCGCACGGACTACAGAAATTGCTCCGTTTACACCGCACGGAATACAATTGAGCCATTTACACCTCATGGCTTACCAAAAGTTAATTTCCATTTACACTGCATGGAAATAACAGAACTTTTCCATATAACTTTCCGTTTTCACCGCACGGACTACAAAAATTGCTCCGTTTCCACCGCACGGAATACAATTGTGCCATTTACACCGCATGGCTTACCAAACGTTAATTTCCATTTACACCGCATGGAAATAACAAAGTCTCCGTATCACGTTCCGTTTTCACCGCACGGACTATCGAAATTGCTCCGTTTACACCGCATGGAATAAAATTGTGCCATTTACACCGCATGGCTTAACAAGAGTTAATTTCCATTTACACCGCATGGAAATAACAAAGTCTCCGTATCACGTTCCGTTTTCACCGCACGGACTATCGAAATTGCTCCGTTTACACCGCATGGAATAAAATTGTGCCATTTACACCGCATGGCTTAACAAGAGTTAATTTCCATTTACACCGCATGGAAATAACAAAACTCCTCCATATCACTTTCCGTTTTCACTGCACGGACTACCGAAATTGCTCCGTTTACACAGCACGGAATACAATTGTGCCATTTCCACCGCATGGGTTAACAAAAGTTAATTTCCATTTACACCGCATGGAAATAACAAAACTTCTCCATATCACTTTCCGTTTTCACCGCACGGACTACAGAAACTGCTCCGTTTACACCGCACGGAATATAATTGCGCCATTTACACCACATGGCTTAACAAAAGTTAATTTCCATTTACACTGCATGGAAATAACAAAGACTTCTCCATCTACTTTTCATTTTCACTGCACGGACTACAGAAATTGCTCTGTTTACACTGCATGGAATACAATTGTGCCATCTACACCGCATGGCTTAACGAAACTTAATTTCCATTTACACCGCATGGAACAACAAACTACGCCATATCACTTCTCCGTTTACACCGCACGGAATACAGAAACCCCTCCATTTCCAACGTACGGAATACAATTGTGCCATTTACACCACATGGCTTAGCAAACGTTATATTTTTTTTTACACCCGTGACACCGCCTGGAAATAACAAAAAACTCCTCCCTATCACTGCATGTATTAACTAAATTTAGATCCGCTTACTCACAGCATGGGTTAACAAAACTGTTCCACTTCCACCGCACAGATTAGTTACATTTTCAATATTCTTATTGCATGGCTTAATCCAATTTCCTCGTTTACACGACCTGTGACAGAAAGGTCAGTGGATGTCTCCATCAAGCGGTCGGTTGTCGGCCAAGGAGGATCCACCATGCCAGTATCCTGACGACTCGAAGAGGGCACTGGCTCAGGAGTCACGGAAGTCGCCGCTTGATGAACACTGGAGGAAGAGTGAACATCGGCTTGTCCACTCGTCGAGGGCACATGCGCTGGAGCAGCAGGTGCCACCACCTGGCGACCAACGGCAAAAGCTGGCCGGACGACCCGATGGAGCCACTGCGGATGATGCCGCCACCTGGCGATCAACAGAGGCTGACGCAACCGCGTCGTGACCTGTTGCAGCGCTACACGCAACAACTCCCTCATCACGCGCATCTCATGATGAAGTTGCTCCGTTGCTGTAATATTTACTGTTCAAGTTGAACACTGCACCCAATCGTAGTAATGTGAACCTTATGTACGCTGGTCTACTGGTTAGAGTACCCACCTGTCGATCGAGAGGACGGTGGTTCGATTCCACCTCCGCCGTTTCGAAGCTTGGGCAATTTCGTTCACCCCACTTTGCCCGTGTCTTTCGGAAGAGACACTAAAAGCCGTTGGTCCAAACTCCTGCGTTAGCTCAAGATTGGGCTGTTTGGAGTATATCTACTTGAGACTTGAGTCATTACAAACTAGGGACCATGGTTAACCCTTGACCAACATTATCCACTCACATACTACAACGATACCCGCTCCGGTAATCCAACTGTATGGTGGAATCAGACAAAAGAAAATGACCATGCCCTGTACACCGTAGGGACGAATAGTGTAAACCGGTCATTTACCCCGAATGGCGTAATAATAAAATTACCATGCCATGAACCTCACGGGGACCCATATTATCGTCAGACAAGTTACACTGTATGGTGGAATAAGAAATCAAAATTAACATGCACTACCGTAGCAACGATAGCATAAACCGACCATTCAAACTATATGGCGGTCCTTTAGTGGGGGTTGGGCCACCACCTGCACACAGGTGGGGCCGGGGGGTTTATTCCCCCACTTTTGTGTATATCATTGTAAATACTCTAGCTAGCACTATATACATATAATTATGTATGCTTGTCTGCACATAGGTATTTTTTCCCTCTTTGTATGCTGTCGCTTTGTTTAAGAGCAGCAAGGGTTTTTTGGTAAAGACTGTCTTCGGCAGTTGCTAGCTACAGTAGAAAATATCAATAATGTTAAATCTTATCTGGTATTGTTTACTAATTGATCATACACATCAGCTTAATACCAGGCTGTGCACAATTTGTGGCAGACTTAGTCACTATTAATGTGTGCACAGCGGCACTCCTTGTTGGGTATGAATAAAATTGGATTGCCCGTTACCAACCTACCAAGTAGTTGGTGTATTTATACAAACAGAGAAAGGTCTGCACAAGCGTGTCCCCATTTCATTGTAAACACAAATACACCGGGAGTCGACGGGGTATCGAGCTGCGGAAAACACACGAAAAGACAATTAATGATTACCATGCCCTGTACGCTGTGGGAAACACCATCACAGCCACCATACCCACCTTATGGCGGAACAAGAAAAATTAAAAGTAACCTGCCCTGTACACCACAGGGCCAAAGAACATAAACCGACCATTTACCCCGTATGGCGGAATAAGAAAACAAAAATAAAAATGCCCTGTACACCATAGGGCCAAAGATTATACACCAACCATTAACACTGTATGGCGGAATAAAATAAAAAATGCCCTGTACACCATAGGGCCAAAGAACATAAACCGACCATTTACACTGCATGGCGGATTAAGGAAAATAAAAATGCCCTGTACACCATAGGGCCAAAGATTATACACCGACCATTAACACCGTATGGCGGAATAAAATTACAAATGCCCTGTACACTATAGGGCCAAAAATTATACACCGACCATATACACCATATGGCGGAATAAAATAAAAAAAATGCCCTGTACACAATAGGGCCAAAGATTATACACCGACCATATACACTGTATGGCGGAATAAAAAAAAAATGCCCTGTACACCATAGGGCCAAAGATTATACACCGACCATTTACACCGTATGGCGGAATAAAATAAAAAATGCCCTGTACACCATAGGGCCATTCCTCTAGTCCGACCATTTACACCGTATGGCGGAATACAGAAATAAAAAATGCCCTGTACACCATAGGGCCAAAGATTATACCCCGACCATTAACACCGTATGGCGGAATAACATTACAAATGCCCTGTACACCATAGGGCCAAAGATTATACACCGACCATTTACACCGTATGGCGGAATAAAATTAACAATGCCCTGTACACCTTAGGGCCAAAGATTATACACCGACCAATTACACCGTATGGCGGAATTTAATAAAAAATTGCCCTGTACACCATAGGGCCAAATATTATACACCGACCATATACACCGTATGGCGGAATGAAATTAAAAATGCCCTGTACACCATAGGGCCATTCCTCTAGTCCGACCATTTACACCGTATGGCGGAATACAAAAATAAAAAATGCCCTGTACACCATAGGGCCAAAATTAATTCACCGACCATTAACACCGTATGGCGGAATAAAGATAAAACTGACCTGTACACCATAGGGCCATTCCCCAAATACAGCTGATGTTCGCTGAGAAGGGACTATGCTAACCATCACATAAGATGTGCGCCGGGTGAGGAACGAACTCACAACCTCCGCATATATCAGTCTGCCACGCCTGTTGCCAGGCGGTACTGTTTATAAGTACGGCGCGCTAACTGACTGTGCCACCGGAGCCAAACCCCGGTTCTGTTCCATAGTGGTAACCGTACCGCCCCGATAGCCTTCGAAAGCAATCCGACAATCCAAACCCTCGCGGAAAGATCCTGGTGCAAAATCTACCTCCGATGCGACAAGACGCTCCAACCAGTAAATGTGGCTATCGTCCAGAACTAAAACCAAAGGTTTAGTAGCCATCGTCAGGATAATAATAATAAATGCGTAAACGACTGACGATTACCTTTCGCAGTCCAAGGGTCGGAGGTAAAAAAATAGCGGATGAACGGCGTCCCTCTTTGCAACAGAAACTCACCTGAACACACTAGCGAAAAATATCAGATAAGCTTGAACACAATAAACCGAACAACAAAACTGATCTTGCAATAAAATCAACAAATTCAGCGATAACGAATAATCAGTAACAATAGAAATTCGGAAATATTTGCAGCGCTAAGGTCTCACAACGACACAAGCTAACTTGGAAATCGAGTGAGGCTGGCTCTAGTTCACGTGGTTGGTGTATCCATTCGCGTGAGCGAGTAATTAGGCCAATACTCTCTCTACCATAAAAGGTATAACCTCAAATCGCCTTCATTGCCTTGTCATCTCGCATAAAATCCTTTATGCGCCGCTGTCACATAAATTCATATTCAGACACCTGTGTTGTTCCCAAGAGTAGGGAGTGATCCCTTGTCATATCTTCCCAAATACATTATTCAGACACTTGTGTTGTTCCCAGAGTAGGGAGATATTTCTTGTCATATAATCCCGAATACATTATCCAGACACCTGTTTTGTTCCAAGAGTAGGGAGTGATTCCCTGTCATATATAATCCCAAATACATTATCCAGAAACCTGTGTTGTTCCTAGTGTACGGAGTGATTCCCTGTCATATAATCCCAAATACATTACCCAGACACCTGTGTTGTTCCCAAGAGTAGGGAATGATTCCCTGTCATATATTCCCAAATACTGTATCCAGAAACCTGTGGTGTTCCTAGAGTAGGGAGTGATTCCCTGTCATATAATCCCAAATACAATATCCAGACACCTGTGTTGTTCCCAAGAGTAGGTAGTGATTCCCTGTCATATAGTCCCAAATGCATTATTCAGACACCTGTGTTGTTCCCAAAAGTAGGGAGTGATTCCCTGTCATATATTCCCAAATACATTATCCAGACACCTATGTTGTTCCCAAGGGTAGGGGGTGATTCCCTGTAGCATAGTCCTAAATACATTATGGAGAAACCTGTGTTTTTCCCAAGAGTAGGGAGTGATTCCCTGCCATATATTCCCAAATACATTATCCAGACACCTATATTGTTCCCAGAGTAGGGAGAGATTATTTGTCAAATAGTCCCGGATACTTTATTCAGAAAACTGTGTTATTCCCAAAAGTATGGAGTGATTCCCTGTAATATAGTCCCAAATATATTATCCAGACAGTTGCGTTGTTCCCAAGAGTAGGGAATGATTCCCTGTCATATAATCCGAAATACATTATCCAGACAGTTGTGTTGTTCCCAACAGTAGGGAGTGATTCCCTGTCATACAATCCCAAATACATTAACCAGACACCTGTGCTGTTCCCAAAGTAGGGAGTAATTCACTGGCATATAATCCCAAATACTGTATCCATAATCTTGTGTTGTTCCCAGAGTAAGGAGTGATTCCCTGTTATATAATCACAAATACATTATCCAGACACCTGTGTTGTTCCCAGAGTAGGGAATGATTCCCTGTCTTGTAGTCCCAAATACTGTATCCAGAAACCTGTGGTGTTCCTACAGTAGGGAGTGATTCCCTGTCATATATTCCCAAATACATTATTCAGACACCTGTGCTGTTCCCAAGAGTAGGGAGTGATTCCCTGTTATATAATCCCAAATACATTTTCCAGACACCTGTGTTGTTCCCAGTGTAGGGAGTGATTCCCTGTCATGTAGTCGCAAATACTGTATCCAGAAACCTGTGTTGTTCCTAGAGAAGGGAATGATTCCCTCTCATATAATCCCAAATACATTATCCAGACACCTGTGTTGTTCCCAAGAGTAGGAAGTGATCCTTGTCATATCTTCCCAAATACTTTATTCAGACACTTGAGTTGTTCCCAGAGTAGGGAGTGATTACTTGTCATATAGTCCCAAATACATGATCCAGATACCTGTGTTGTTCCCAAGGTAGGGTGTGATTCCCTGTCATTTATAATCCCAAATACATTATCCAGACACCTGTGTTGTTCCCAAGAGTAGGGAATGATTCCCTGTCATATATTCCCAAATACTGTATCCAGAAACCTGTGTTGTTCCTTGAGTATGGAGATATTCCCTGTCATATTATCCCAAATACATTATCCAGACACCTGTGTTGTTCCCAAGAGTAGGTTGTGATTCCCTGTCATATAGTCCCATATACATTATTCAGACACCTGTGTTGTTCCCAAGAGTAGGGAGTGATTCCCTGTCATATATTCCCAAATACATTATCCAGACACCTGTGTTGTTCCCAAGGGTAGGGAATGATTCCCTGTAATATAATCCCAAATACATTACCCAGACATTATCCAGATAGTTGTGTTGTTCCAAAGAGTATGGAGTGACTCCCTGTCATACAATCCGAAATACATTACCCAGACAGTTGTGTTTGTCCCAACAGAAGGGACTGATTCCCTGTCATATATTCCCAAATATTTTATCCAGACATCTCTGTTGTTCCCAGAGTAGGGAGTGATTCCCTGGCATATAATCCCAAATACTGTATCCATAAAACAGTGTTGTTCCCAGAGCAGGGAGCGATTCCCTGTCATATAATCCCAAATACATTATCCAGACAACTGTGTTGTTCCCAAGAGTAGGGAGTGATTTCCTGTTATATAATCCCAAATACATTATCCAGACACCTGTGTTGTTCCCATGAGTAGGTAGTGATTCCCTGTCATATAGTCCCATATACATTATTCAGACACCTGCGTTCTTCCCAAGAGTAGGGAGTGATTCCCTGTCATATATTCCCAAAAACATTATCCAGACACCTGAGTTGTTCCCAAGGGTAGGGAGTGATTCCCTGTAATATAATCCCAAATACATTATCCAGACACCTGTGTTGTTCCCAGAGTAGGGAGAGATTTCCTGTCAAGTAGTCCCGAATACATTACTCAGACACTTGTGTTGTTCCCAGAGTAGGGAGTGATTACCTGTCATATAATCCCAAATAAATTATCCAGACAACTGTGTTGTTCCCAGAGTAGGGAGTGCTTCCCTGTCATATAGTCCCAAATATTGTATCCATAAACCTGTGTTGTTCCAAGAGTACGGAGTGATTCCCTGTCATACAATCCCAAATACATTATCAAGAAACCTGTGTTGTTCATAGTGTACGGAGTGATTCCCTGTCATATAATCCCAAATACATTACCCAGACACCTGTGTTGTTCCCAGAGTAGGGAGAGATTTCCTGTCAAATAGTCCCGAATACATTATTCAGACACTTGTGTTGTTGCCAGAGAAGGGAGTGATTACCTGTCATATAATCCCAAAAACATTATCCAGACAACGGTGTTGTTCCCAAAAGTAGGGAGTGATTCCCTGTCATATATTCCCAAATACATTATCCAGACACCTGTGTTGTTCCCAAGGGTAGGGGGTGATTCCCTGTAGCATAGTCCTAAATACATTATGCAGAAACCTGTGTTTTCCCAAGAGTAGGGAGTGATTCCCTGACATATATACATTATCCAGACTCCTGTGTTGTTCCCAAGAATAGGGAGTGATTACCTATCATATAGTCCCAAATAAATAATTGAGACACCTGTGCTGTTCCCAAGAGTAGGGATTGATTCCCTGTCATACAATCCCAAATACATTATCCAGAGAGTTGTGTTGTTCCCAAGAGTAGGGAGTGATTCCCTGTCATATAATCATAAAATACATTTTACTCACTCTACCGTATGTCATAAAGTGCCATTGTTGGATTAGGTGTGTATTGGTGGGGCCTGCTGCGCATTGCTAAGTTTATGTACCAAGAGAAAACAAAACAAATATGGTTGGTAAAATGGCAATGCCCTTTAATTACATAAAGTAAAACAGTGATATGCATGACAATGGGCATTGCCGACGACCTAACTAGATATAAAAAGCAATTCCCCTATCCTAGTAACAAAGAGTTGAACATATCGGTCGATGGGGATTGCCAAAAAATGACTAGCTAAGCGTAATAAATGTGGGGCCCAGAAACCACCACCACTGTAGATCCAACAAAATCGGCACTTGTGAAGGAGAAGTTGGGGAAGGAGGGTGGGAAAACTTAACAAAAGAGCGACGATGTAGACACTGCTTCCGTGAGCGGCCAGTGATTGAAGTCTGCTGGCTGGGTCGCTCTAGCAGTGATGTGATGTCGCCTCGCCGCTTAGCGCTGTGACACCAAATAAGGAGATGTGTTCTGTGTACCGTTAGCGTCCCGTTACCTGACACCGATCCGATGCATTCCAGACTAGTGACAAGGGTGGGTCGTCTAGCCCCTGTACATAGACAGGAACATTGTGTAAAAGGTATTATAATTCATGCTGTATTAAATACTGATTTTACTCACTGTACCGTATGTCATAAAGTGCCATTGTTGGATTAGGTGTGTATTGGTGGGGCCTGCTGCGCATTGCTAAGTTTATGTAGTAAGAGAAAACAAAACAAATATGGTTGGTAAAATGGCAATGCCCTTTAATTACATAAAGTAAAACAGTGATATGCATGACAATGGGCATTGCCGACGACCTAACTAGATATAAAAAGCAATTCCCCTATCCTAGTAACAAAGCGTTGAACATATCGGTCGATGGGGATTGCCAAAAAATGACTAGCTAAGCGTAATAAATGTGGGGCCCAGAAACCACCCGTACAAACCCCACACAAAGCGCAGCAGACTCCAACGATAACAGTGGTTCCTGGGCATGGCAGCAGCTCACTGCCTCCTGTGAGGAGCGCGGGCCAACCTCGCATTAAAAACCTCAAACGTCATATATGGAACAAGAGAGGACAAAAGATGAGGAAGTTGCACGACTAATGGTGTGCGCCGTTGTGCGTAGATTCAAAGATAGATCCACACAAAGCCGTAAGAAAAGTATAAAATTGGACATCTGCGGCCCAAGCGAAAAATACAAACCACAAATAAAATTCTAGCTGGTGCGAGCTAGTAGCCAGATATAAGTTGGCGGAAGAATTAGATATAAAAGAGAAACACAATTGAGAAACACAATTCGTGAACTCCCTTGCGAAACCGTGAAACCCGTTTGGAAGACCCCGCGCCAGATAATGCTGGCGGAAGAAAAAGACACAATTAGAGAAAAAAAAAATTTGTGAACTCCCTTGAAAAAACCGTGAAACCAGTTTGGAAGACGCCGCACACCAGGTCGGATGCCGTAACCCCGTCACTGTCTCACAGGGAAAGCCAAGGAAAGAAGAAACATAATCAAAAACCATCATGTAAACATGCAGTAGCGACGACCGGCGAGTCGGCCTACGATAAAGGAAAGTATGACAGCGTGCCGCGAGAGAGATCCCCGCATCCCGCTCCCGGCCCAAAGCCGAAAAGCAGGACACGTGGACACGCTCTCTCTACCGCCTCAAACAAAATGAAGAAAAGCTGGGCACGCCCCAGAGCAACCGCATGCTCACATCGCTAATAGCATAAACAGAAAGTATAGACGTACCCGCCAGCAACTAGAATCACTGCATATATACAGGTATCACATAATACATACATACTTATCTACATATGCAACTTACAAAAAGTGACTAAAAGTATTAGTTAATACAGCGATAGTGGGAATACTAGAGTATCTAGAAAAAATTCCTACGAACAGTGGGTGTGCAACATGGAGATTGTCCGGAATTGTACCCCAAACCCCCGGCCAAAAGCTGAAGAGCTGGGCAAACACCAGAGCCCGCAAATAACTTGAAACCCCCCACCGAAATGGAAAGCCGCACGCCTCCCAACGCCAGGCTGAAAATTATATGGCAATGAAAGCTCACAGTGTTTTAAAAGAGGTGATACGAATATATTTTTTGAAAGCGGAAGATTTCCAACGGCCCATCCGCTGGATCTGTGCGTCAGAATATCCCTGAGCTGAGGCGTGAGTAGCTGCCCCGATACGGAAGCTGTGTGCCTTTATATTGAGTTGATGGAGAGAGGCCCAAGATAACGAGCCAGACAGCCAGGAATTTAGCTGTGAAGGGGTGATGGGGGATAAATCCGGTTCACAGAACAAAGGGCCTTCGCTGCGGCCCCTCCTGGCAGTGAACAGAGAGAGTGCTGCCACTGGGCAGTAGGCGTTCTGTGATCTAGGAATGGAAATAGAGATGTGCGAACCAAAGTGGTGTTTGGCTTGTTGGAAAACTATGGTGAGGGTGTCCGAAAGTACCGAGAGTTGTGATAATTTGATGTTATTGCGGGAAGAAGTGACTTCCCCGATGCGAAGGAAAGCATGAAACATGAGTAGGTAGATAGCTCGGACTAAACATGCATGATAGGATGTCTGAGTCACATGACCCGTGGAGTCGCACAGCGCGTGTAATATGGGTATAGTAATGGGGAGCCTAGAGTCAACGTGGGAAAAATCCTTGTGAGCCCCAAGGAGGATGCGCCGGACGAGAAAGTCACCTGTCGGATCCGGGAGGTGGAATAATTTGTGAAAAAAAGGCGATGGCCGACATACGTGAAGTAACAGAGGCCGGCGAGGAGCCGTTACGGAGGAGATGCGCAATAAACGTACACAATAAGGGAACGGAGGAAGGAAACCATGGCTTCCCGGGGAAATAGATCACAGCAAAGTCATGTAACTGGGTTGCCCACCGCGAATACATCGCCCGGGTAGAAGGAGCCAAAGATGCTGCAATGAAGGCGCCTGCACTGTTCACCAAGGTAGGAATTCCGGCGGCAAATGGTCTGGGTCGCGATCGAGCCAAGGAGCCCTCTGGTGCGCGGCCTCGTTCTGGAAACGAGACAGGGCATCGGCGATAACATTAGTTTTACCGGGAACATGTTTGGAAGCAAAAAGTATGTTGTGTCTCATAGAAACTACCACAAGTTCTCTAATCAGGTTCATGATCGTGACGTCCTTGGACGTGTGAGAATTAATCACAGATACGACACTCATATTGTCACACATAAACAGTAAACGCGAGTTAGCCAGACGAGTCGCCCATAAACGGACAGCTAACACTATAGGTAACAGTTCCTTGATCGCGATATTGCTGGCAGACCATGCACTGGGGAAGGATCCTTGGAACCACCGACTGCCTAAAATTGCAGCAAACCCAGACCCACTGGCATCCGAAAACAATCGAATACAGTTCGACGATGTCCACATATTGGGAAGGCAGAGAGATACTCCGTTGAAAGAGTCGAGAAACAGTTTCCAGGCGGCCAAATCCTTCCGAGCTTCCCGGTTTAAGCGTATACAATGTGATTTACTCCGCACCCCTCGTGTGAGATCGATAAGCCTCCGCAAAAAAGCCCTCCCGGGCACCACCACTCGACACGCGAAATTGAGCGTGCCAATAAGTGACTGTAAGGCGAGCAATGTTGCCTTCTTCCGGCGAAAGAGAGCGTTGATCTTCAATTGTGCATCAACTAACTTATCTAGCGGCAGACGCAACTGCATGGCAGTCGTGTCTACCTCAATGCCGTGTAATGTAGCTAATGACGTAGGGAGTACGGTTTTGTTGGAGTTGACGGGAATGTGAAGAGATGTAGCTAAAGCCATGAAGGACTGGAGGCCAACCAAGCACTGATTAGACGCAGAGGGTCCGAAAAAGATAAAATCATCCAATATATGTGACATGTGATGAACATGGAATTTAGTTATGAGAATCCACTGCAACGCCTGAGCAAAAGATTCAAAAGTTTGGCACGAAGTGCTACACCCCATGGGAAGACATTTATCAAAGTAATACTTATCCTGCCAAGTAATGCCGAGCAGTCTATGGTCGGCGGGGTGTATAGGAATAATGCGGAAAGCGTCTTTGATATCTGCCTTAGCCATAAGACACCCTTGCCCGATTTCACGGATAATCGATACACAGTCGTCCAACAGTTCATAATGGACTTCGGAGTGTAACTTAGCTATGTGGGAATTGACACTGTTATCTTTAGGAAAGCTGAGGTCGTGGATTAATCTAAATTGGCCGGGGACTTTCTTGGGAACAACACCAAGAGGAGAAAGCACTACGCCTACTGGCGAAGGATGTGTGAACGGGCCGGCAATACGACCCGCGGCTACTTCTTGGGCAAGTTTGGTGGTAACAAAGTGATGATGATCATTGGCGGAAAGATGGTTGACATGACCGGGAACGTGAGTGTTGCATGTCATTGTTGAAGGGATGCGGAAACCCACTGAAAAACCACGGATCAAATGGTTCCGCTCACGCCTTGCGTACCCTCGTAGATACGTTGCCAGCCGATGGGGAAGCACTGGTGTTGGGAGGTTTGGGACTAGTGGTCTTGGCTTTGAGCATCCAGCAGGTGGCACGGGGGTGTCCCCGTTGTCCGCAGGCGCTACATGCGTGCTGGAAGCGGCAATTTCTGAAATGGCATTGTCCGGTGCTATTCCACCGGCGGCATGGTGTGGGGCGACTGTCTGCGGATCCTGACTGTCCGCGGTAGTCCCGAAAAGGCTGTCGCGGCTGTCTGTGTGTCGCCGACCGGTTCATGTCCCCATGAACCGCGTCCATGGCAAGGTCCCAATTGGTGGCATGCCAGGGCAGCGACGGCATGAGGGCGTGGATGCGGCGGAAACGTTCGTCGTACACCCGCCAAGCCACTCCTCCGTGACGCTTATGCATGTCCATGATGCGGCACAGATAGGTGAACATGGACGGTGCCTCGGCGGGATAGCGTTCCACATACACGCTAGCGTACGTGCTGAATGCACGCAGCCATAGTCCAACGGTGGTGATGGGTGTTGCCCGTGGTTGCGTCATGGACATCTGGGGGTGCTGGCTGGGCGGAAAGACGGACCCGGATCCTGTTGGTTCAGTGGGGGGGACCAACGACCCCAGGTCGATGTACTGGTGGGCCCAGATGGTGGCCTTGATTTTGGGGTCCAGTGTAGCCCCCAAGATCAGGAAGGGAGTCATGGGCGACTCACCTTGTGCGGTCCCGAGCTGCGTCGTTCCCGCCATCTGCTGCAGGGCGCTGGCCAGCAACGCTTGGAGATCAGTGCCCTGGGAATCGAGTGCTGACGTCCCTGGCTGTGTCGTAGGGACAGGCGTAACGGGTGATGGCCCAGCGAGTGGCAAGTGCAGGATGGGCATCGCAGTCGCTAGTCCGGCGGGTTGCAGCGGTGATGAAGCCGTGGCCGTCGGCACCGATGTAGATGACTGGGCGACGGGAGGACGCGGTTGAGTGCTGCTGGCTTGTGCTTCATACAACTGCCGTTGCACGTCTTGCAGTTGTTGCCGGAGTGCCTGGTTGACGGTTCCCAAGTCGTCGGTGTCAGAAGACGAGCTGTCTGAAGCCGTGTCGACTAGTCTGCGAGGCACCCGCGTAGCCCTCGAAGAACGTCTGCGGTCGGCAGGCGGGCCACCATTTCGGCCGTTCTTAACTTTCGGCATAGCTGCAAAGAGGAAATAGCAAGGCAGTGTTCTGTGCAAGAGGATTAACCTATGCATCGGCCACCGAGCAGCAAGTCATCACCCGCTCACTCATCGGCCCAGTGTGATTGTGTTCCGGCAGGGGTAGTCTGCAATCAACGATAGCCAAGACTACTCAAGGTGAACACCGGGCTGTTCTGGAGACCTGCAATTTCGAGTATAGGCATATGATAGTAAGCATACAAACAGATAGACTGTATTCGGAGTGTCGACACATAGCGAACAGGCAAAACCCAAGCCTACTCACACAGCCTGGCGCAGGCAGCAGTTCAGAAGAAAATATCAGCCAACAGTTACGTGTCCCCAGCACGTGAAAGTCTTCGCACAGCCATGTAAAGTGTACGATGCAACCTGTAAGCACATGACACCCAGGAGAAGGTACGTAACATAAGCATATCGCCACATACATAAAAGATAATATATAGTTGATGACGACGCGCAAAGGCACACCTGTGCAGTGCATCGCGTCTAAAGTGCAGTCGCACACATATGCGGTTCATCGCGTCCAACGCGCGGTCGCACGCCTGTGCGGAAATCGCGTCCAATGCGCGGTCGCACACCTGTGCGGAACATCGCGTCCAATGCGCGGTCGCACACCTGTGCGGAACATCGCGTCCAATGCGCGGTCGCACACCTGTGCGGAACATCGCGTCCAACGCGCGGTCGCACACCTGTGCGGAACATCGCGTCCAACGCGCGGTCGCACACCTGTGCGGAACATCGCGTTCAATGCGCGGTCGCACACCTGTGCGGAACATCGCGTCCAATGCGCGGTCGCACACCTGTGCGGAACATCGCGTCCAATGCGCGGTCGCACACCTGTGTGCATCGGCGTGTCAAATGCGCGGTCGTACGCCTGTACAGAAAGGTCTAATAAATACATATGGTGCTGCAACGAGACATTGTTAACAAGGCAATCTGCAAAATCGGTGATCGGCGAATGTTATGCAACGTGTACCTGAAAACGACTCTCCGCAAAGACCTATAATATTTGGGAAAACTGAGTACATTCAAATATTGGTGCCAGTGTTCCACGAAGGTACATGCGGCCGACATCATGAGTCTGACGATCCAGGTGTGCCGTCGATGTAACGCCTTGGCGTAATGGTGATACAGTGTGACCGTCATCAGAAAGGCCACGGGTCCCATCCTGTCCATAAACGATTGGAACCGGCGTACAAAAAATTGTGCCCCCAAGACAACATGTACAGGCGAGGGGTCACAGTCGATTGAAATGCCGACACTGAACAGACAGTAACGAGTGTGTGTAAGTGGGTGAAAAATGCGAAGAGCCCTTTAGCTGAAAAAGAGGAAACGCGTGTTTAAAGGCCATACTCGAAACCCAAACAAATTAAATAACCCACAAAATGTCGAAATGGGTCGCAAGAAGGTAACAGTAAGTCTCCTACGTTACTAATAGTTTATCTTGTAAAACTGGTTACCATGAACGGTGACAGAAACTTCCCGACGTAAGTGATAAACGTGGGCAGAGCCAGACGGCGCTACGAGTCATAGTACTCTCACTCAATCCTCCAGATGGCGATACTGGTGGGAATAACAAATATATATATGAAATAGATAGTTATCTCATAGACGTTTGGTATAATTATACCACCAAAGCGTGACCGGGTACAGTATTACAGAACCGCACTTACGCGCTAACACTGTACCAAAGTACACACAAACCGCCAGCGAGGTTCTAACGACACTACGGCCCGCAACCCTATATAGCAAGTTACGGGGTGTGGCCTAGCCTAGCTCCTAATACTAGGTCTAGGCTAATCGGTAAACAAGATTCGCGGCCAGAACCGAGACTGACACTGACAGAAAAAACGAACATCATCGTCGAGGTTAGACTTCAGTGGACTCACCAGATAGCTCACGGCTTTCAGAGTAGTCGCTCGTGATCGGCAGACGATGCGTGACGAATCAGAGTGGAAAGAAAAAACTTAACAAAAGAGCGACGATGTAGACACTGCTTCCGTGAGCGGCCAGTGATTGAAGTCTGCTGGCTGGGTCGCTCTAGCAGTGATGTGATGTCGCCTCGCCGCTTAGCGCTGTGACACCAAATAAGGAGATGTGTTCTGTGTACCGTTAGCGTCCCGTTACCTGACACCGATCCGATGCATTCCAGACTAGTGACAAGGGTGGGCCGTCTAGCCCCTGTACATAGGCAGGAACATTGTGTAAAAGGTATTATAATTCATGCTGTATTAAATACTGATTATCCAGACAACTGTGTTGTTCCCAAGAGTAGGGAGTGATTTCCTGTTATATTGTCCCAAATACATTATCCAGACACCTGTGTTCTTCCCAGAGTAGGGAGTGATTCCTTGTCTTGTATTCCAAAATAGTGTAACCAGAAACCTGTGATGATCCTAGAGTAGGGAGTGATTCCCTGTCATATTATCCCAAATACATTATCCAGACACCTGTGTTGTTCCCAAGAGTAGGGAGTGATTCCCTGTCATGTAGTCCCATATACATTATTCAGACACCTGTGTTGTTCCCAAGAGTAGGGAGTGATTCCCTGTCATATTTTCCCAAATACATTATCCAGACACCTGTGTTGTTCCCAAGGGTAGGGAGTGATTCCCTGTAATATAATCCCAAATACATTATCCAGACACCTGTATTGTTCCCAGGGTAGGGAGATATCTCCTGTCAAATAGTCCCGAATACATTATTCAGGCACTTGTGTTGTTCCCAGAGTAGGGAGTGATTACCTGTCATATAATCCCAAAAACCTTATCCAGACAACTGTGTTGTTCCCAGAGTAGGGAATGATTCCCTGTCACATAGTCCCACATATTGTATCCAGAAACCAGTGCTGTTCCTAGTGTATGGAGTGATTCCCTGTCATATAATCACAAATACATTATCCAGACTCCTGTGTTGTTCCCAAGAATAGGGAGTGATTACCTATCATATAGTCCCAAATAAATAATTGAGACACCTGTGTTGTTCCCAAGAGTAGGGAATGATTCCCTGTCATACAATCCCAAATACATTATCTAGACACCTGTGTTGTTCCCAAGAGTAGGGAGTGATTCCCTGTAATATAGTCCAAAATATATTATCCTAATACCTGTGTTGTTCCCAAGAGTAGGAAGTGATTCCCTGTCATATTATCCCAAATACATTATCCAGACACCTGTATTGTTCACAAGCGTAGGGGTTGATTCCTTGTAGTATAAACCCAAATACGTTATCCAGAAACCTGTGTTGTTCCCAAGAGTAGGGAGTTATTCCCTGTAATATAGTCTCAAATATATTATCCTAACACCTGTGCTGTTCCCAAGAGTAGGGATTGATTCCTTGTCATATCTTCCCAAATACATCATTCAGACACTTGTGTTGTTCCCAGAGTAGGGAGTGATTCCTGTCATATATAATCCCAAATACATTATCCAGAAACCTGTGTTGTTCCCAAGAGTAGGGAGAGATTCCCTGTCTTATAATCCATAATACATTATCCAGACAGTTGTGTTGTTCCCAACAGTAGGGAGTGATTCCCTGTCATACAATCCCAAATACATTATCCAGACACCTGTGTTGTTCCCAGAGTAGGGAGTGATTCCCTGCCATATAATCCCAAATACTCCATCCATAAACTTGTGTTGTTCCCAGAGTAGGGAGTGATTCCCTGTCATATAATCCCAAATACATTATCCAGACACCTGTGTTGTTCCCAAGAGTAGGGAGGGATTCCCTGTTAAATAGTCCCAAATACATTATCCAGACAACTGTGTTGTTCCCAAGGGTAGGGAGTGATTCCCTGTAATATAATCCCAAATTCATTATCCAGACACCTGTGTTGTTCCCACAGTAGGGAGAGATTTCCTGTCAAATAGTCCCGAATACATTATTCAGGCACTTGTGTTGTTCCCAGAGTACGGAGTGATTACCTGTCATATAATCACAAATACATTATCAAGACAACTTTGTTGTCCCCAGAGTAGGGAGTGATTCCCTGTCACATAGTCCCAAATATTGTATCAAGAAACCTGTGTTGTTCCAAGAGTACGGAGTGATTCCCTGTCATATAATCCCAAATACATTATCCAGAAACCTGTGTTGTTCCTAGTGTAGGGAGTGATTCCCTGTCATATATTCCCAAATACATTATACAGACACCTGTGTTGTTCCCAAGAGTAGGTAGTGATTCCCTGTCATGTAGTCCCATATACATTATTCAGACACCTGTGTTGTTCCCAAGAGTAGGGAGTGATTCCCTGTCATATATTCCCAAATACATTATCCAGACACCTGAGTTGTTCCCAAGGGTAGGGAGTGATTCCCTGTAATATAATCCCAAATACATTATCCAGACACCTGTATTGTTCCCAGAGTAGGGATATATCTCCTGTCAAATAGTCCCGAATACATTATTCAGACACTTGTGTTGTTCCCAGAGTAGGGAGTGATTACCTGTCATATAATCCCAAAAACCTTATCCAGACAACTGTGTTGTTCCCAGAGTAGGGAATGATTCCCTGTCACATAGTCCCACATATTGTATCCAGAAACCTGTGTTGTTCCTAGTATATGGAGTGATTCCCTGTCATATAATCACAAATACATTATCCAGACTCCTGTGTTGTTCCCAAGAATAGGGAGTGATTACCTATCATATAGTCCCAAATAAATAATTGAGACACCTGTGTTGTTCCCAAGAGTAGGGAATGATTCCCTGTCATACAATCCCAAATACATTATCTAGACACCTGTGTTGTTCCCAAGAGTAGGGAGTGATTCCCTGTAATATAGTCCAAAATATATTATCCTAATACCTGTGTTGTACCCAAGAGTAGGAAGTGATTCCCTGTCATATTATCCCAAATACATTATCCAGACACCTGTATTGTTCCCAAGAGTAGGTAGTGATTCCCTGTCATATATTCCCAAATACATTATCAAGACACCTGTGTTGTCCACAAGGGTAGGGGTTGATTCCTTGTAGTATAAACCCAAATACATTATACAGAAACCTGTGTTGTTCCCAAGAGTAGGGAATGATTCCTTGTCATACAATCCCAAATACTTTATCCAGACAACTGTGTTGTTCCCAGAGTAGGGAGTGATTCCCTGGCATATAATCCCAAATACATCATTCAGACACTTGTGTTGTTCCCAGAGTAGGGAGTGATTCCTGTCATATATAATCCCAAATACATTATCCAGAAACCTGTGTTGTTCCCAAGAGTAGGGAGAGATTCCCTGTCTTATAATACATAATACATTATCCAGACAGTTGTGTTGTTCCCAACAGTAGGGAGTGATTCCCTGTCATACAATCCCAAATACATTATCCAGACACCTGTGTTGTTCCCAGAGTAGGGAGTGATTCCCTGGCATATAATCCCAAATACTCTATCCATAAACTTGTGTTGTTCCCAGAGTAGGGAGTGATTCCCTGTCATATAATCCGAAATACATTATCCAGACACCTGTGTTGTTCCCAAGAGTAGGGAGGGATTCCCTGTTAAATAGCCCAAATACATTATCCAGACAACTGTGTTGTTCCCAAGGGTAGGGAGTGATTCCCAGTAATATAATCCCAAATTCATTATCCAGACACCTGTGTTGTTCCCAACAGTAGGGAGTGATTCCCTGTCATACAATCCCAAATACATTATCCAGACACCTGTGTTGTTCCCAGAGTAGGGAGTGATTCCCTGTCATATAATCCGAAATACATTATCCAGACACCTGTGTTGTTCCCAAGAGTAGGGAGGGATTCCCTGTTAAATAGCCCAAATACATTATCCAGACACCTGTGTTGTTCCCAAGGGTAGGGAGTGATTCCCAGTAATATAATCCCAAATTCATTATCCAGACACCTGTGTTGTTCCCACAGTAGGGAGAGATTTCCTGTCAAATAGTCCCGAATACATTATTCAGGCACTTGTGTTGTTCCCAGAGTAGGGAGTGATTACCTGTCATATAATGACAAATATATTATCAAGACAACTTTGTTCTCCCCAGAGTAGGGAGTGATTCCCTGTCACATAGTCCCAAATATTGTATCCAGAAACCTGAGTTGTTCCAAGAGTACGGAGTGATTCCCTGTCATATAATCTCAAACACATTATCCAGAAACCTGTGTTGTTCCTAGTGTAGGGAGTGATTCCCTGTCATATAATCCCAAATACATTATCCAGACACCTGTGTTGTTCCCAGAGTAGTGAGAGCTTTCCTGTCAAATAGACCCGAATACATTATTCATACACTTGTGTTGTTCCCAGAGTACGGAGTGATTCCCTGTCATATAATCCCAAATACATTATCCAGAAACCTGTGTTGTTCCTAGTGTAGGGAATGATTACCTGTCATATAATCCCAAATACATTATCCAGACTCCTGTGTTGTTCCCAAGAGTAGGGAGTGATTACCTATCATATAGTCCCAAATAAATAATTGAGACACCTGTAATGTTCCCAAGAGTAGGAAATGATTCCCTGTCATATTTTCCCAACTACATTATTCAGATACATGTGTTGTTCCCAGAGTAGGGATTTATTCCCTGTCATATATAATCCCAAATACATTATACAGAGACCTGTGTTGTTCCCAAGAGTAGGGAGTGATTCCGTGTAATATAGTCCCAATTACATTATCCAGACACTTGTGTTGTTCCCAAGAATAGGGAGTGATACCCTGTCATATAATCCGAAATACATTATCCAGACAGTTGTGTTGTTCCCAACAGTAGGGAGTGATTCCCTGTCATACAATCCCAAATACATTATCCAGACACCTATTTTGTTCCCAGAGTAGGGAGTGATTCCCTGGCATATAATCCCAAATAAATGATCCAGATACCTGTGTTGTTCCCACAGTAGGGAGTGATTCCCTGTCATATAGTCCCAAATACATTATACAGATACCTGTGTTGTTCCCAGTGTAGGGAGTGATTCCCTGTCATATATTATCCCAAATACATTATCCAGACACCTGTGTTGTTCCCAAGAGTAGGGAATGATTCCTTGTCATATAGTCCCAAATACTGTATCCAGAAACCTGTGGTTTTCCTGAAGTAGGGAGTGATTCCCTGTCATATAATCCCAAATACATTATCCAGACACCTGTGTTGTTCCCAAGAGTATGTAGTGATTCCTTGTCATATAGTCCCAAATGCATTATTCAGACACCTGTGTTGTTCCCAAGAGTAGGGAGTGATTCCCTGTCATATATTCCCAAATACATTATCCAGACACCTGTGTTGTTCCCAAGGTTAGGGGGTGATTCCCTGTTAAATAGTCCCAAATACATTATCCAGACACCTGTGTTGTTCCTAGTGTAGGGAGTGATTACCTGTCATATAATTCCAAATACATTATCCAGACTCCTGTGTTGTTCCCAAGAGTAGGGAGTGATTACCTATCATATAGTCCCAAATATATAATTGAGACACCTGTGTTGTTCCCAAGAGTAGGAATTGATTCCCTGTCATATTTTCCCAAATACATTATCCAGACACCTGTATTGTTCCCAGAGTAGGGAGAGATTTCCTGTCAAATAGTCCCGAATAAATTATTCAGACACTTGTGTTGTTCCCAGATTAGGGAGTGATTACCTGTCATATATTCCCAAATACATTATCCAGACAGTTGTATTGTTCCCAAGAGTAGGGAATGATTCCCTCTCATATAATCCCAAATACATTATCGAGACAGTTGTGTTGTTACCAACAGTAGGGAGTGATTCCCTGTCATATAATCCCAAATACATTATCCACACACCTGTATTATTCCCAGAGTAGGGAGTGATTCCCTGTCATATAGTCCCAAATACATTATCCATACACCTGTTTTGTTCCCAAGTGTAGGGTGTGATTCCCTGTTATATAATCCCAAATACATTATCCATACACCTGAGTTGTTCCCAGTGTAGGGAGTGATTCCCTGTCATGTAGTCCCAAATACTGTATCCAGAAACCTGTGTTGTTCCTAGAGTAGGGAGTGATTCCCTCTCATATAATCCGAAATACATTATCCAGACACCTGTGTTGTTCCCAAGAATAGGTAGTGAATCCCTGTCATATAGTGCAGAATACATCATTCAGATACCTGTGTTGTTCCCAAGAGTAGGGAGTGATTCCTTGTCATATGTTCCCAAATACATTATTCCGACACTTGTGTTGTTCCCAGATTAGGGAGTGATTACCTGTCATATAATCCCAAATAAATGATCCAGATACCTGTGTTGTTCCCACAGTAGGGAGTGATTCCCTGTCATATAGTCCCAAATACATTATACAGATACCTGTGTTGTTCCCAGTGTAGGGAGTGATTCCCTGTCATATATTATCCCAAATACATTATCCAGACACCTGTGTTGTTCCCAAGAGTAGGGAATGATTCCTTGTCATATAGTCCCAAATACTGTATCCAGAAACCTGTGGTTTTCCTGAAGTAGGGAGTGATTCCCTGTCATATAATCCCAAATACATTATCCAGACACCTGTGTTGTTCCCAAGAGTATGTAGTGATTCCTTGTCATATAGTCCCAAATGCATTATTCAGACACCTGTGTTGTTCCCAAGAGTAGGGAGTGATTCCCTGTCATATATTCCCAAATACATTATCCAGACACCTGTGTTGTTCCCAAGGTTAGGGGGTGATTCCCTGTAGTATAATCCCAAATACATTATCCAGACACCTGTATTATTCCCAGAGTAGGGAGAGATTTCCTGTCAAATAGTCCCGAATACATTATTCAGACACTTGTGTTGTTCCCAGAGTAGGGAGTGATTACCTGTCATATATTCCCAAATATCCAGACAGTTGTATTGTTCCCAAGAGTAGGGAGTGATTCCCTCTCATATAATCCCAAATACATTATCCAGACAGTTGTGTTGTTCCCAGAGTAGGGAGTGATTCCCTGTCATATAGTCCCAAATACATTATCCAGACACCTGTGTTGTTCCCAAGAGTAGGTAGTGAATCCCAGTCATATAGTACCAAATACATTATTCAGACACCTGTGTTGTTCCCAAGAGTAGGGAGTGATTCCTTGTCATATCATCCCAAATACATTATTCAGAAACTGGGGTTGTTCCCAGAGTAGGGAGAGATTACCTGTCATATAGTCCCAAATAAATTATCCAGATACCTGTGTTGTTCCCAGAGTACGGAGTGATTTCCTGTCATATATTATCCCAAATACATTATCCTGACACCTGTGTTGTTCCCAAGAGTAGGGAATGATTCCCTCTCATATAGTCCCAAATACTGTATCCAGAAACCTGTGTTGTTCCTTGAGTAGGGATTGATTCCTTGTCATATTACCCAAATACATTATCCGGACACCTGTGTTGTTCCCAAGAGTAGGTAGTGATTCCCTGTCATATAGTCCCATATACATTATTCAGACACCTGTGTTGTTCCCAGAGTAGGGAGAGATTCCCTGTCACATAGTCCCAAAAATTGTATCCAGAAACCTGTGTTGTTCCAAGTGTATGGAGTGATTCCCTGTCATATAGTCCCAAAAACATTATCCAGACACCTGTGTTGTTCCCAGAGTAGTGAGTGATTCTTTGTGCACAGCCTCGTATTAAGCTGATGTGTATGATCAATTAGTAAACAATACCAGATAAGATTTAACATTATTGATATTTTCTACTGTAGCTAGCAACTGCCGAAGACAGTATTTACCAAAAAAAACTTGCTGCTCTTAAATAAAGCGACAGCATACAAAGAGGGAAAAAATACCTATGTGCAGACAAGCATACATAATTATATGTATATAGTGCTAGCTAGAGTATTTACAATGATATACACAACAGTGGGGGAATAAACCCCCCGGCCCCACCTGTGTGCAGGTGGTGGCCCAACCCCACTAAAGGACAGCTTAATACCAGGTTGTGCACAATTTGTGGCACTTAGTCACTATTAGTGTGTGCACAGCGGCAATCCTTGTTGGGTATGAATAACATTGGATTGCCCGTTACCTACCTACCAAGTAGTTGGTGTATTTATACAAACAGAGAAAGGTCTGCACAAGCGTGTCCCCATTTCATCGTAAACACAAATACACCGGGAGTCGACGGGGTATCGAGCTGCGGAAAACACACGAAATAAATTTTTGGCCTGTAGGATGAAAAGCCTTTTTGTGGGGCTGGGCAGCGAGCACCTAACTGATTAGCTAGGTGTGTTTAACAAACAACCTGTTCCCATCTCTATCCTGCACACCCCTCTATCGGTAAGGCGCTTAATTAAGCGGGCCCAATTACACCAACCGATCATGTGACTTTTTCTGGAAATATTACTGGCCAGCTGTGAACGCTGGGGAAATTTGCAGATAGCGAGCGGGACCATGTTTTGAATCCAAAATACCGTATCCAGAAACCTGTGGTGATCCTAGAGTAGGGAGTGATTCCCTTTCATATTATCCCAAATACATTATCCAGACACCTGTGTTGTTCCTAGTGTAGGGAGTGATTCCCTCTCATATTATCCCAAATACATTATCCAGACACCTGTGTTGTTCCTAGTGTAGGGAGTGATTCCCTCTCATATTATCCCAAACACATTATCCAGACACCTGTGTTGTTCCCAAGAGTAGGTAGTGATTCCCTGTCATATAGTCCCGTATACATTATTCAGACACCTGTGTTGTTCCCAAGAGAAGGGAGTGATTCCCTGTCATATATTCCCAAATACATTATCCAGACACCTGTGTTGTTCCCAAAGGTAGGTAGTGATTCCCTATAATATAATCCCAAATACAGTATTCAGACACTTGTGTTGTTCCCAGAGTAGGGAGTGATTACCTGTCATATAATCCCAAAAACATTATCCAGACAACTGTGTTGTTCCCAGAGTAGGGAGTGATTCCCTGTCACATAGTTCCAAATATTGTAACCAGAAACCGGTGTTGTTCCAAGTGTATGGAGTGAATCCCTCTCATATAATCCCAAATACATTACCCAGAAACCTGTGTTGTTCCTAGTGTAGGGAGTGATTCCCTGTCATATAATCCCAAATACATTATCCAGACACTTGTGTTGTTCCCAGAGTAGGAAGTGATTACCTGTCATATAATCCCAAAAACATTATCCAGACAACTGTGTTGTTCCCAGAGTAGGGAGTGATTCCCTGTCACATAGTCCCAAATATTGTATCCAGAAAACTGTGTAGTTCCTAGAGTGCGGATTGATACCGTGTCATATAATCCCAAATACATTATCCAGACTCCCGTGTTTTTCCCAAGAGTAGGGAGTGAATACCTATCATATAGTCCCAAATAAATAATTGAGACACCTCTGTTGTTCCAAAGAGTAGGGAATGATTCCCTGTCATACAATCCCAAATACATTATCCAGACACCTGTGTTATTCCCAAGAGTATGGAGTGATTCCCTGTAATATAGTCCCAAACATATTATCCATACACCTGTGTTGTTTCCAAGAGTAGGGAGTGATTCCCTATCATATTATCCCAAATACATTATCCGGACAACTGTATTTTTCCCAAGAGTAGGGATTGATTCCTTGTCATATCTTCCCAAATACATTATTCTGACACTTGTGTTGTTCCCAGAGTAGGGAGTGATTACCTGTCATATAGTCCCAAATACTGTATCCTAAACCTGTGTTGCTCCCAGAGCAGGGAGGGATTCCCTCTCATATAATCATAAATACATTAACAGACAACTGTGTTGTTCCCAAGAGTAGGGAGTGATTTCCTGTTATATAGTCCCAAAAACATTATCCAGACACCTGTGATGTTCCCAGAGTAGGGAGTTATTCCCTGTCTTGTATTCCAAAATACTGTATCCAGAAACCTGTGGTGATCCTAGAGAAGGGAGTGATTCCCTGTCATATTATCCCAAATACATTATCCAGAAACCTGTGGTGATCCTAGTGTAGGGAGTGATTCCCTGTCATATTATCCCAAATACATTATCCAGACACCTGTGTTGTTCCCAAGAATAGGTAATGATTCCCTGTCATATAGTTCCGTATACATTATTCAAACACCTGTGTTGTTCCCAAGAGTAGGGAGTGATTCCCTGTCATATATTCCCAAATACATTATCCAGACACCTGTGTTGTTCCCAAGGGTAGTAAGTGATTCCCTGTAATATAATCCCAAATACATTATCCAGACACCTGTGTTGTTCCCAGAGTAGGGAGAGATTTCCTGTCAAATAATCCCGAATACATTATTCAGACACTTGTGTTGTTCCCAGAGTAGGGAGTGATTACCTGTCATATAATCCCAAAAACATTACCCAGACAACTGTGTTGTTCCCAGAGTAGGGAGTGATTCCCTGTCAAATAGTCCCAAATATTGTATCCAGAAAACTGTGTTGTTCCTAGAGTACGGAGTGATTCCCTCTCATATAATCCCAAATACATTATCCAGAAACCTGTGTTGTTCCCAAGAGTAGGGAGTGAATACCTATCTTATAGTTCCAAATAAATAATTGAGACACCTGTGTTGTTTCCAAGAGTAGGGAATGATTCCCTATCATACAATCCCAAATACATTATCCAGACACGTGTGTTGTTCCCAAGAGTAGGTATTGATTCCTTGTGATAACTTCCCAAATACGTTATTCAGACACTTGTGTTGTTCCCAGAGTAGGGAGTGATTACCTGTCATATATTCCCAAATAAATGATCCAGATACCTGTGTTGTTCCCACAGTAGGGAGAGATTCCCTGTCATATAGTCCCAAATACATTATCCAGATACCTGTGTTGTTCCCAGTGTAGGGAGTGATTCCCTGTAATTTTTTTAACCGAAATACACTATCCAGACACCTGTGTTGTTCCCAAGAGTAGGGAATGATTCCCTATCATATAGTCCCAAATACTGTATCCAGAAAACTGTGGTGTTCCTAAAGTAGGGAGTGATTCCCTGTCATATAATCCCAAATACATTATTCAGACACATGTGTTGTTCCCAAGAGTAGGTAGTGATTCCCTGTCATATAGTCCCAAATACATTATTCAGACACCTGTGTTGTTCCCAAGAGTAGGGAGTGATTCCCTGTCATATATTCCCAAATACATTATCCAGACACCTGTGTTGTTCCCAAGGGTAGGGGGTGATTCCCTGTAGTATAGTCCCAAATACATTATCCAGACACCTGTATTGTTCCCAGAGTAGGGAGTGATTCCCTGTCATATATTATCCCAAATACATTATCCAGACACATGTGTTGTTCCCAAGAGTAGGGAATGATTCCCTGTCATATAGTCCCAAATACTGTATCCAGAAAACTGTGTTGTTCCTTGAGTAGGGAGAGATTTCCTGTCAAATAGTCCCGAATACATTATTCAGACACTTGTGTTGTTCCCAGAGTAGGGAATGATCACCTGTCATATATTCCCAAATATCCAGACAGTTGTATTGTTCCCAAGAGTAGGGAGTGATTCCCTCTCACATAATCCCAAATACATTATCCAGACAGTTGTGTTGTTCCCAACATTACGGAGTGATTCCATGTCATATAATCCCAAATACATTATCCAGACACCAGTATTGTTCCCAGGGTAGGGAGTGATTCCCTGGTTTATAATCCCAAATGCTGTATCCATAAACGTGTGTTGTTCCCAGAGTAGGGAGTGAATCCCTGTCATATAGTCCCAAATACATTATCCAGACACCTGTGTTGTTCCCAAGAGTAGGTTATGAATCCCAGTTATATAGTGCCAAATACATTATTCAGACACCTGTGTTGTTCCCAAGAGTAGAGAGAGATTCCTTGTCATATCATCCCAACTACACTATTCAGAAACTTGTGTTGTTCCCAGGGTAGGGAGTGATTACCTGACATTTAATCCCAAATAAATGACTCAGATACCTGTGTTGTTCCCAGAGTAGGGAGTGATTCCCTGTCATATATTATCCCAACTACATTATCCAGACACCTGTGTTGTTCCCAAGAGTAGGGAATGATTCCCTGTCATATAGTCCAAAATACTGTACCAGAAAACTGTGTTGTTCCTTGAGTAGGGAGTGATTCCCTGTCATATTATCCCAAATACATTATCCAGACACCTGTATTGTTCCCAGAGTAGGGAGAGATTTCCTGTCAAATAGTCCCGAATACATTATTCAGACACTTGTGTTGTTCCCAGAGTAGAGAGTGATTACCTGTCATATTATCCCAAATACATTATCCAGACACCTGTATTGTTCCCAGAGTAGGGAGAGATTTCCTGTCATATAATCCCAAATACATAATCCAGACACCTGTATTGTTCCCAGAGTAGGGAAAGATTTCCTGTCAAATAGTCCCGAATACATTATTCAGACACTTGTGTTGTTCCCAAGAGTAGGTTGTGAATCCCAGTTATATAGTGCCAAATACATTATTCAGACACCTGTGTTGTTCCCAAGAGTAGGGAAAGATTCCTTGTCATATCTTCCCAACTACATTATTCAGAAACATGTGTTGTTCCCAGAGTAGGGAGTGATTACCTGACATTTAATCCCAAATAAATGACTCAGATACCTGTGTTGTTCCCAGAGTAGGGAGTGACTCCCTGTCATATATTATCCCAACTACATTATCCAGACACCTGTGTTGTTCCCAAGAGTAGGTAGTGATTCCCTGTCATATAGTCCCAAATACATTATTCAGACACCTGTGTTGTTCCCAAGAGTAGGGAGTGATTCCCTGTCATATATTCCCAAATACATTATCCAGACACCTGTGTTGTTCCCAAGGGTAGGGGGTGATTCCCTGTAGTATAGTCCCAAATACATTATCCAGACACCTGTATTGTTCCCAGAGTAGGGAGTGATTCCCTGTCATATATTATCCCAAATACATTATCCAGACACATGTGTTGTTCCCAGAGTAGGGAAAGATTTCCTGTCAAATAGTCCCGAATACATTATTCAGACACTTGTGTTGTTCCCAAGAGTAGGTTGTGAATCCCAGTTATATAGTGCCAAATACATTATTCAGACACCTGTGTTGTTCCCAAGAGTAGGGAGAGATTCCTTGTCATATCTTCCCAACTACATTATTCAGAAACTTGTGTTGTTCCCAGAGTAGGGAGTGATTACCTGACATTTAATCCCAAATAAATGACTCAGATACCTGTGTTGTTCCCAGAGTAGGGAGTGACTCCCTGTCATATATTATCCCAACTACATTATCCAGACACCTGTGTTGTTCCCAAGAGTAGGTAGTGATTCCCTGTCATATAGTCCCAAATACATTATTCAGACACCTGTGTTGTTCCCAAGAGTAGGGAGTGATTCCCTGTCATATATTCCCAAATACATTATCCAGACACCTGTGTTGTTCCCAAGGGTAGGGGGTGATTCCCTGTAGTATAGTCCCAAATACATTATCCAGACACCTGTATTGTTCCCAGAGTAGGGAGTGATTCCCTGTCATATATTATCCCAAATACATTATCCAGACACATGTGTTGTTCCCAAGAGTAGGGAATGATTCCCTGTCATATAGTCCCAAATACTGTATCCAGAAAACTGTGTTGTTCCTTGAGTAGGGAGAGATTTCCTGTCAAATAGTCCCGAATGCATTATTCAGACACTTGTGTTGTTGCCAGAGTAGGGAGTGATTACCTGTCATATATTCCCAAATATCCAGACAGTTGTATTTTTCCCAAGAGTAGGGAGTGATTCCCTCTCACATAATCCCAAATACATTATCCAGACAGTTGTGTTGTTCCCAACAGTACGGAGTGATTCCATGTCATATAATCCCAAATACATTATCCAGACACATATATTGTTCCCAGTGTAGGGAGTGATTCCCTGGCTTATAATCCCAAATGCTGTATCCATAAACTTGTGTTGTTCCCAGAGTAGGGAGTGAATCCCTGTCGTATAGTCCCAAATACATTATCCAGACACCTGTGTTGTTCCCAAGAGTAGGTAGTGAAGCCCAGTCATATAGTGCCAAATACATTATTCAGACACCTGTGTTGTTCCAAAGAGTAGGGAGTGATTCCTTGTCATATCTTCCCAACTACATTATTCAGAAACTTGTGTTGTTCCCAGAGTAGGGAGTGATTACTTGACATTTAATCCCAAATAAATGACCCAGATACCTGTGTTGTTCCCAGAGTAGGGAGTGATTCCCTGTCATATATTATCCCAACTACATTATCCAGACACCTGTGTTGTTCCCAAGAGTAGGGAATGATTCCCTGTCATATAGTCCCAAATACTTTATCCAGAAAACTGTGTTGTTCCTTGAGTAGGGAGTGACTTCCTGTCATATTATCCCAAATACATTATCCAGACACCTGTATTGTTCCCAGTGTAGGGAAAGATTTCCTGTCAAATAGTCCCGAATACATTATTCAGACACTTGTGTTGTTCCCAAGAGTAGGTTGTGAATCCCAGTTATATAGAGCCAAATACATTATTCAGACACCTGTGTTGTTCCCAAGAGTAGGGAGAGATTCCTTGTCATATCTTCCCAACTACATTATTCAGAAACTTGTGTTGTTCCCAGAGTAGGGAGTGATTACCTGACATTTAATCCCAAATAAATGACTCAGATACCTGTGTTGTTCCCAGAGTAGGGAGTGATTCCCTGTCATATATTATCCCAACTACATTATCCAGACACCTGTGTTGTTCCCAAGAGTAGGGAATTATTCCCTGTCATATAGTCTCAAATACTGTACCCAGAAAACTGTGTTGTTCCTTGAGTAGGGAGTGATTCCCTGTCATATTATCCCAAATACATTATCCAGACACCTGTATTGTTCCCAGAGTAGGGAGAGATTTCCTGTCAAATAGTCCCGAATACATTATTTAGACACTTGTGTTGTTCCCAGTGTAGGGAGTGATTACCTGTCATATATTCCCAAATATCCAGACAGTTGTATTGTTCCCAAGAGTAGGGAGTGATTCCCTCTCACATAATCCCAAATACATTATCCAGACAGTTGTGTTGTTCCCAACAGTACGGAGTGATTCCATGTCATATAATCCCAAATACATTATCCAGACACCTGTATTGTTCCCAGGGTAGGGAGTGATTCCCTCGCTTATAATCCCAAATGCTGTATCCATAAACGTGTGTTTTTCCTAGAGTAGGGAGTGAATCCCTGTCATATAGTCCCAAATACATTATCCAGACACCTGTGTGGTTCCCAAGAGTAGGTTGTGAATCCCAGTCATATAGTGCCAAATACATTATTCAGACACCTGTGTTGTTCCCAAGAGTAGGGAGAGATTCCTTGTCATATCTTCCCAACTACATCATTCAGAAACTTGTGTTGTTCCCAGAGTAGGGAGTGATTACCTGACATTTAATCCCAAATAAATGACTCAGATACATGTGTTGTTCCCAGAGTAGGGAGTGATTCCCTGTCATATATTATCCCAACTACATTATCCAGACACCTGTGTTGTTCCCAAGAGTAGGGAATGATTCCCTGTCATATAGTCCCAAATACTGTATCCAGAAAACTGTGGTGTTCCTAAAGTAGGGAGTGATTCCCTGTCATATAGTCCCAAATACATTATCCAGACACCTGTGTTGTTCCCAAGAGTAGGTAGTGAATCCCAGTCATATAGTGCCAAATACATTATTCAGACACCTGTGTTGTTCCCAAGAGTAGGGAGTGATTCCTTGTCATATCTTCCCAACTACATTATTCAGAAACTTGTGTTGTTCCCAGAGTAGGGAGTGATTACCTGACCTTTAATCCCAAATAATTGACCCAGATACCTGTGTTGTTCCCAGAGTAGGGAGTGATTCCCTGTCATATATTATCCCAACTACATTATCCAGACACCTGTTTTGTTCCCAAGAGTAGGGAATGATTCCCTGTCATATAGTCCCAAATACTTTATCCAGAAAACTGTGTTGTTCCTTGAGTAGGGAGTGACTTCCTGTCATATTATCCCAAATACATTATCCAGACACCTGTATTGTTCCCAGTGTAGGGAGAGATTTCCTGTCAAATAGTCCCGAATACATTATTCAGACACTTGTGTTGTTCCCAAGAGTAGGTTGTGAATCCCAGTTATATAGAGCCAAATACATTATTCAGACACCTGTGTTGTTCCCAAGAGTAGGGAGAGATTCCTTGTCATATCTTCCCAACTACATTATTCAGAAACTTGTGTTGTTCCCAGAGTAGGGAGTGATTACCTGACATTTAATCCCAAATAAATGACTCAGATACCTGTGTTGTTCCCAGAGTAGGGAGTGATTCCTTGTCATATATTATCCCAACTACATTATCCAGACACCTGTGTTGTTCCCAAGAGTAGGGAATGATTCACTGTCATATAGTCTCAAATACTGTACCCAGAAAACTGTGTTGTTCCTTGAGTAGGGAGTGATTCCCTGTCATATTATCCCAAATACATTATCCAGACACCTGTATTGTTCCCAGAGTAGGGAGAGATTTCCTGTCAAATAGTCCCGAATACATTATTCAGACACTTGTGTTGTTCCCAGTGTAGGGAGTGATTACCTGTCATATATTCCCAAATATCCAGACAGTTGTATTGTTCCCAAGAGTAGGGAGTGATTCCCTCTCACATAATCCCAAATACATTATCCAGACAGTTGTGTTGTTCCCAACAGTACGGAGTGACTCCATGTCATATAATCCCAAATACATTATCCAGACACCTGTATTGTTCCCAGGGTAGGGAGTGATTCCCTCGCTTATAATCCCAAATGCTGTATCCATAAACGTGTGTTGTTCCTAGAGTAGGGAGTGAATCCGTGTCATATAGTCCCAAATACATTATCCAGACACCTGTGTGGTTCCCAAGAGTAGGTTGTGAATCCCAGTCATATAGTGCCAAATACATTATTCAGACACCTGTGTTGTCCCCAAGAGTAGGGAGAGATTCCTTGTCATATCTTCCCAACTACATCATTCAGAAACTTGTGTTGTTCCCAGAGTAGGGAGTGATTACCTGACATTTAATCCCAAATAAATGACTCAGATACCTGTGTTGTTCCCAGAGTAGGGAGTGATTCCCTGTCATATATTATCCCAACTACATTATCCAGACACCTGTGTTGTTCCCAAGAGTAGGGAATGATTCCCTGTCATATAGTCACAAATACTGTATCCAGAAAACTGTGGTGTTCCTAAAGTAGGGAGTGATTCCCTGTCATATAATCCCAAATACATTATCCAGACACATGTGTTGTTCCCAAGAGTAGGTAGTGATTCCCTGTCATATAGCCAAAATACATTATTCAGACACCTGTGTTGTTCCCAAGAGTAGGGAGTGATTCCCTGTCATATATTCCCAAATACATTATCCAGACACCTGTGTTGTTCCCAAGGGTAGGGGGTGATTCCCTGTAGTATAGTCCCAAATACATTATCCAGACACCTGTATTGTTCCCAGAGTAGGGAGTGATTCCGTGTCATATATTATCCCAAATACATTATCCAGACACATGTGTTGTTCCCAAGAGTAGGGAATGATTCCCTGTCATATAGTCCCAAATACTGTATCCAGAAAACTGTGTTGTTCCTTGAGTAGGGAGAGATTTCCTGTCAAATAGTCCCGAATACATTATTCAGACACTTGTGTTGTTCCCAGAGTAGGGAATGATTCCCTGTCATATAGTCTCAAATACTGTACCCAGAAAACTGTGTTGTTCCTTGAGTAGGGAGTGATTTCCTGTCATATTATCCCAAATACATTATCCAGACACCTGTATTGTTCCCAGAGTAGGGAGAGATTTCCTGTCAAATAGTCCCGAATACACTATTCAGACACTTGTTTTGTTCCCAAGAGTAGGTTGTGAATCCCAGTTATATAGTGCCAAATACATTATTCAGACACCTGTGTTGTTCCCAAGAGTAGGGAGAGATTCCTTGTCATATCTTTCCAACTACATTATTCAGAAACTTGTGTTGTTCCCAGAGTAGGGAGTGATTACCTGACATTTAATCCCAAATAAATGACTCAGATACCTGTGTTGTTCCCAGAGTAGGGAGTGATTCCCTGTCATATATTATCCCGACTACATTATCCAGACACCTGTGTTGTTCCCAAGAGTAGGGAATGATTCCCTGTCATATATTCCCAAATACTGTATCCAGAAAACTGTGGTGTTCCTAAAGTAGGGAGTGATTCCCTGTCATATAATCCCAAATACATTATCCAGACACATGTGTTGTTCCCAAGAGTAGGTAGTGATTCCCTGTCATATAGTCCAAAATACATTATTCAGACACCTGTGTTGTTCCCAAGAGTAGGGAGTGATTCCCTGTCATATATTCCCAAATACATTATCCAGACACCTGTGTTTATCCAAAGGGTAGGGGGTGATTCCCTGTAGTATAGTCCCAAATACATTATCCAGACACCTGTATTGTTCCCAGAGTAGGGAGTGATTCCCTGTCATATATTATCCCAAATACATTATCCAGACACATGTGTTGTTCCCAAGAGTAGGGAATGATTCCCTGTCATATAGTCCCAAATACATTATCCAGAAACCTGTGTTGTTCCCAAGAGTAGGGAGTGAATACCTATCATATAGTCCCAAATAAATAATTGAGACACCTGTGTTGTTCCCAAGAGTAGGGAATAATTCCCTGTCATATAGTCCCAAATACTGTATCCAGAAAACTGTGTTGTTCCTTGAGTAGGGAGTGATTCCCTGTCATATTATCCCAAATATCCAGACAGTTGTATTGTTCCCAAGAGTAGGGAGTGATTCCCTCTCACATAATCCCAAATACATTATCCAGACAGTTGTGTTGTTCCCAACAGTACGGAGTGATTCCATGTCATATAATCCCAAATACATTATCCAGACACCTGTATTGTTCCCAGGGTAGGGAGTGATTCCCTGGCTTATAATCCCAAATGCTGTATCCATAAACTTGTGTTGTTCCCAGAGTAGGGAGTGAATCCCTGTCATATAGTCCCAAATACATTATCCAGACACCTGTGTTGTTCCCAAGAGTAGGTAGTGAATCCCAGTCATATAGTGCCAAATACATTATTCAGACACCTGTGTTGTTCCCAAGAGTAGGGAGAGATTCCTTGTCATATCTTCCCAACTACATTATTCAGAAACTTGTGTTGTTCCCAGAGTAGGGAGTGATTACCTGACATTTAATCCCAAATAAATGACTCAGATACCTGTGTTGTTCCCAGAGTAGGGAGTGATTCCCTGACATATATTATCCCAACTACATTATCCAGACACCTGTGTTGTTCCCAAGAGTAGGGAATGATTCCCTGTCATATAGTCCAAATACTGTATCCAGAAAACTGTGGTGTTCCTAAAGTAGGGAGTGATTCCCTGTCATATAATCCCAAATACATTATCCAGACACATGTGTTGTTCCCAAGAGTAGGTAGTGATTCCCTGTCATATAGTCCCAAATACATTATTCAGACACCTGTGTTGTTCCCAAGAGTAGGGAGTGATTCCCTGTCATATATTCCCAAATACATTATCCAGACACCTGTGTTGTTCCCAAGGGTAGGGGGTGATTCCCTGTAGTATAGTCCCAAATACATTATCCAGACACCTGTATTGTTCCCAGAGTAGGGAGTGATTCCCTGTCATATATTATCCCAAATACATTATCCAGACACATGTGTTGTTCCCAAGAGTAGGGAATGATTCCCTGTCATATAGTCCCAAATACTCTATCCAGAAAACTGTGTTGTTCCTTGAGTAGGAAGAGATTTCCTGTCAAATAGTCCCGAATACATTATTCAGACACTTGTGTTGTTCCCAGAGTAGGGAGTGATTACCTGTCATATATTCCCAAATATCCAGACAGCTGTATTGTTCCCAAGAGTAGGGAGTGATTCCCTCTCACATAATCCCAAATACATTATCTAGACATTTGTGTTGTTCCCAACAGTACGGAGTGATTCCATGTCATATAATCCCAAATACATTATCCAGACACCTGTGTTGTTCCCAGGGTAGGGAGTGATTCCCTCTCACATAATCCCAAATACATTATCTAGACATTTGTGTTGTTCCCAACAGTACGGAGTGATTCCATGTCATATAATCCCAAATACATTATCCAGACACCTGTGTTGTTCCCAGAGTAGGGAGTGAATCCCTGTCATATAGTCCCAAATACATTATCCAGACACCTGTGTTGTTCCCAAGAGTAGGTAGTGAATCCCAGTCATATAGTGCCAAATACATTATTCAGACACCTGTGTTGTTCCCAAGAGTAGGGAGTGATTCATTGTCATATCTTCCCAACTACATTATTCAGAAACTTGTGTTGTTCCCAGAGAAGGGAGTGATTACCTGTCATTTAATCCCAAATAAATAACCCAGATACCTGTGTTGTTCCCATAGTAGGGACCGATTCCTTGTCATATCTTCCCAAATACATTATTCAGACACTTGATTTGTTCCCAGGGTAGGGATTGATTACCTGTCATATAGTCCCAAATACATGATCCAGATACCTGTGTTGTTCCCAGAGTAGGTTGTGAATCCCAGTCATATAGTGCCAAATACATTATTCAGACACCTGTGTTGTTCCCAAGAGTAGGGAGAGATTCCTTGTCATATCTTCCCAACTACATTATTCAGAAACTTGTGTTGTTCCCAGAGTAGGGAGTGATTACCTGGCATTTAATCCCAAATAAATGACTCAGATACCTGTGTTGTTCCCAAGAGTAGGGAGTGATTCCCTGTCATATATTCCCAAATACATTATCCAGACACCTGTGTTGTTCCCAAGGGTAGGGGGTGATTCCCTGTAGTATAGTCCCAAATACATTATCCAGACACCTGTATTGTTCCCAGAGTAGGGAGTGATTCCCTGTCATATATTATCCCAAATACATTATCCAGACACATGTGTTGTTCCCAAGAGTAGGGAATGATTCCCTGTCATATAGTCCCAAATACTGTATCCAGAAAACTGTGTTGTTCCTTGAGTAGGGAGAGATTTCCTGTCAAATAGTCCCGAATACATTATTCAGACACTTGTGTTGTTCCCAGAGTAGGGAGTTATTACCTGTCATATATTCCCAAATATCCAGACAGTTGTATTGTTCCCAAGAGTAGGGAGTGATTCCCTCTCACATAATCCCAAATACATTATCCAGACAGTTGTGTTGTTCCCAACAGTACGGAGTGATTCCATGTCATATAATCCCAAATACATTATCCTGACACCTGTATTGTTCCCAGGGTAGGGAGTGATACCCTGGCATATAATCCCAAATGCTGTATCCATAAACTTGTGTTGTTCCCAGAGTAGGGAGTGAATCCATGTCATATAGTCCCAAATACATTATCCAGAAACCTGTGTTGTTCCCAAGAGTAGGTAGTGATTCATTGTCATATCTTCCCAACTACATTATTCAGAAACTTGTGTTGTTCCCAGAGTAGGGAGTGATTACCTGTCATTTAGTCCAAAATAAATGACCCAGATACCTGTGTTGTTCCCATAGAATGGATTGATTCCTTGTCATATCTTCCCAAATACATTATTCAGACACTTGATTTGTTCCCAGGGTAGGGATTGATTACCTGTCATATAGTCCCAAATACATGATCCAGATACCTGTGTTGTTCCCAGAGTAGGGAGTGATTCCCTGTCATATATAATCCCAAACACATTATCCAGAAACTGTGTTGTTCCCAAGAATAGGGAGTGATTCCCTTTAATATAATACCAAATACATTATCCAGAGAGTTGTGTTGTTCCCAAGAGTAGGGAGTGATTCCCTGTCATATAATCCTAAATATATTATCAATACAGTTGTGTTGTTCCCAACAGTAGGGAGTGATTCCCTGTCATACAATTCCAAATATATTATCCAGACACCTGTGTTGTTCCCAGAGTAGGGAGTGATTCCCTGTCACATAGTCCCAAATATGGTATCCAGAAAACTGTGTTGTTCCTAGAGTACGGAGTGATTCCCTCTCATATAATCCCAAATACATTATCCAGAAACCTGTGTTGTTCCCAAGAGTAGGGAGTGAATACCTATCATATAGTCCCAAATAAATAATTGAGACACCTGTGTTGTTCCCAAGAGTAGGGAATAATTCCCTGTCATATAGTCCCAAATACTGTATCCAGAAAACTGTGTTGTTCCTTGAGTAGGGAGTGATTCCCTGTCATATTATCTCAAATATCCAGACAGTTGTATTGTTCCCAAGAGTAGGGAGTGATTCCCTCTCACATAATCCCAAATACATTATCCAGACAGTTGTGTTGTTCCCAACAGTACGGAGTGATTCCATGTCATATAATCCCAAATACATTATCCAGACACCTGTATTGTTCCCAGGGTAGGGAGTGATTCCCTGGCTTATAATCCCAAATGCTGTATCCATAAACTTGTGTTGTTCCCAGAGTAGGGAGTGAATCCCTGTCATATAGTCCCAAATACATTATCCAGACACCTGTGTTGTTCCCAAGAGTAGGTAGTGAATCCCAGTCATATAGTGCCAAATACATTATTCAGACACCTGTGTTGTTCCCAAGAGTAGGGAGAGATTCCTTGTCATATCTTCCCAACTACATTATTCAGAAACTTGTGTTGTTCCCAGAGTAGGGAGTGATTACCTGACATTTAATCCCAAATAAATGACTCAGATACCTGTGTTGTTCCCAGAGTAGGGAGTGATTCCCTGACATATATTATCCCAACTACATTATCCAGACACCTGAGTTGTTCCCAAGAGTAGGGAATGATTCCCTGTCATATAGTCCAAATACTGTATCCAGAAAACTGTGGTGTTCCTAAAGTAGGGAGTGATTCCCTGTCATATAATCCCAAATACATTATCCAGACACATGTGTTGTTCCCAAGAGTAGGTAGTGATTCCCTGTCATATAGTCCCAAATACATTATTCAGACACCTGTGTTGTTCCCAAGAGTAGGGAGTGATTCCCTGTCATATATTCCCAAATACATTATCCAGACACCTGTGTTGTTCCCAAGGGTAGGGGGTGATTCCCTGTAGTATAGTCCCAAATACATTATCCAGACACCTGTATTGTTCCCAGAGTAGGGAGTGATTCCCTGTCATATATTATCCCAAATACATTATCCAGACACATGTGTTGTTCCCAAGAGTAGGGAATGATTCCCTGTCATATAGTCCCAAATACTCTATCCAGAAAACTGTGTTGTTCCTTGAGTAGGAAGAGATTTCCTGTCAAATAGTCCCGAATACATTATTCAGACACTTGTGTTGTTCCCAGAGTAGGGAGTGATTACCTGTCATATATTCCCAAATATCCAGACAGCTGTATTGTTCCCAAGAGTAGGGAGTGATTCCCTCTCACATAATCCCAAATACATTATCTAGACATTTGTGTTGTTCCCAACAGTACGGAGTGATTCCATGTCATATAATCCCAAATACATTATCCAGACACCTGTGTTGTTCCCAGGGTAGGGAGTGATTCCCTCTCACATAATCCCAAATACATTATCTAGACATTTGTGTTGTTCCCAACAGTACGGAGTGATTCCATGTCATATAATCCCAAATACATTATCCAGACACCTGTGTTGTTCCCAGAGTAGGGAGTGAATCCCTGTCATATAGTCCCAAATACATTATCCAGACACCTGTGTTGTTCCCAAGAGTAGGTAGTGAATCCCAGTCATATAGTGCCAAATACATTATTCAGACACCTGTGTTGTTCCCAAGAGTAGGGAGTGATTCATTGTCATATCTTCCCAACTACATTATTCAGAAACTTGTGTTGTTCCCAGAGAAGGAAGTGATTACCTGTCATTTAATCCCAAATAAATAACCCAGATACCTGTGTTGTTCCCATAGTAGGGACCGATTCCTTGTCATATCTTCCCAAATACATTATTCAGACACTTGATTTGTTCCCAGGGTAGGGATTGATTACCTGTCATATAGTCCCAAATACATGATCCAGATACCTGTGTTGTTCCCAGAGTAGGTTGTGAATCCCAGTCATATAGTGCCAAATACATTATTCAGACACCTGTGTTGTTCCCAAGAGTAGGGAGAGATTCCTTGTCATATCTTCCCAACTACATTATTCAGAAACTTGTGTTGTTCCCAGAGTAGGGAGTGATTACCTGGCATTTAATCCCAAATAAATGACTCAGATACCTGTGTTGTTCCCAAGAGTAGGGAGTGATTCCCTGTCATATATTCCCAAATACATTATCCAGACACCTGTGTTGTTCCCAAGGGTAGGGGGTGATTCCCTGTAGTATAGTCCCAAATACATTATCCAGACACCTGTATTGTTCCCAGAGTAGGGAGTGATTCCCTGTCATATATTATCCCAAATACATTATCCAGACACATGTGTTGTTCCCAAGAGTAGGGAATGATTCCCTGTCATATAGTCCCAAATACTGTATCCAGAAAACTGTGTTGTTCCTTGAGTAGGGAGAGATTTCCTGTCAAATAGTCCCGAATACATTATTCAGACACTTGTGTTGTTCCCAGAGTAGGGAGTTATTACCTGTCATATATTCCCAAATATCCAGACAGTTGTATTGTTCCCAAGAGTAGGGAGTGATTCCCTCTCACATAATCCCAAATACATTATCCAGACAGTTGTGTTGTTCCCAACAGTACGGAGTGATTCCATGTCATATAATCCCAAATACATTATCCTGACACCTGTATTGTTCCCAGGGTAGGGAGTGATACCCTGGCATATAATCCCAAATGCTGTATCCATAAACTTGTGTTGTTCCCAGAGTAGGGAGTGAATCCATGTCATATAGTCCCAAATACATTATCCAGAAACCTGTGTTGTTCCCAAGAGTAGGTAGTGATTCATTGTCATATCTTCCCAACTACATTATTCAGAAACTTGTGTTGTTCCCAGAGTAGGGAGTGATTACCTGTCATTTAGTCCAAAATAAATGACCCAGATACCTGTGTTGTTCCCATAGAATGGATTGATTCCTTGTCATATCTTCCCAAATACATTATTCAGACACTTGATTTGTTCCCAGGGTAGGGATTGATTACCTGTCATATAGTCCCAAATACATGATCCAGATACCTGTGTTGTTCCCAGAGTAGGGAGTGATTCCCTGTCATATATAATCCCAAACACATTATCCAGAAACTGTGTTGTTCCCAAGAATAGGGAGTGATTCCCTTTAATATAATACCAAATACATTATCCAGAGAGTTGTGTTGTTCCCAAGAGTAGGGAGTGATTCCCTGTCATATAATCCTAAATATATTATCAATACAGTTGTGTTGTTCCCAACAGTAGGGAGTGATTCCCTGTCATACAATTCCAAATATATTATCCAGACACCTGTGTTGTTCCCAGAGTAGGGAGTGATTCCCTGTCACATAGTCCCAAATATGGTATCCAGAAAACTGTGTTGTTCCTAGAGTACGGAGTGATTCCCTCTCATATAATCCCAAATACATTATCCAGAAACCTGTGTTGTTCCCAAGAGTAGGGAGTGAATACCTATCATATAGTCCCAAATAAATAATTGAGACACCTGTGTTGTTCCCAAGAGTAGGGAATGATTCCCTGTCATATAGTCCCAAATACTGTATCCAGAAAACTGTGTTGTTCCTTGAGTAGGGAGTGATTCCCTGTCATATTATCCCAAATATCCAGACAGTTGTATTGTTCCCAAGAGTAGGGAGTGATTCCCTCTCACATAATCCCAAATACATTATCCAGACAGTTGTGTTGTTCCCAACAGTACGGAGTGATTCCATGTCATATAATCCCAAATACATTATCCAGACACCTGTATTGTTCCCAGGGTAGGGAGTGATTCCCTGGCTTATAATCCCAAATGCTGTATCCAAAAACGTGTGTTGTTCCTAGAGTAGGGAGAGAATCCCTGTCATATAGTCCCAAATACATTATCCAGACACCTGTGTTGTTCCCAAGAGTAGGTTGTGAATCCCAGTCATATAGTGCCAAATACATTATTCAGACACCTGTGTTGTTCCCAAGAGTAGGGAGAGATTCCTTGTCATATCTTCCCAACTACATTATTCAGAAACTTGTGTTGTTCCCAGAGTAGGGAGTGATTACCTGGCATTTAATCCCAAATAAATGACTCAGATACCTGTGTTGTTCCCAGAGTAGGGAGTGATTCCCTGACATATATTATCCCAACTACATTATCCAGACACCTGTGTTGTTCCCAAGAGTAGGGAATGATTCCCTTTCATATAGTCCAAATACTGTATCCAGAAAACTGTGGTGTTCCTAAAGTAGGGAGTGATTCCCTGTCATATAATCCCAAATACATTATCCAGACACATGTGTTGTTCCCAAGAGTAGGTAGTGATTCCCTGTCATATAGTCCCAAATACATTATTCAGACACCTGTGTTGTTCCCAAGAGTAGGGAGTGATTCCCTGTCATATATTCCCAAATACATTATCCAGACACCTGTGTTGTTCCCAAGGGTAGGGGGTGATTCCCTGTAGTATAGTCCCAAATACATTATCCAGACACCTGTATTGTTCCCAGAGTAGGGAGTGATTCCCTGTCATATATTATCCCAAATACATTATCCAGACACATGTGTTGTTCCCAAGAGTAGGGAATGATTCCCTGTCATATAGTCCCAAATACTGTATCCAGAAAACTGTGTTGTTCCTTGAGTAGGGAGAGATTTCCTGTCAAATAGTCCCGAATACATTATTCAGACACTTGTGTTGTTCCCACAGTAGGGAGTTATTACCTGTCATATATTCCCAAATATCCAGACAGTTGTATTGTTCCCAAGAGTAGGGAGTGATTCCCTCTCACATAATCCCAAATACATTATCCAGACAGTTGTGTTGTTCCCAACAGTATGGAGTGATTCCATGTCATATAATCCCAAATACATTATCCTGACACCTGTATTGTTCCCAGGGTAGGGAGTGATACCCTGGCATATAATCCCAAATGCTGTATCCATAAACTTGTGTTGTTCCCAGAGTAGGGAGTGAATCCATGTCATATAGTCCCAAATACATTATCCAGAAACCTGTGTTGTTCCCAAGAGTAGGTAGTGAATCCCAGTCATATAGTGCCAAATACATTATTCAGACACCTGTGTTGTTCCCAAGAGTAGGGAGTGATTCATTGTCATATCTTCCCAACTACATTATTCAGAAACTTGTGTTGTTCCCAGAGTAGGGAGTGATTACCTGTCATTTAGTCCAAAATAAATGACCCAGATACCTGTGTTGTTCCCATAGAATGGATTGATTCCTTGTCATATCTTCCCAAATACATTATTCAGACACTTGATTTGTTCCCAGGTTAGGGATTGATTACCTGTCATATAGTCCCAAATACATGATCCAGATACCTCGGTTGTTCCCAGAGTAGGGAGTGATTCCCTGTCATATATAATCCCAAACACATTATCCAGAAACCTGTGTTGTTCCCAAGAATAGGGAGTGATTCCCTTTAATATAATACCAAATACATTATCCAGAGAGTTGTGTTGTTCCCAAGAGTAGGGAGTGATTCCCTGTCATATAATCCGAAATATATTATCAATACAGTTGTGTTGTTCCCAACAGTAGGGAGTGATTCCCTGTCATACAATTCCAAATATATTATCCAGACACCTGTGTTGTTCCCAGAGTAGGGAGTGATTCCCTGTCACATTGTCCCAAATATGGTATCCAGAAAACTGTGTTGTTCCTAGAGTACGGAGTGATTCCCTCTCATATAATCCCAAATACATTATCCAGAAACCTGTGTTGTTCCCAGGAGTAGGGAGTGAATACCTATCATATAGTCCCAAATAAATAATTGAGACACCTGTGTTGTTCCCAAGAGTAGGGAATGATTCCCTGTCATATAGTCCCAAATACTGTATCCAGAAAACTGTGTTGTTCCTTGAGTAGGGAGTGATTCCCTGTCATATTATCCCAAATATCCAGACAGTTGTATTGTTCCCAAGAGTAGGGTGTGATTCCCTCTCACGTAATCCCAAATACATTATCCAGACAGTTGTGTTGTTCCCAACAGTACGGAGTGATTCCATGTCATATAATCCCAAATACATTATCCAGACACCTGTATTGTTCCCAGGGTAGGGAGTGATTCCCTGGCTTATAATCCCAAATGCTGTATCCAAAAACGTGTGTTGTTCCTAGAGTAGGGAGAGAATCCCTGTCATATAATCCCAAATACATTATCCAGACACCTGTGTTGTTCCCAAGAGTAGGTTGTGAATCCCAGTCATATAGTGCCAAATACATTATTCAGACACCTGTGTTGTTCCCAAGAGTAGGGAGAGATTCCTTGCCATATCTTCCCAACTACATTATTCAGAAACTTGTGTTGTTCCCAGAGTAGGGAGTGATTACCTGACATTTAATCCCAAATAAATGACTCAGATACCTGTTGTTCCCAGAGTAGGGAGCGATTCCCTGTCATATATTATCCCAACTACATTATCCAGACACCTGTGTTGTTCCCAAGAGTAGGGAATGATTCCCTGTCACATAGTCCCAAATACTGTATCCAGAAAACTGTGGTGTTCCTAAAGTAGGGAGTGATTCCCTGTCATATAATCCCAAATACATTATCCAGACACATGTGTTGTTCCCAAGAGTAGGTAGTGATTCCCTGTCATATAGTCCCAAATACATTATTCAGACACCTGTGTTGTTCCCAAGAGTAGGGAGTGATTCCCTGTCATATATTCCCAAATACATTATCCAGACACCTGTGTTGTTCCCAAGGGTAGGGGGTGATTCCCTGTAGTATAGTCCCAAATACATTATCCAGACACCTGTATTGTTCCCAGAGTAGGGAGTGATTCCCTGTCATATATTATCCCAAATACATTATCCAAACACATGTGTTGTTCCCAAGAGTAGGGAATGATTCCCTGTCATATAGTCCCAAATAATGTATCCAGAAAACTGTGTTGTTCCTTGAGTAGGGAGAGATTTCCTGTCAAATAGTCCCGAATACATTATTCAGACACTTGTGTTGTTCCCAGAGTAGGGAGTGATTACCTGTCATATATTCCCAAATATCCAGACAGCTGTATTGTTCCCAAGAGTAGGGAGTGATTCCCTCTCACATAATCCCAAATACATTATCCAGACAGTTGTGTTGTTCCCAACAGTACGGAGTGATTCCATGTCATATAATCCCAAATACATTATCCAGACACCTGTATTGTTCCCAGGGTAGGGAGTGATTCCCTGGCTTATAATCCCAAATGCTGTATCCAAAAACGTGTGTTGTTCCTAGAGTAGGGAGAGAATCCCTGTCATATAGTCCCAAATACATTATCCAGACACCTGTGTTGTTCCCAAGAGTAGGTTGTGAATCCCAGTCATATAGTGCCAAATACATTATTCAGACACCTGTGTTGTTCCCAAGAGTAGGGAGAGATTCCTTGCCATATCTTCCCAACTACATTATTCAGAAACTTGTGTTGTTCCCAGAGTAGGGAGTGATTACCTGACATTTAATCCCAAATAAATGACTCAGATACCTGTTGTTCCCAGAGTAGGGAGCGATTCCCTGTCATATATTATCCCAACTACATTATCCAGACACCTGTGTTGTTCCCAAGAGTAGGGAATGATTCCCTGTCACATAGTCCCAAATACTGTATCCAGAAAACTGTGGTGTTCCTAAAGTAGGGAGTGATTCCCTGTCATATAATCCCAAATACATTATCCAGACACATGTGTTGTTCCCAAGAGTAGGTAGTGATTCCCTGTCATATAGTCCCAAATACATTATTCAGACACCTGTGTTGTTCCCAAGAGTAGGGAGTGATTCCCTGTCATATATTCCCAAATACATTATCCAGACACCTGTGTTGTTCCCAAGGGTAGGGGGTGATTCCCTGTAGTATAGTCCCAAATACATTATCCAGACACCTGTATTGTTCCCAGAGTAGGGAGTGATTCCCTGTCATATATTATCCCAAATACATTATCCAAACACATGTGTTGTTCCCAAGAGTAGGGAATGATTCCCTGTCATATAGTCCCAAATAATGTATCCAGAAAACTGTGTTGTTCCTTGAGTAGGGAGAGATTTCCTGTCAAATAGTCCCGAATACATTATTCAGACACTTGTGTTGTTCCCAGAGTAGGGAGTGATTACCTGTCATATATTCCCAAATATCCAGACAGCTGTATTGTTCCCAAGAGTAGGGAGTGATTCCCTCTCACATAATCCCAAATACATTATCCAGACAGTTGTGCTGTTCCCAACAGTACGGAGTGATTCCATGTCATATAATCCCAAATACATTATCCAGACACCTGTATTGTTCCCAGGGTAGGGAGTGATTCCCTGGCATATAATCCCAAATGCTGTATCCATAAACTTGTGTTGTTCCCAGAGTAGGGAGTGAATCCCTGTCATATAGTCCCAAATACATTATCCAGACACCTGTGTTGTTCCCAAGAGTAGGTAGTGAATCCCAGTCATATAGTGCCAAATACATTATTCAGACACCTGTGTTGTTCCCAAGAGTAGGGAGTGATTCATTGTCATATAGTCCCAAATACATTATCCAGACACTTGATTTGTTCCCAGGGTAGGGATTGATTACCTGTCATATAGTCCCAAATACATGATCCAGATACCTGTGTTGTTCCCAGAGTAGGGAGTGATTCCTGTCATATATAATCCCAAACACATTATCCAGAAACCTGTGTTGTTCCCAAGAATAGGGAGTGATTCCCTTTAATATAATCCCAAATACATTATCCAGACAGTTGTGTTGTTCCCAAGAGTAGGGAGTGATTCCCTGTCATATAATCCGAAATACATTATCAATACAGTTGTGTTGTTCCCAACAGTAGGGAGTGATTCCCTGTCATACAATTCCAAATATATTATCCAGACACCTGTGTTGTTCCCAGAGTAGGGAGTGATTCCCTGTCACATAGTCCCAAATATTGCATCCAGAAAACTGTGTTGTTCCTAGAGTACGGAGTGATTCCCTCTCATATAATCCCAAATACATTATCCAGAAAGCTGTGTTGTTCCCAAGAGTAGGGAGTGAATACCTATCATATAGTCCCAAATAAATAATTGAGACACCTGTGTTGTTCCCAAGAGTAGGGAATGATTCCCTGTCATATAGTCCCAAATATTGTATCCAGAAAACTGTGTTGTTCCTTGAGTAGGGAGTAATTCCCTGTCATATTATCCCAAATATCCAGACAGTTGTATTGTTCCCAAGAGTAGGGAGTGATTCCCTCTCACATAATCCCAAATACATTATCCAGACAGTTGTGTTGTTCCCAACAGTACGGAGTGATTCCATGTCATATAATCCCAAATACATTATCCAGACACCTGTATTGTTCCCAGGGTAGGGAGTGATTCCCTGGCTTATAATCCCAAATGCTGTATCCATAAACGTGTGTTGTTCCTAGAGTAGGGAGTGAATCCCTGTCATATAGTCCCAAATACATTATCCAGACACCTGTGTTGTTCCCAAGAGTAGGTTGTGAATCCCAGTCATATAGTGCCAAATACATTATTCAGACACCTGTGTTGTTCCCAAGAGTAGGGAGAGATTCCTTGTCATATCTTCCCAACTACATTATTCAGAAACTTGTGTTGTTCCCAGAGTAGGGAGTGATTACCTGACATTTAATCCCAAATAAATGACTCAGATACCTGTGTTGTTCCCAGAGTAGGGAGTGATTCCCTGTCATATATTATCCCAACTACATTATCCAGACACCTGTGTTGTTCCCAAGAGTAGGGAATGATTCCCTGTCATATAGTCCCAAATATTGTATCCAGAAAACTGTGTTGTTCCTAGAGTACGGAGTGATTCCCTCTCATATAATCCCAAATACATTATCCAGAAACCTGTGTTGTTCCCAAGAGTAGGGAGTGAATACCTATCATATAGTCCCAAATAAATAATTGAGACACCTGTTTTGTTCCCAAGAGTAGGGGATGATTCCCTGTCATACAATCCCAGATACATTATCCAGACACGTGTGTTGTTCCCAAGAGTAGGGTGTGATTCCCTGTAATATAGTCCCAAATATATTATTCATACACCTGTGTTGTTCCCAAGAGTAGGAAGAGATTCCCTGTCATATTATCACAAATACATTATCCAGACACCTGTATTGTTCCCAAGAGTAGGTATTGATTCCTTGTGATATCTTCCCAAATAAATTATTCAGACACTTGTGTTGTTCCCAGAGTAGGGAGTGATTACCTGTCATATATTCCCAAATAAATGATCCAGATACCTGTGTTGTTCCCACAGTAGGGAGAGATTCCCTGTCATATAGTCCCAAAAACATTATCCAGATACCTGTGTTGTTCCCAGAGTAGGGAGTGATTCCCTGTCACATAGTCCCAAATATTGCATCCAGAAAACTGTGTTGTTCCTAGAGTACGGAGTGATTCCCTCTCATATAATCCCAAATACATTATCCAGAAACCTGTGTTGTTCCCAAGAGTAGGGAGTGAATACCTATCATATAGTCCCAAATAAATAATTGAGACACCTGTGTTGTTCCCAAGAGTAGGGAATGATTCCCTGTCATATAGTCCCAAATACTGTATCTAGAAAACTGTGTTGTTCTTTGAGTAGGGAGTGATTCCCTGTCATATTATCCCAAATATCCAGACAGTTGTATTGTTCCCAAGAGTAGGGAGTGATTCCCTCTGACATAATCCCAAATACATTATCCAGACAATTGTGTTGTTCCCAACAGTATGGAGTGATTCCATGTCATATAATCCCAAATACATTATCCAGACACCTGTATTGTTCCCAGGGTAGGGAGTGATTCCCTGGCTTATAATCCCAAATGCTGTATCCATAAACGTGTGTTGTTCCTAGAGTAGGGAGTGAATCCCTGTCATATAGTCCCAAATACATTATCCAGACACCTGTGTTGTTCCCAAGAGTAGGTTGTGAATCCCAGTCATATAGTGCCAAATACATTATTCAGACACCTGTGTTGTTCCCAAGAGTAGGGAGAGATTCCTTGTCATATCTTCCCAACTACATTATTCAGAAACTTGTGTTGTTCCCAGAGTAGGGAGTGATTACCTGACATTTAATCCCAAATAAATGACTCAGATACCTGTGTTGTTCCCAGAGTAGGGAGTGATTCCCTGTCATATATTATCCCAACTACATAATAATAATAATGTTTACAGCATTGACTACTGCTGCTGCTGCTGCTGTTGTTGTGGCTACTGCTGCTGCTGCTGCTGCTGCTGCTGCTGCTGCTGCTGCTGCTGCTGCTGCTGCTGCTGCTGCTGCTGCTGCTGCTGCTGCTGCTGCTGCTGCTGCTGCTGCTGCTGCTGCTGCTGATGCTGCTGCTGATGCTGCTGCTGCTGCTGCTGATGCTGCTATTACTACTACTATGCTACTGCATATTCAAGACGCAGTTATTGCAGTGCTGTTGAGACTATTAACGTATTTACGCATGTTTGTAATACAAAATTACCAATATTGAAAATGTTCTTGTCAAGTAAACCCTCCCTGACTGGTTATTCTTGACAAACATGTCTATGTGTGGAAATAGCGCTGGTAACGTTTTGTTGGCAGGTATCTACGGTAGTAATATATATTGATGTGTTGAGCAGTGAGTATATGCGATTGATGCTGCCACGTTGCCGTGCATTTATTCGACATGACACTGACGTACCGTGAACATTTGACCTGGATTGCGGGGCAAGGTTACGACACGGAGTGCATTGATTCGTCGCCATGCTGGCACTGGATAGTGAGCGAGCGCATCTACACTGAGACCACCAACTGTGGCACTGTAGTACCCCCCGCAGCAGGTGCCGACTTCTCGCTCCGAACCTGGACAAGGCTAAACCGTCTACGGTCTGGCGTTGGGAGGTTCGGGGCCTCCGTGCTACGCTGGGGCCTGGTCGAAAGTGACCGCTGTGACAGTCAAAACGGCCGCCCACGTCATCAGCGGACGCTGCCCTGTCTATCAACTACCCGGGGGCGTGCGAGGATTCGCGGAGCTGGACGCAACTACGCGCAAGTGGCTCGAGAAGACCGAACTTGATATCTGACTCATGACGACGGCATACACAAGAAGAATAAGGTTCAAGGCGATTAGTGCCAAAGATGATTCGTACTCCAGCATATTCGAACCCAAACACAAGGGAAAACTTAGTAACATACGCATAACTGTAACATATGCATTTGTTTCTTTTTCATGGGAAGTTAATGTGCGTAAATAGTGTTAGTCTCCCCGACCCAGTGAAATAAGTTTAACTGCAATTACCAAATGGTGAATGTGTAAATGTTAATGAAACACATAAATACATTAATTAGTGCCATGATTGTTTATCAATACACTATTTTTATCGGTACACAAATCAGTCAGAAATCAACCATGGTTGATCACTGATAAAAGAATTCGATTGATGGAAGATAAATTCACGCATTGTTCACGTGAGATTCATGGAAAGGCAACTCGTGGCGCAATAGTATCAGTATCACAATTTAGGTCGGTTCACCCAGTGCGCTCATTCTCACTTCTGTTCGGCTTTGCAGTGACGCACTAGGCCGCGCCATTGATCGGGGGATTCTCCGATCGGGGGGGGGGAGTGGGTGGGGGTGAGTGCGGTTGTTACTGAGTGCTACGTAATATTCCAGAGGCGGGGTTTGGTCCAGCGTCATGGTGCGTTGCGTGGGGTGTCAAATTGTTCTGAAAAAAGGAGTTACATAATTTGAGAATAACCCATTATATATATATATATATATATATATATATATATATATATATATATATATATATATATATATATATATATATATATATATATATACAGACACACACAAACACACACACATACACACACACACACACACACACACACACACACACACACACACACACACACACACACACACACACACACACACACACACACACACACACACACACACACACACATGCACTTAGCTGATCCGATTCCTATTCCAAGTAAAACAAGTTGCGATGGGTATTAATCGATTGTGAACATGTCGATTCGAAACCATAGCAATGTGATCAGGTGATTCGTACTGGGCATTGCCATACCCGTATAGACGCACGCTAACATTTCATATATCACACAGAGGTCTGTCGTGTTTTCTTTATATTGCTCTTGAAGACCGCTTGTGTTCTCGTAGTTTGATGCATGATTATGCAGAGCGTGTGTTGATTATAGGCACGTTGAATCAAAGCGGTGTTCATAAACAATCGTATACCCAAACAAAGCCGTAGGTGTGCATGAATACCCGTTGCCGGAGTCCTAGTGTGTTCGTGTTCTGTCATGTCTTTTATGTAATTCGAAATATTCTGACCGAATTTTGTGGTGTGAAATAGGTATTTCGTCCTGTTCGAGATTATTCGGATTATATGAAATATAGTTAATATTGAACTAAATATACACATCTGCAATAGGTAAAACGTGAAGACATTTGATGGTCTATGTACTCAGCGTGGCGGAGTAATACGTGTGACTAGTGGATACGTGGCGTCGTTACGACGTCATATGTATTTTAATATACGGATCGCTGCTTCCGTAAAGAGTCCCTGAATTGATTAAGTGATCGGCGCTGCGCTATGAATGTCTGATTCGTCGCTTGCTAATGTCTATACGTGGCAATATGATCAACATATAAATTATTTGTACTGTTGACAACATGTCAGTGTGTGGGACTTTTTGATATTCGTCAACCATATGGCGGACGTACATCTGTCTACCGCGTGATCGTCCTACGTCGTTGACGTTGCTATGAAGTCGTTGTAGCAACCAATCGTCTGGCAACACCACTGCTTCAACCTGCGCCAGAATTGTAAGGAGAAAACAACTTTATTCTCGGCGTATATTGTCGATGAACATATTCAAGAGACAGTTATTGCAGCGCCCGTGAGGCTGTCTACTCTATGGAGCTGTTTTCCTGATCGCAGGTATGTTTATTATTGACGCTGACGACGGGCGAAACACCCGACGTTACGCCTGTTTGAAATATATAATTAGCAGTATTGAAAATGTTTAATTGTTAAGCAAATGGTTGCGCGAGCGCGTGCGCGTGTGTGTGCGCGTGCGCGTGTGTGACAATTGGTGTTTGTGTGACAAAGTGTTTTTGAGTGACAATGTAGTATTTGTGTTTCTGTGTGCGTGTGGGTGTATGTGTTTTATGTGCATGTGTTTTCGCATGTGTGCGCGTGTGCGCCTGTATACATGCGCACACACGTGCCCATTTGATATCGCAACATAATTAATATATTTGATTTGGCCCTTGGCGTATGGTTTTCGGAAGACGTTTATTAAGACTTCAACACAACAAACAATCAACTGCGTGGTCGGCACTGCATTGACACGGTGGACTATAACATACGAATAGACTCGCCCATTTAAATTATAGTTGTCAAATGCAGAGAATGATCTGATATACTGTGTGCTAAGCGGCTACTCTGGCCGGCACACTATCAGAATAATCTATAACCGGCGGCAGTAAATGCAGTCGGACAACACGGTTCTAGCTCGTGTGTCGGTTCGCCGCGTATTCTTTTGTCTCGTCGTTCCTTTGTGCTGTATCTGCTGTTGTTACGTCGGAGCGGGAACATCACTGGAGCGCCAATATACATGTCCCGACAACTCATTCAACGGCGTCGAGCCGGCGTCATCGGCTTCCGACATAGGCGCGGAGCATTGGCGTATTTTATTCACGTACGGTTATCGCGGTATCTGTACCAATTTTAGTGTTCTGTCACTCAAAAGCCATTGGTAACATGTTTACTGCATTGATTACTGCTGTTGCTGCTGTTGTTGTTGCTGCTGATGTTGTTGTTGCTGCTGCTGCTACTACTACTATGCTACTGCATATTCAAGACGCAGTTATTGTAGTGCAGTTGAAATTATTTACGTCTTTACGCATGTTTGCAATACAAAATTACCAATATTGAAAATGTTCTTGTCAAGTAAACGCCCCCTGACTGGTTATTCTTGACAAACATGCCTATGTGTGGAAGTAGCGATGGTAACTTATTGTTGGCAAGTATGTGCGGTAGTAATATACATTGATGTGTTGACCAGTGAGTATTTGCGATGGATGCTGCAACGCTGCGCGTGCATTTACTCACATATTGTAGCTGAAGTCTACACAACCGTAGCAGTGTGCAAATGGCACCATGACTTGTTTCTAGTCAAGACCATCAAATGTTGCCAAGATAAATTTATAATGCGCTTCCGAATTGTATGGACCAGCTAGCAAAATTGTTGATGTGTCTTTGCTGTTGCACTATTGTTCAAATCGGGCGACAGTTGCATGATAAAGGCGAGAGGGAGAAACGTCCGTCTCAACACACCATTCTTAAAAATGTGCAAAATGCTGTATTTATTTAGACATGTAGAATATGATTTATATCGTATGTTTTTCTATATATCGGGATGATTATCTCATATTGTTGATTTAATACGTTTCATAAAAATAGAACATCGTATCCCCACTTATGGAATGAAGCATGCGAGCAGAAGTAACATAATCTAAAGTACCTTTCGATGGGTTTTTGAACATATAAATCGGCATGTTGGCTTGTCGCAAAACCAAATACGACATTTTTGGTTCATGATCGCGTAGTCACTTTGTGCCAGTGTATCTGATTTGGTTCGATATTTGTTTCTAAAGTTAAATTCAAATATGTGTGGAGTATTAGGAACATGTGAACAATAAACAAATAAATTGGACAATGGCCAATATTAGGCGAATTTAACACACAATATAATTTAACTTGCGATTATTTATTTCCGAAGAGGCGATATTATGAATGTCATATATAATATTTTAACAAATAAATCGGTGTAGGGTAATGAATAGAGCAATTAACAAGTTACTGACGCGTGTGTTTGTACATATATAGGTGAAAGAATGGTAAAGTGGTTCCCTTAGTCATGCATTGACGTACGTTTGACATTTTTATATAACAACCTTTGTTATGCAACACAAGTCCAGGTTGCAGTGAAACAGGCCAAATTCATGACGTTTAATTTATCAATTAATGTACCAGCAATTATACCAACATTCAACATGAAAAGGATATACCTCAACACATAATCACAGCAAGCACGCCGGCCCCAAATACATAACGTACAATTTACTGACACATTACGCATTCTAACAAGCATTGCTACATATATTATTTAAATGTCTACGGCAGCCACCCGGTACAAGTACTAACTATATAACTACTGGTTAGTATTTACAATCACACTGTATCGGTAGGGGTCATTCCGCCACCAGATCACCCTATGTGACCTATCCCCTCCAAAACATTACTTGTGCGCCATCTCGTGAGAGCCACATAGTTAATTCAGTTAAGACGCAACTACCAAATCCGCCAATGTCAGATCCGAAGCTGCGTCCCAACAATGTGCAATATGTAAATATTAGCTATCGACCCCGTCCCTTTCAGAGCATCACCTCGATCCATATAGATGCCTGCAAATTTCTAATATGTAAGGTAATCAACTCCGCCACTGTCAGAGTTTGTTTTGGAACATAATGATAGTCAAGACACTGACTATTGACTCCGCCACTGTCAGAGTCTCGGCTACATCCCCAGAGCCATAACATAGAAAAACAACAAAGCCACAATATTTAGAACAACAGTGAGCAACACCACTTCTGTCAAAATACCTGCTATACTTACGAGACCTGTACCTACAGTTGTTATGGTATTGGAATGTATTTCCTGAAAGGATCTGACGCCCATCTACCTGCTGGGGTGTGAGATAGTAAAGTGTAAGGTAAAGTGACCCCCATAGAAAAGTGACACCCGGCGTCACTTTCCAATATTAGAAAAGTGACCCCCCATAGAATGTTGACCCCAGTTGCTAGTTATGTAGTGTTCAAGCTGCAGTTTGAAAATAACACAGGTATGTATGTAAGTTTGTTAAACATTCTTACTAAGATATACCGTAATTGTTTAGGATGAGGATCACATTTCTGTAGTGGGTGTCACAATTCAATGGGTATATTGCTATAGAGAAGTTAACCCCATAGAATGTTGACTCTGTTGCTATTATTATTTATTGTTCAGATTGCAATTTAGATATACATACATATGTATATTTGATATACATTATATTTATATTTTGAAATTGTGTGTTATTATTATTATTATTGCCATCTTTATTCGGACTCAAGATCCGCAAACTTGTACACATTAAACAAATTAGGAGACCGGGTTACCACCTTTGCCAAACAATTTTGAAGCTTCAAGATGTCATTGTGCGCAATGTTATAATAAAGAGAATTGCAATAGTCAAGTTTACTGCTAACAAGAGCAGTTGCAATAGTTTTGGCGAGAGCAAAAGGCAAATACCAGCGATTACGCAGAAGGTCACGAATATGCTAAAAGCAGCAACCACAAGTTAAATATGCTGCCTAAAATTTTAATTATTATCAAAGGTGATTCTCTGCTGAGATGGTCGGTGTGACATTCTGGCTTAGCATAGGTGTCGGGAAAAAAACAATCGTAAAGTTGACCTCGCTTCTGTTGTGTACCAATGATAATTGACATTTAACTTTAATTTGCTGTCAGTCATCCAGTGGAATATATAATAGAGACAACCCCTGAGTTGGTTTAAGGAGCAATTTGTATTCGGGGTAGCCAAGGAAAGGTAAACCAGTGTATCATCTGCATATAGGTGGTGGCCCAAGTAGTGAGTTTGAATAACTGAGTTGCGTGGAGTAGTGTAGAGAGTAAAAAGTAATGGTCCAAAAATAGAACCCCGAGGAACACCACATGAAGTGGGTAGTGCCGCTGAAAAGCATTTAGCTGTCTTCAGTCTTTGGTTTCGGTGAGTTAAGTATTATGGAAACCAGCTCAGGACTGTGCCAGATATGCCACGCCACATTGCAAGCGCTTAATGAGTAGGTTATGGTCAATAATAAAAACAGCAGATAAATCACGTAAGGTAAGCCCTCTTACTTTTCCTTTGTCCATATTTAGAGTGACATCATTATGTACTTTTAAAAGTACACAGTGAAGTAAACATTTGAACTAGGTTGTTATTTGTTGGGTTGTTGGCAGGGTTTGTTGTTGATTGGTTGTTAATATAACATAGTAGGTGTTGCTGCCCTCTAGGGTCAACTTTGATTGGACACTGGACGTCAGTGTTTTCGTGAAGGGCGTGGTTGTTTCTCATCATCAAACTGTCATTGATCATAATAGCGTGACTTGGTGGATGCCTTGCACAGTTCAACGATTGACTAAGATAATTATATATCCATACCTCATCTCCAGTTATTTCATGTTGGGGTAGAAATTTTTGTAATTAATGAACAGGTTGTGATACAGTTGTTTGTAGGTACTAGTGTAACTGACGGGTGTTGCACTACCGCTTTAGTGTGCGTGTGTGCTGGCGTTGGGGTGGGGGCGTGCGAGCACATGCGTGCATGAGCCATTTTGGGAATGGCTCTTATAAACAGAACCATTTCTTATAAAGATATTATCACGGCTCGCCGGCGTGCAAGATGAATAATCAAAAAACTGTAACTCTTTCATTGGAGCCAGCCAAATGTGACACTAGATTATTGCAGGTGGGCAAAGAAAAATGTTTTCCAGACTAGTTATGTACGCACACTATATAGTTTACCTGGTAAATATTTAAAGTTGCAACACACTTTACATTCTGCTTACCATTATAATTATTCACTTTACACAATACAAGCTACAATACTGTGGATATGTAGGCAATATCTAGGGGAATACCGTATAGTTCCCAATAGACGCGCAGTGCACGATTACGAAAGCTTGGGTGCGTCTATTAGTTTCTCATAACTTAAGTGGCACAAGGTATCGGGGGTGGATGGATACAAAACATCATGCATGTCACGTAGGTAAGGAACGGTGGTCTAATGTTTAGAGCAACCGCATGTTGATCGAGAGGACGGTGGTTCGAATCCACCTCCGCCGTTTCGAAGCTTGGGTAATTTCGTTAACCCACTTTGCCTGTCTTTCGGAAGAGACTATGAAAGCCGTTGGTCGAAACTCGTGATTGGGCTGATAATTACTTGAGACATGCAGTGTTCATCAGGCAACACTTAGCAAAGACACATATCAACACACGACAAGAACGAGACAGACACTGATACAGCACGTTCGTTCGTTTTTTTTTTATTCCAGGCAAACAATGTCGTCCTGCCACCATTCCATTATTTGAGCGGCGTTAAATAAAAAATCTCTCCAGCGAGACGACATCATGGGACATTGCAGGATGTCCTCTCCCTGTGCTGAATCGGTGCTTAAAATTATATTTCGCACACTTTGCTAACGGCGAGCGAGCGATAAAATAAATACATACTAATCCTAGCACTCCCACCGACATCTGGCGAAAACTGTCAGTAGTGATAGCAATGTGGTGCCACCTTGCGGCTAAAAGCATACACACTATGAATTATTTCTAAAGAGTCTGCAAGGTAGTGCCAACCGCAGCCGTATTGCTGTCATTTGTGTTTAAGGTGCCTTCACTCCTGAATTTGCAGTTTTTTGCGAGTGGTTTCCCTCCTCAAAAAGGCGGGTGCGCATATGTTAGGTAGTGCGTTTATATTGGGAACTATGTGGTTATGTGCGATAAAGTTAATAAATCATTGTATGAAGAAATCATTCATGTTGTTCATTCCTCTGCTTGGATCCACGCTTGTGTCCTTTCAAGTCACCTACTGATGGCCATTTGGTTTTTCAGATAATAAAACGTGCAATCGTTCTTACTGAGAAACCAAACTAGCTACGAGTAGTAGGTAATACCTACTACTGCTACGTTTTGAGTGACCTGTCTTGCTGACATGTCAATACTTTGATCCATTTATGGTACGTCAATGTTTCCGTCTCCTTATACTATACGTTTTTTCAATGACATCTCAACATTAACTGTCAATTATGAAAAAAGTTAAAGTTAAACACTCAAATGTCATTATGACAGTAAAAGTGAATAATACTTTTAAATTATTTTATTTTATGCACAGGCATGTTATTGAGGAATATCCATACAAAAGATGGGCTATATAAACTAGCAACATAAACTCCTGTAAATGTGTGTGACTTTGTCTTCAGAAGTGTTATTTTCCACTAAATCATTATTATTATACATAGTAATATAGTTTAGGTGTATCGATTGTACCCTATTTATATGTTGCGTTGTTTAGATATTACACCCACATTTTTTTTAGAAAATAACAGCTACATATCTAGTAACTATTTCTTGAGATTTGTGTTTCTATTTATTAAAAAGCTATTTTGGAAATGTGGTAATTCTAATAATATAAAGCATTATAAAATTAGTGGTGTTATTTCAACATATATCTTCATGTTTGACGTACAAAATATAGTAGTAATAATTGCACTTATTTTTTAATTTTCCAGTGATGTTTTGTTGTATCAGTATGAATAGATATTGACTACACATATGTCCATCACCAGTGCCGGAGGGATACCACAGCTGATCAAGGCACAGTCACAAATGCACCTTCAGACTCCCAATTGCCACATTCCTGGTAAATATTGCCTGAGGTTTGTATACCTACAGTTAATTAAATGTACATTCAATAAAATGATAGTGAACTAGGCCTATTACATACTGTCGTGTCTACATTTGCTTATTGGAAATAAATGTATGCATTTTTTTACATAATGATGCAGTCACATAGACTAATGAATAAAATTACATTATTATATTGTTATTTATCTAAGAAAATGTTATAATGTTTACTTACATAACATTCATGATACATAATTATATAACCTTATCATTATGGCATCAGTAAGTGAATCACGTGTTAAACTCACGAATGTCAATGCATTTGGTAACTATTGCTTGAGGTTTATTTACTTGTGTTTTAATCATTACATATTAAAACAGCTGATAAAGTAATAATTATCTCCAAGTATGACACGTTTGTCTACAAAAATGCCAAACATGTATGCTTTCACACTGTTTCAGGACAACGTAGGATAGACATTGGAAACAAGCCAGTACCACAACGAAATGGGGCATTACTGCTGATCAAGGGACAGCCGAAAAGTCACCTTGTGAACTACTTCTGCGCGTTCACTCAGTACCTATTAGATTGGGTATGCATGTTAAACACAAGTCTTTAAAATTAATACCTTATAAGGTAATTGTTATGTTTTGATGACTTGATATATGTATATGGTAACTATTTTATATGTGCGTTCGAATCTATAAAAAAAGCAATTTCTGAAAATAAAATAAATAAAAACTTAGCTTTGTGTTGATGGGCAGCCAGGTCTTTGTTAAATAGTTGACACTGTAAGCTTAGTAGCATTTATACAATGTCGCTGGGCATTATAAAATAATTACCCAAATCCAGTTTTGGTAGTTTCATAAAATAAAATAAAATTGTGTTCAGATAACCATCATCTTATTCAACAGAATGATATGATAGAAAAGTGTCATCGGGACATTAAAAACATGGGTTGTGTTCTTTTAAAGTAGACATGGTTTTTCATGTCTGAGCGCTTATAATATTAATAATTGCACATTCTGCAGTAATGTTTTTAGTTGTTTCACATCAAGGTGATATAGCCATTAAAACAAGCGTGTCCATCACCAATGCCAAGACCTATAGTGGGACACCACTGCTGATCACGGGACGTTACCTGTCTTCATATTCACAAGAGTCCGTGCACCTGGGAACTATTGCTTGAAGTTTGTATCCATATATGTAATGGAGTCTAAAAACTATTTAATTATGTGTTATACATTGATATGCATGCATTTATTGATGTAGTAGAAAGGATTACATTGCTTACTAATAACTTACTGTTATATCATGCTGGTGTTTAATTTATTTAGGAGTTGAAGAGCATTGTGATGTTAACATAACAGTGTATGAAACACTAATTCAAAATTACATAATATCACAATAACAACATTACATAATTAATCATGCTTTTTCAAACTCTGAATATGTTTTGCGGGACTCACACATTATTATAATAATGATAATGTTAATTGTAAAACTGTTCAATATTGATTTCAGACTGTTCATTGGCAAAATATGATAGACTTTGAGAAGAAGAAAGTCAATTTTGAGAGCGAAGTCGGTAGTGTGACATCATTTCTAACCAAGAATCAACAAACCCATCTTTGTCAGACTTACATATATTTTCATATATTTTGCAGGTGTCGAAGCTGCACCAGTAAGAAACATGACTTTGCTAGAGAGATTTCAGGACGTCGAGTATGTTAATTGGTTAAAGGCGGGTCAGGCGCTGCTGTGCATGGCTGAAGGCCTACGTGACTTCTGCAAACATCAGATGACGACGTTCCATAAAGAGCTGCTTAATGAGTTCCCAGTCAAAAAATGCCAGTCAAAACATGGCAGTGAATGTCCGTATGTAGTCGTTTGGCGATTTGTCGTTTTTATGTTGCTATGAGTGATTATTCAGTAATGAATGACGTGTCATCATATCTGGACAATAATGACATTAACTTATTCATTGTTCACTTACTACTATATATGTGTGAGCCTCCAATTAGAGTCTACTGGTAGGTAATTTGCTTCATTCATCAGCCATAACGGGACTGTGTACTTTCGTACATCCAATCTCAACTGCCCTTTCTAAAGGTACAACATGTTACTTATTCTATGTTTGTTCTGTGTAAATGTATTGTGAATAAAATTGTCCGAAAACTGTAGTACAGCAAATGGCAATTATATATGTTCTTTGCAAAATGTTTTGGACGAAACACCATAATATTATGTTGCACTAAATAATTGTGTTGCATAGCATAACCTAAACCTAAACATCTGATCGATCAGGTTTGTGATAGATGTGGGTCATACATATTTTTATTTCAGGATATGATGTTAAAAAGCAGAAGATATTTACCCAATGTTCATCTTTGCAGGTAAAGGTCAATACGTACGTACTGCATGACGTTTTGTTTATTTCTCAGGAAGGAACATATGTGCGCAGTTTGTACTCAAAGATGTGCGAAATGGAGAAATGTCATACTCTCCAAATGTACTAAAGGTACATCCCCATGTTGGCAGAACACAGACATGTATGAGTGGAAGACTGGTCCTTGGGAGATCGCTAAGGTTTTTATGAAGTCTGGCCAACAGGCATCCATGGCCGGAGCAGCGGACACAGACCCCATCGGATTGTTGCAGTTAGTGCTCAACTGCCAGTTGTTCACCGAATGCATATCGAACAGGCAGTCTTTCGAGGTTGTAAGTTGACGCATATTCACTTTGTCAAATACGTCTACAGATATTAAATCAACAACATATTCAGAACATAATATATGGTAATTAAAAAGCCTGTGCCCGTCATTATTTTATTTTCATGACTTGTGCATTTGAAATTGCTAAGAAACATAATGCACTGGATGTACTGGTCAACAAAAATGAATGCATGTCTAAATAACAATATTCCTTTACACAATTGACAAAAAATGTACTTTACAGTCGATTTATGGAAATAATTTTTCGTAGGCAGTACATAACTGCTGATGACATGTACTGAATATTTTATTCACTGGCCCATTAAGTTATGTGTTTAGAAAGTCACCAGTAATAGACGCTACTATAACTTACTCATCAGTCATACAATGCATCTATGACTTTAGGATGAGTTTTAGTGCTTTAAACCTTACATGGACAATCTTTTTTAGGCTAATAAGCATTGCATACTATTGACACTTCAATGTATCAATGTTTTATGTTAATACGGCAAATATCTATACATACATATTAATATGTTAGTATGATAAATATATTCATTGTAGGATAGTTTAAAAAAAAACGTTGGCGACCTTTTTCTTTAAACTTTCATGTTTTGCTGTCTACGCATCTTTTCTCCGCAGCATATGCAGTCATATATTTTAAATAAAAGCTGTAAACACTAAGGCATGTTATCAACGTCATTAATTATATAATATGAACTATTAACTAGGACTATAAATGTAGACGTTTGTCATGTATGACTTTTTTTACAGGTGAAAACTATCCGAAACAACATGTTTCATTCAGTCAATTTCAAGCTGACTGACACTGAGATGAAGGATAACTTCAGAGCAATGAAGACATTGTTGGGTGATCCCAAACACCTGAAGAACGATGCTAAGGCCATGCAGGCTGTAAAACGAATTGAAAAGGTAACCCACAACCATAGACATGGAATATATAACAAATTGTTAAAGTAAAATGAACTGCACACGTCAAAAGTGCAATGTCATGAAGTAAGAATATCAACAAAGAGTATGTAATCCACAACCATTGTAAGGGATATATAACTTACCAAATGAATGGAAAACATTATCAACAGACTGTAACTGCAAGAGGCTGTTTAAAAACAAGATTGACACATATCTCAGGAGGGCGGGTTACACATAGATGAAAAATGTTAGACTCTCCTTTCTTGTCCACTTGTCATCTGGGCCTTTGCCTTGGATTGTAATCTTGTTTGAATCGTGTTAAATTTTGTTAAAGTAAAATGCAGACTCCTAAAATACAGTGTTGTTTAGTAAGAATGTCAACAATGAGTTTGTATACGATGTTTTGTTTGATTTATTTTTGATGGAGAAATATAGTTGTTTGTGCATATCAAGTTAGCCATTCCAGAATACTGAATCTAAGAAATGCTACACGAGTTTAACTGGTATAACTCTTGGGGAACAGAATACTCTATTGTTCTTCTTCTATTGTAATAAATATATGAAAGCTGGTAAAATCTGGAAATTTCAAATAATTACATTATCTATTATCACATCCTTTTGTTTCACTACAGATAGAAAAGCTTCGTCTGGACATCAATGACCCCAATGTCCTTCAATATGAGCGTACCATGTGGGATACGAAGATAGAAGAGATCAAACAAGATACGCCATTTACTAAAGATGAGGTAAACATGCATTAACAGCATATATATATATATATATATATATATATATATACACACACACACACACACACACACACACACACACACACACACACACACACACACACACACACAGACACACACACACACACACACACACACACACACACACACACACACACACACACACACACACACACACACACACACACACACACACACACACACACACACACACACACACACACACATTGATTGTCGTTTGGGTTACAAGAATTGCAGGTGAAATGTGAATGTACTATTTGTAATAGTATATGGTGTGTCATCGGCTGTTAGACGCGTCTAGTGTGTTGATGTAGTGATAGAGTGCTTGTCACCTCTCGAGTTTAGCCCTCACCGCTGGCTGACACCGCTGTTTCAGCAACGCAAAAAGAGAGCAAAGTGCGTCAGTCTTTCCTGCTAGTATATATCCTCTCCATCAACAAGCCATATGTAGTACCTCCACGTACCGACACGTGTCCACTGGGCGCTCCACGGCCCCAGGCTGAACTGCATGGGACTCTGAGAAGATCTGGCCCCTTGATATGCGGTACAAAGGCCCACCAGTGTGTGGACACGCTCTGGTGCCCACAAACCAGATCCCCAGCTATGGGGTAAATAGCTGCAGCCAAGCTTATGCTAAACGTAGTGCCCAACACTCCTTTGGATCACACCAGCGAGTCTGAGTGGGGTTTTTTTGGTGCTTGGGCAACACAGAGCCGCCATATATTCTGCCCAGGCCAGCGTTTTTTTGAAACGTTAACAGGACACGGGAAACAGGAATTACCGGTCATAAGCTCTTGTTCAACTGGCGTGGAAAATGAACACCAGGGGTTGATTTCGACGGTGGGAGAGGTTCTCAAATCTCACTGGACAGCTACCGCCCGCCTTAAGCTGGGCAGCCCCCTGCCAGAAAGGTGCTGTTCCGCCACGACCTGGCTGCTTCATTGGGTGCTTGAAGCTTAGAGAGTTTCTCTGAAAAAGTGGGTAAAAAATCCATGCACCAGGCAAAACATAAAAAAAAAGTTTGCAGCACTTCGCATTACAAACTGGAAAGTAAGGACCATGCGTCCTGTCTTTAAGGATGATCTATAGCGAATCGATGACGCGCGAAAGACAGCAGTAAATGAGGACATAGGAAACTAGACTCGATGAGAGCGGTTCCTTGCTGGAGCAGAACTACACTTTTTTTTTTGGTAGGAAAGCCCAAGAGAAAACACGTGAACATGGAGTGGGCTTTGCTGTGAGAAATACACTGCTTGAAATGAATGAACCCCCCCCCACAAAAGGCTTATAGAGATTACTCACCCTTCGCCTGTCCACAAACGAGGATCCAGTAAACTTCATGAGCATCTACGCTCAAAAATGTACCTCCTCCTCCGATGACAAGGATCAGTTTTATGATCAACTGGTCACAGTCATTGGCAGAATTCACAGCACTGAGGGTCTGTATGAGGGTGGACAATGGCCATGTAGCTTTGCCGTCTTGCCTAGGCCACCGTGGAATGGGCAGGATGTATGAAAATTGTCAGAGGTTGCTGGAGTTGTGCTGTTACCATGGATTATGTGTGCGGACACCTACTTCCACAACAAACCATGCCGTAAGGAGTCTTGGGGGCATCCCATATATAATCACTTGCACCAACTGGACCTGATCATCACCAGGCGAGCTGCCCTAAACAGTATTCTCATCACACGCAGCTACCACATCGCAGACTGTGACACTGGCCACTTCCTGGTATGCAGCAAGGTCAAAATTCAGCCACGGAAAATATACCTCTCTAAAAAAATAGACCGTCCCAACACCTGCTGCATTTCCGACCCTGAAAGGAAGTAGCAATTTCGCAACACCCTGGACCAAGCTCTGTCAAACAACAACAGGCAAAACCAGTGCGTTGCATTCATGTCGGGGTCACCTTCGCGACACCATCTACAACACTATGACACTGCTTATGGGAGGAGAGAACTTATAAATGCTGATTGATGTGAGGCTTGTTGGGCCGAAACGGAACCAGTCACTACAGCCAAAAGGAACACCCTCATTAACTACAAGCAAGTCCCCAGTAGGCAAACTTTGATGCTCTCAGAGCTGCCAAGAGCAAGGCCCAACGAACTGTTCGGCACTGTGCCAACGAATACTGGTTGAAAATCTACGAGAGCATACAGCCTTCTGCAGAAGTGATGTATGACGACATCAAAAAGGCAACAGGCTGATCAGAAACTAAAGCGGCCCCTTTGAAGACACGGACCGAGGAAACCATCACAGACCCCAAGATGAGCAGATGGGTGGAGCACTACCTTCATATCTATGCAACAGAGAACGTTGTCATTGACGCAGCTATCTCCTCCATCCTCGACTTTTCAGTCATGGAGGAACCAGACATTGAACCCACCATGGAGGAGCTGAGCAAGGCGATTGACTGTCTTGTCAACGGTAAAGCTCGTGGAAGTGATGGAACCCCCTAGACGTCATCAAGAGCGGGAAGCCAGCGCTGTTGCAACACCTACATGAACTCCTGTGTCTCTGTTGGACGGAGAGAACCGTGCCCAAGGATATGTGGGATGCAAATATCATCACCTTATATAAGAACAGGGGAGACCGCAGCGACTGCAACAACTACCGAGGCATCTCCTTGCTGTGCACTGTTTGGAAGCTCTTCGCTCGTGTTGTTCTGACCAGGCTGCAGACCCTAGCATCACGCATCTATCCCTCATTGTGGATTCAGAGCTGGCAGATCAACAGTGGATATGATCTTCTCACTCCGGCAGCTCCAAAAGAAGTGCCTCGAACAGGACTGGACTCTTCCATGAGAACAAGCACATCACTGTCAGCTATAATGGATCAACATATGACGCTTTCAAGATCAGCAGTGGAGTAAAGCAAGGTTGCGTTCTCGCACCAACCCCCTTTGGGGTCTTCTTCTCCATGCTGCTGTCTTACGCTTTCGGTCGAGGGCATCTACCTGCGTACCAGATCTGACGGTCTGCCTGCGCTCTAAGTGCGAATAGTGCTGATCCGTCAAATTATATTAATCGATGACGCTGCGCTAAATGAGGATCACCTGCAGCAGCTGATTGACCGGCTCTCCCATGCCTGCAAGGAGTTTGGGCTGACGATCAGAATCAAGAAAACAAACATCTTGAGTCAGGATAGAGACACCGCCCTCCATTAACATCGACGACGCCACCTTAGAGGTTGTTGACAGCTTCACGTATCTTGGTTCGACCATCAGCAGTGCCAAGCAACATGTATGTTGATTCTGAAATCATCAAGTCAAGACTCAGCAAGAGGGTTCGAACAAATAGTAAGCTGACGGAGAACACAAAATTCCGTGTTTACCAGACATGCATCCTCAGCACCCTTCTCTACAGTAGCGAAGCATGAAGCACAACCTATGCAAGTCAGGAGAAGAGACAGAACTACGTCCACCTCCGCTGCCTCAGGCGGATGCTGGGCATCACATGGCATGACAAAGTACCGAACGCAGAGGTACGCCGGGGTGCAGGGATTCCCAGCATGTTCGCTCTCCTGAAACAGCGACAACTGCGATGGCTGGGCCACGTCCACAGAATGGACGATGGCAGAATCCCAAAAAACTTGCTCTACAACGAGATTTTCACTGGTACAAAACCAACTGGCCGCCCACGTCTGCGCTACAAAGGCGTCTGCAAGCGCGACCTAAAGGAGACAGAGACTGGAGTCAACGAGTGGGAGGACCTAACCGCAGATCGGGACACCAGGAGAATTGTTGTCGGGAAGGACACCAGGAAAGCAGAGGAGAAGAGAACTAATACAATGAAACGACAGAGAGTACGTCGAAATGAGAGGGCATCTGCTGACTGTGGACTGTCAGCGTGTGTTCGTGTGAGCTGTGGAAGAGACTGTCACTCTCGCATTGGCCTGACCAGCCACAGCAAACTCTACCCATCGATAACTCTCAAACCGGGCGTATATAACATATAAATACTAACATATAAAAGTGGGTTACACGTAGCCACTTTTGTTGCACTTTTTCACCAAATTTGTTTTGCCCAAATCAAAACTAGTTTAATAGTTTGTCCGATAAAATGACATATTTGCAAACAGGAGCTTGTATGTCGTTGCCTATAATAAATACGAACGATTTGGGTAAATTAATTTGAAGCAAGACAACCGAAAAAATAGAAGTGCGGAAGCAGCTGTTCAATACATGGATAGACTTTATCATAACCCAAGTACACGTTTGATTATGGAAGGTATGCAGTGTTCAGTCACGTTGCAAATACTTGCGAGAGTAGTTGTTTGCAGATGTTTGACAATTAAATGAGCTAACAAACCTTGTATATTCTGGTATGGTCAATGGTAACATATTTCATTGGTATTATATTTAACTTATTTTAGCAAGGACACCAGAGCATGTTAAGCAAATGCACATGCAATATATGCATGTATATATGTGCGTGTGTACATATATATATATATATATATATATATATATATATATATATATATATATATATATATATATATATATATATATATATATATATATATATATATATATATATATATGCAATGAGTGAGTATTATTACAAACTTATGCATTATCAATATTGGTTGTATTTTTATTTTCAGATCAAGAAAGTAGTTACCTTTATTACTTCCCAGGAGGACCTCAATACATCGTTTAAGGAGAAGATTGTCTCTTTGGAGGGACGTATCGATGTAGTTGAACAAAGAACAACCACATTAGAAAGTAAGCCAACATTTGTATAAATGGTTATCTATAATTAATAAATCGCTCAGACATTGTGGATGTTTCTTGGTCAAATATAATATCAATAATCATCTGAACTACGTGTCTTACACATGTTTACTTTCCTTGTTCTGTGGCCATTCAAGCTTCTTCATTTGAATACAACTATCATAGAATAAAATAGCGCAAGAGGACTATATATATATATATATATATATATATATATATATATATATATATATATATATATATATATATAAATATATATATATATATATATATATATATTTATATATATATATATATATATATATATAAATATATATATATATATATATATATATATATATATATATTTATATATATATATATATATATATATATATATAATATATATATATATATAGTTATATATATAAATATATATATATATATATATAGTTATATATATATATATATATATATATATATATATATATATAATTTGCATGTTTCATGATGCTAATGTTCTGGTAATGCTAATGTTCTGGTAGACGATTTATATAATCCAACAGGGCTCTTGACTGATCTATGCAGTTGATTAATAATGTTGCGCACTTGTGAATTTCTTCAGTGGGATAAGCTTTAATAAACATCGGATTTTCTATGATGCTCACGAATGACATATTATCAAATGCTGCTTTTTGGGTAGTAATTTGTAAGTTTATACTGATTGGGTACTACTCAACATAAGAAAGTACTGTTCTGTATCCACACTTGCATTATCATTAAACATTGCATGTAATAATACTAGTTGTTAGATTGTGGTAGGAAGTAAAAACATGTTGTAGTTGATGCTAAATGTGTTGTTTTTTTATTTGTTTTCATTGTAGAGATGTTCAAAATCCTTGTAGTTGCTGTAGTTCTATTTGCTGTATGGTTTCTGTTTCGCCAAACGGGAGACATAAAGGGTAAGGATAATCGATTGGTAATTGAAGAGATACTGTAGTTAGCACGGCGTTGGATGCTTTCATGTGCTAACGTTAGTTTTCTCGAGTTCTCGTAAACGGGATGCAACAGGAGGAGGGATTGCAACCGATACAATGTGTCAAACAATATAATAATATTAATGATGATGATAATACGTATAACAATCGAACATGATAAACTTAAAATATTATGATTTAAATATAATGTTATGATATAATCAATCGTAATCATTATATAGTAACAACAAAGTTTATTTTATTTTGGGAAAACACATGCTCGACCAGTAATGTGTAACAGTACAGTATAATACATTACCTGCAAAATAGGGCTAATGGTTAACAATTGGTGCTCACATGAAAATGTCATAGATGCAAGATACTACAACTTCTAGCAGTAATGCAGTGTTTCGTATCATGAGAAGAAATAAAATCAATGTCAATTATAAATATATCATGTCTAACTTGAACATTATTGTTGAATATATATATATATATATATATATATATATATATATATATATATATATATATATATATATATATATATATATATATATATATATTCCCATAAGCCGTATTATTATAGAACAATATTTTATTTGTCTGTGAGCAGCACCTCATATCCCTCACATGCATGGGCAGCAGCAAGAGCCAGGTCATTTGAACAACCTCCATATATAAGTGTGTTGCATTGAAATTTGGCCAGGATTATTTTCGTAAGGGTTAACAAAATGAGAGGGTGTCCCACTGGAAATTAAATATTTCGAAAATGAGGGCCATCCTATTATATATAAAATGTACATATAAAATAATAACCATAAATGTATTCATGTATGTTTATTACTGGTACTCTTTTATTTTTCAATGTTACATATTGGCCATTTGAGAAAACCAGATTGTATGTATTACTTGAATAGGTTTCCATATGTTTGTACGGTAACTGTATGCTCATTTCAGACGAATTGCGTCATTGGAGATCAGAGCTGAGAGATGAACAAAGAAGATCACTTGAACGCTATGTAAGGATGAAGATTGAAGAAGAACACACACCATTCAAGAACCTAAGCGATATGTTCACTGATCTGATAATGCACAGTAGTAGTCATCACTATAATCGATTAGAAAAACGAACACGTTATGACAATCTGCAGTTGGTTATGGACATTGATGCATACCCCAAAATCAATGTAACGAACCTGTTTAAGCCAGACCGGCCAGGTATGACGACACCGGTCAGAACCCTAGTAATTGGAAAAGCTGGCATTGGGAAAACCATGCTGACTATGCACATTGCAGACCTGTGGTTGCGGAATGAATTATTGCCAGGTGAAATCGATCACCTCTTCCTGATTCGTCTAAGGGATCTGTCGGTAGTAGAGACTTGTTCGCTGGAAGATCTCTTCTTCAAGTACCAAAGAGGCAAGAAGCCAAGTCCTAAAGCCATCAATGAATTTTTCAAACAACTGTTTGCTAAACCAGACCATTCCCTCTTAATCATGGACGGATGGGACGAGATTAGCATTAAACCGATGGAAAAACAAGGGCCTTTTGAATACAGTGAACAAGTTGATATGCCCACGTTGGTAGCATCTATTATCAATGGATGGACACTTCCATCTACCAGAGTCCTGGTGACGTCACGACCAGGTGTCATCACAGACATTAAGAGTTATGACAAGATAGCTGAGATATATGGATTTACCCCAGAAAAGATACATGAATACATTGTAACATTTAGTGGTGGAGAAAGCACTTTGCAGGATTTAATAGAAGACTACATTGACCAAAATGGGAACATTAAAAGTTTGTGCTACATTCCGGTGCTACTGAATATGATTTGTCGTATTATGAAAGAACGTGTGCAAAACAATGCAAACTTACCTGAAACAATTACGGAGTTGTTTGTTGCTGCTGTCGTAAACGTTCTCGTAAATCACCATCCCGATTTGAAAGAAGAGCCTGTGGACAAAAAGATGGACGGGTTGGTAAAACTCAAAGACTCAATTCTTCGTCATGCAAAGCTGGCCCGGTATGGAATGAAAGAAGTTCCAATTAAAATCATGTTTTCAAAGAAAGACATTGAAAGGTTTAAGTTGGAGAATATCACTACCAAATGTGGTCTTGTGGCTAAATCGAGAGAACGAGGCGTTGTTATGTTTACGCCTGCTATTACTTCAGTGTACTATTTTCAACATCTCACATTGCAAGAATATTTGGCAGCTGTGGTACTACTCACCGACATCGAACAAATCAATGCTATGATGAGCAAAGCTTCCGAAAAACAGCTCTGTCTCGTGGTTATGTTTATGGCAGGCCTATTGGGCAACAATAGAACCCACACATTCCTTGATTCATTGCAGCTGAAGCCGAATGTGCGTCTGGATGACTTCATACCACTAGTTGTTGACCGTGAACGCACACAGGAAAAACTCATACAAGACGCCGTGGGCCGATCTGTTGCGCACAGGGCAAGCACACTCTTCCTTGTGATGATACTCTATGAATCTCGCCAGGTTGAACTATGGCGCCACGTGTCAGATTATGTATTGAAAGGAAGCAAGGATCTGGATCTACGAAATCAGCATATCAGCCCTGCTGAAATACATGCATTGGCATATGTGCTACCAACAACTGGTGTAACATCACTGAAGTGAGTATCCAACTTTCGTATCGTGTGTTTGAGTGCGTGTTTGCTTGCGTGTATGGGTTGTGTATGTTGTCATGTGTGATAATCTTGTCAGCTCATGAACTATTGAACGATTAAAATCAAAACAATACGACAATACTTTATTTTCCCATGGAGGGAAATTTGTGTGCAGCGTTCATAAAATAAGAAAAAAAACATAATTACAAGCGGTTTCTAAAACATAATAATGATAAACCTAATTATGGTCTTCGCATCACAAATAAAATAGCATCATAGTGGAATGTGGTAAATAACAACATATAAACACTGCTAAAGAACACGCACACACACATACAACCTTATAACAACTATCAGCAGTATAGCTACAAGCACTAGACTGGTTCAGAAGTAACTTTAGAGAGAAGTGTCATTTAACAGTCGAACAGACATAGGAATAAACGATAGCCATTTTCTATTTGTTTTGCATGTAACACTTCTAACGTATTCCTCATGCAAAATAAGCGTGGTGTCAGCCAGAATGCGAGCGGCGTTCCGCAATACCTGCCTTTCATTTAGAACAGTGAAAGCGGATTGTTTCGTATCAGTCACTTTGCTGATGATGTTTACAATTCGCTGCAGATTATTCTAGTCTTTTTGTCGTATGTTCCCAAACCACCACACAAAATGGCGGTTTCAAACAACTTTGTTGATTGGTGTGATAAATCGTCTCTGTTCCTGAATGCAACAACAACCAAAGATATGTATATTGACGTTAGTAAAGACCCTCCATCCCAGACTGACCCTCCATCCCAGACTGACCCTCCATCCCAGACTGACACTGTCATCCACGAAGATAAGGTGGAGGTAGTTGACGAATAGAAATACCTCGGTACGATTATTGACAACAGACTGAGGTGGGACCGTCGCTGTAGCGCTACGTGTAACAAGTGCCAGCAGCGTCTATATTGTCTAAGGAAGCTTCCTTCCTTTAACATTGATAATTCCATTTTGTCCATGTTTTATAAGTCGTTTATCCAGAGTGTTATGACGTTTTCGTTTGCTTGTTGGTTTGGAGGGTCAGTCAGTACCGACGTATTTGTATTCGTCAACTACCGCCACCTTATCTTCGTGGATGACAGTGTCAGTCTGGGATGGAGGGACTTTACTAAAGTCAATATACATATCTTTGGTTGTTGTTGCATTCAGAAACAGAGACGATTTTTCACACCAATCAACAATGTCCTCTACAACGGGACCGTGGCCAATCTCTTCATTAAACATCATCATCTGAGAATTTAATAAGAAACCTATTGGGATGGGTGCTCCTTCAGTCATTAGTATAGAAGATGTACAACAGGGGAGAAAAGACACATCCTTGGGGTGTACCAGTGGACACATCCTTGGGGTGTACCAGTGGACACATCCTTGGGGTGTACCAGTGGACACATCCTTGGTGTGTACCAGTGGACACATCCTTGGGGTGTACCAGTGGACACATCCTTGGGGTGTACCAGTGGACACAACCTTCACACTAGACATGGTGCCATTCACACGAATCTGCTGGGGTCTTCCCACCAAGAATTGAAGCACCCATAGGGCCAAGTCAGACTCAAGTTTAAACTAAGAAATAATTTTTTTTTAAAGAAGGTGAGGCTGCAGAGTATTAAAAGCAGAACTCAGATCAAGGTAGAGAACTCTAGCATGAGTTTTGGCCTTCTCAAGATGACTTTCCGCATTTCGATTACAGTAGGGGTTATATTTATTTGTAGTACAAATGTAATGACTGAATTTCGAATAATAACTAATATAGCATTGATAACAGGCTGTCGAAATTGCATCATAATATATTATGCGAAGCAACATCAAAACTTGCTGACCACCATCCCGTTCGTACACAGAGGGTTTTTTGTTGCCTCTCCGTCCCCCCTCACCTCCAAATGCTATACAACAACCACCCTACTTGATTAGTCTCCTTCATCTTTCAAATATCCCTAGACAGCTCTGATCATCTAATTCACAACAACTCATTGTTCCTAAAAATAAGCTTAACGGGAAACGTACATTCTCTGTTGCGCCTAGGGACTGGAGTGAGCTCCCCATCATTTTGAAATCTTCTGAAACCATATAGCTACTTGCTGGAGAAAACTCAAGATATGCTTATTCCAAAAATATTTATTCCAGAAAAACGAATACGGTTAACCACATTTTCTGAAGAATTACACCAAGTTGCTGGGAGGTGCTGACATACAAACAAACTGTGTTTGTAGCGTTCCATACTCTGCCACTTTTAACGTTGCCAGAATCACGTCCCCCCAAATACGCCACTGATCTCAATTTCACGAAGTGCGGACCGTTTGTAGATGACATGTAATAAACCTACTCACGTGTCTCCCTTCAATAAACCTCGAACATCGGATGTGAATCGCAGGGGAAAATGTCGTTGTCGTTTTGGGTGTTCAAATATAACGATCACATAACTGTGAAGCCGCGTGGAGATGGTAAATCTTTAGATGTTCGACTTAGGCGTCGCGTCGAAGTATTTGTGACGTAGATGACAAGGAATCATGGGACATAGATTTTGATGTGAGAAATATTCAATTATTCAAAATGTTTGATAGCTAACAAAATGTGGCTGTATAACGATGATCAGTAAAGTTCAGGGGGAACAACGTACACACTATACGTTATATAATGTGCACTCATTATCTTGAATGTATACCTTGTAAATATAGAACCAGGCAGTTCAGAAAGCTGATTTTCGAATAATAACGCTGGGGAGTATTACGAGAAATAGCAAGAATAACCACTTCAAAGCTGTACATGGAGTCAGACACGAAGAAGAGTTCGTTCATAAGATGGCACATATAAGTGCAGGCAAGTGCCTGGATACCAATTTGTCCTGTTACCGCAGAATGACCGTCTATCTCGTCGTTCCTGGTTTCACCAAACTACCACCTTCTTGCAAATATTAATTACGTGGTGTGTTTGCTGTGTGCTTGTTTGTGTATACAATTATTTACCATTGTTTTCTTTTCTTCCAGTTTGGTCAACTGCGGTGTCACCGGGAAAGAAGCGGAAGATCTGATGGTGTCTCTTGGTGATTTGCAAACGCTGGAACAGTTGAGGTATATGTTGTTAAAAAGTGACATGTACGGTTGGTGTTTAATGTGTTGTTGATAAGTATATTCTAGTCAAGATGACAACATTTACGCAATCTGTACACTAGCCTGTATTATAACGTATGCACACTAGCCTGTATTATGACGTATGTATACTAGCCTGTATTATGACGTATGTACACTAGCCTGTATTATGACGTATGTACACTAGCCTGTATTATGACGTATGTATACTAGCCTGTATTATGACGTATGTACACTAGCCTGTATTATGACGTATGTGGTCCCAAGTTCAACTACCTATGCATACATAGACAACTCCAAAATAAAATACAACCCACTCAATGTTTGAATGAATTCACAATATCAGACAATATAAACTGTATTAACATTTTATTAGTTGAGTACTCGTGTCTAAATGGTATTGTTCATATGATAATTTGCGAAAAAGTTACAACATAGCTGCACTAATTAAACAAATGCATTTTTTTTTTATTTACATGTGTGAGTTGAAAAAAGATATTTGAAATCATAC
>OY759268.1:41960796-41968296 GCA_963662155.1 Lamellibrachia columna
GTCCAGTGCAAACAAAATAGTTGTAATGACACCTGGGACCTTATTATTTTTTATTTTCTCAGAACAGTCACGTTTAACTAACATAATTACTATTAACGGGGTGTAGCATTGGACTATTACTTTGGTGAATGGGACGCAGGCTGAGGTCACAGGTGTCATGACAACTCTTTTTTGCTCTGGGCTAAGTCACACCAGCGGGCCAAAGTCAATATAATTTACAGTAGGACAGTTTCTGAAGAAATCATCGTTTTGTAGGTTAGACATACAGCGACCGTCAGGGCAGGAACAGGACTACACTGACCCCGTTGTGCGATGGAGGCGCGTAGTGGACAACCTAGAATCCGCCCTGTCCCGACTGCAGGACCGCCCCCGGGATGAGAGGGACGGTCACTGGTCCAAGGACGAAGTCGAGATAAAAGACGCGCTAAACACTGCACGAGAGATGCTAGGCCAGGCCATGTCTAAGGGCAACATTCCGTAGTGATTATATCCATGTCCACAGGTAGATACATATTTCACATATATATTTACACAACCACGCCCTTACAACAGCGTCACTGATGCAACCACTTTCACCCCAAGAGGTAGACATAACATGCAATTATGTGGCAGGTGAATCTCTTGGTACGATATTGCGGTGATGACAAATTAATCATGTGCATTTTAATTTGTGGAAATTGCATAACCTACTTGCAAGAATAAGATTAATATATATTTTAATACTGTAATTAGAACAACTATTAAATTAATTAATTAAATTAATAAAATACATGCTCATACAAAATGCCCTCATTCACACCTTGTGTCAGAGGAAGTAAGCACTAACCATCTTAGCGCCGATTTCTACGACTGCCGCCGCCGAGTTGTGTTGCGTCGCTGTCGCATCGTGTAGAGTGCGGCTGACTTTAATATTACCTGTGGACTATACAAATATACTTCAAATAAACTTCAGTATTGTTGTTTACCTACATTTGGAACCCTGTCTGTTGTAGTCTCCCAGTCGCATCTCCTGAAGGCAACCGACAGTAGCAGCAGTAGACCACCTGACGCCAGTGTTGACACCTCATGCCTTCCCAAAGACTGATGACAAGCCTGGGCATACTCTAAACGATGTGTTCCAAGTTGCCTCTTATGTTTGTCAAGATACCGTGATGATAAATCTGGGCATACTGTAATGGTGTCTTCGAAGTCGTCTCTCGTGTCCATCAAGAGACTGTGATGACAAGTCTGGGCAAACTGTGAACGATGTCTTCCAATTCGTCTCTCGTGTCTATCACAATACTGGTGGCACTAGAGGAATACGCATCATGTGCACATGCATATCATGTCACGATGTCAGTTGATGACATAAGAATACAGTCATATGATATGCGTTGGTTTGCCTGTCAGCTAAGTGATGACGACAGCGAAGGAACTCAATCACAATAGTGTTGTGACGGTGATACTTACTGACCACTACTTTGAACTACTTAGATATATACATGGACACAGTTCGTTGACAAAGTGCATATACCAAGACATTGTGCGTTGACACTTTCATTACGTGAACATTCGGTGCAAAGTGTAATGTAAATTGTTGCACAGACATTGCGTAGGCAAGTACAATGAGTGAACGTGACGTCACAAGGAAACATTCATCATAGTAACGTGACGTCACAAGAAAACATTCATCATAGTAACGTGATGTCACAAGAAAACATTCATCATAGTAACGTGACGGTGATACTGCTTTGTTATAAGTGTATACCGAGACACTTCCAATCTGATGACAATGTGTGGATTGGTGCAACTGACGTTGCACACATACATTGTGCACTGCTTACTTTGCTTGACGCACTTAGTTGCATACCCATTGCGCATACGTGTGCAATGTGTGTATGTAATGTCACAAGAAAATAATCACCATAATAATTTGATAGTGCTTTGAACGTAAGTGGCGTATACATGAACACTTTCATTCCGTTGACAAACTCTACATTGATGGAACTGATATACAGAGACATGTCCGATATGTGTATGTTACAGCCTTGACAGTAGTATAAGAATGGGTTGTATTTATCAACATTGTATTTATGCTAAACGTGAGCAAAATCAATGTAGGTAATTTTATAATATATATGTTCATGCAATTATTGTGTAGATAGTATGCGCACAAATTCTATCCAGAATGCACGGCGTGTTCGAAGTCGGAAGACGCGCTCTATGGTCGCAGCTACCAGTTCAACTGTAAATAGCAACGGACTGAGGCCATCGGCTTGTGGCTTGTCGATCGTAGTCGTGAATGCGCGATAGTCGACTGTTGACAGACGTGGCTCGAGCGACGTGTCAGCGAGATGGAAGATGATCATCCGCAGTTCAGACTCTCCGAATGTTGAAAGTGTGACTAGCAGGTTTGCCCGACGGATGTTGTCAAAGTCGCAACTCAGGTCGATGCTGGGAACGTCGACAGATGTGCACTGACGCTGTATGCACCCAGCGGTGCCTAACGGCTGCATCTGCCTTGCTGCGTCCGCGTCGGAATCCCGATTGTAGTAGTCGATTATCGACAGACCGGCAAGTGACACTGTCTAGTTCCGACAGTAGAATACTCATCAAGGGACTGATCCGTTTGTCCGGCTTCAGCAGCAAGTCAACGTATTTAAATGTGCATGTCCTATGAAGTTGATATGTGCAAAGTGATTTACAATGTTACGCCGATTGTACTAAACTGTTGCCAAGACGCGTGGTTTGGCAACTGTCTATTTATTTGCGCTTATAAATGCTAATAGTCGCTACCTGTATAAACGCAGTGCATCGCGGGATCGATTTTTCAACGGAAGTACAACTTGTACTTAAATTAAAGAGTACACATCAATTGGTTTCAGCCAAGAATACATCGTACCAATAATAACGCTTACTTATATTAAACAGAAATCACAACGCTAGCTTCGGAACCCAAAACATCGGCTGATCTGACGTTTAAATAACTTCGAACGCGATTGACCATGGTTTGGTGTAGATATGCTTCAGCGCACGGCAAAAGATACGCGCGAAATACATGTTTTATTTCCGTCCAAAATTTTGCGCGATTTCACTGATATATTTGTGTTGATTATGCACCCGATATACCACGGGTTATTCCGGGTAGCCTGTATTAAAGTACTGAATAATAGGTCTTGTACTCCAAAGTAAACATACTAGTAAAACACTACCGATATTGCAACAAATGCAATGATTGCATTAACGTTTACCTTATTTTTTAGCCTAGGTTTGTCCAAAATAAACAAATGTTTCAAAATGTCTACGTTATATTCATTTAACTGTATGAATTCCTTGTATATGTCTTATCAGGTGAAAATGCGAACAAATATTTCCTGAATTTTTATAATATAATTGGAGCTACGACCTACTCCACTGACAAAGAGCTCATAGACTCTACATTCCGTTCTGCTTGGCCCGGAGAACTTACGGCCAGCAATACTTAATTGGGTCAATTATGGCTAAGGGAGAAGGTACATTGGAACTTCATTTGCCCAATTAGTTTAGCTAACAAAATTATAATGATCAGTTGTCTCTACCAGGAGATAGTAAAGGAAAATAAAACATGGTGTTAGAAAAGAAGCTACGTATGTGGACATTCATTTTACAACGTTCAGTAAACGACTTTGTACAAATACTGTAACATGCCAACCATTTCCGACTAATGGTGTGTTGTGACGACGGATGTCGCTGGCTACAAGACACGTGACTTTGACGAAGATATTACAGGAAACACATTGAATGAAAATGTTTTGTTCGTATCCAATCGTTATATCCAATTCGAAAAATTAAGGGACATATTACGTGCTATCATTCTGGTGAGGTCATTATTCTATATGACAGGTGGCGCCACAGTTTTACAGCTTTTTCCACAGCCTGACTTGATCGCGAGATTGTTCCAGGCAAAAATAAATGTGTTGTGTTTATTGTCATTCCAGTTAATCAAATGATTTTTCCTTATTATGTTATTCAATATAGGTGGCGCCACTGTTTTCACTTTAGTTTTACACTTTGACTGAAATGTCCTTGTTCACTTTATCATATGTGTACATTGACATATTCCAAACACAAACAGACACAGAAGATGTAATTTTGGCAGCAAAGTTTTATTTGGCCCGCAAACGTCAGGGGTTCGCTCCAGATAAGGGTTTGCTCCAGGTCAGAGGTTCGCTTCACCACCTTTTAGCGATGGCTCATATCAATAATAATTTCGGTCCAAATATTGAACCTTGTAGGCCTAATGTATATTTTCTGATCTGCTCTCTGAATAGTCTAGTGTATATTTATGTATGTGATCTGCTCTATGAGTGTCTATAGTAGGCATACGGTTTCTGCTATGGAATATATTCTCTGTAGTAGACCAACTGTTTATTTATCTGGTCTGCTCTATGAGTCACCAGAGTAGACCTACTGATTATTTTATCTGATCTGCTCTCCATAGAATATAAAATATTTCTTTTATCAAATATGATCCCTAAAGAGGTTCAACTGTTTATTTTCTGATTTGCATTCTGAATGACAATAGTAGGCGTAATGTTTATTTTCTGATCTGCTCTCTTTGTCTATTCTATGTTTATTTTCTGATCTGTTCCTGAATGGTCTATAATATACCTAATGTTTATTTGTGTTATGTGTTCTCTGATTGTCTATAGTAGGCTTAATGTTTATTTTCTGATCTACTCTCAGAGTGTCTATTAATATACGGAATGTTTATTTATGTGATCTGCTCTGAGTGTCTGTAGTAGACATACTGTTTCTGTTATGGAATATATTCTCTATAGTAGACCAACTGTTTATTTATCTGATCTGCTTTATGAGTCACTAGAATATATATACTGTTTATTTTATCAGATTTGTATATCAAATAGTTCTTTTATCGAATATGTTCCCTAAAGTAGACTGAATGTTTATTTTATTATATGCTCTCTGGGTGTGTATAGCAGATATAGTATTTGTTTATGTGATTTGCTCTCTACAATAGCAGTATTTCCGTAGATGCGGCATGTCGTCCATCACGCAGTGTGGCTGCGTGCCGTGTTTGTTAGTTCTACTGATGTCCGTCTCTTCTACGTGGAACTTATTTTCCTTCCGCCTATACGACAATGTTCCTACGTAGTGGCCATATCCGGGCTTTGTGGCAATGGTCACCTAGTATAAGACGTCACTGGCCATATTGTCGGACAATTCGGGGTTGCGACCGTCGGCTTTTTTCGACCTTTTGAACTTCAAGATGCTTTCATTTGGTGTATACCTATATATATATATATATATATATATATATATATATATATATATATATATATATATATTTATATATATATATATATATATATATATATATATATATATATATATATATATATATATGCATGGATATATTTCATATGTACGGCAAAATTGGTAAGCAAGTCGTTTATTGTAGGCCTGTTTGGTAGCTTGATAGATTTGACACTAGATCTGCAACGGGCGATCTTTTACTTACCTCCATTTTCTTCGATCGTATTTGTCTTGTAGCAGTTATGTTGTACAGTTATGTTGTACTGTTATGTTGTACTGTTATGTTGTACTGTTTCCTAGCCAGGCTGCGAGACCATCAACCATCAAATTCTAGGATGTTATTTCTCTAGCTTCGACACGGCTACAGTTGTCAACATATACAAGCCCTCTCCAACAAGACTTAGGGCAACAATACTGCCATCATTTGGCAAACAGAGTATCTATGCTGGAGACTTCACTTGTGGATGGGGCTACCTCACGTGCAATGCAGATGGAGACGCGCTCGTTGAATGGGCATCAGCCAAATATCTTTCCCTCTTGTTCGACTCTAAGGAACCAGTCAGCTTCCAATCGCTGCCCTGGAATTAGGATATTAACCCAGATCTTGCATTTGCACATGCTGGGGACTCGGGCATCCCTACACGACAAGTGTTGGAGAAGTTCCCTCGATCACAACACCGTCCATCATTGATCTCTTCACCGTGCCTCGCAGCACCCATAGCGTTTAAACATGTGAAACGGTGTAACATCCGCAAGGCAGACTGGGTAATCTTCCAACAAATGACCGGAGATGCCTCACGATGACTACCACCGCCCGACACCGCGTAGATATAAAGAACACGTAGATCCACACGATACGGGGTCTACGAATACGGTCACAGCACTGCTATATGCTCTAGGCGAGAAACGACGGCATATGTAACCATGGTGGATTTAGCTGCTTTATGTATTTGTTATGCTAGTCACTAGTGGGCGCTATACCCCGTGTCACTCCAAGAGTAACGATCTGAGACAGTTTTAGAAAGTAGTCAGTGCAGTTCGCCCTGTTCTATGCAGGAAACCTTCTCCCGGTTCAGTATACATATTGACAATTTATCTCTATCGCTGTTGGCAGAAACACCATTTGTGGCCATTTGTGGCAATGGGTTATCTGACGTGCCACACGCCTATTATTATTCTCGGCGAATGTTGCGGTTGTTCTATTTCCTCTGGAAACTTTTGCTTTACATACTAAACGCTGTCAATACCCAATAGTCGTTCGACTTGGTTACATATAGCTGGAACGAAGCTGTTTCATCCATCGACTTCCGCATTCTTGTTGCAAAGTGTGGCAAACACTCATCGATCCACAACTACCACAGGAACAAGCTGGATTCCAGCCTGGCCGGTCCAACTTTGACCAAGTGGCCAAACTAATTAATTACCTATCGATATTGAGGAAGGTTTCAACGTAAACCTCAAGAGTGGTGCCGTATTTGTCGACCTCACCGCTGCTTATGACACTGTGTGGCGCCGAGGCCTCGTTTTGAAGCTGCCCCTGAGACTTCCCAATCGGCATCTGGTGATATGTACTGCGGAGTTCATCTTAAACCGCAGTGTTGTCGTGAAAACAAGCGATGGCCAACCAAGCAGACTGAGACGTATCAACAACGGTGTTCCACAAGTGTCCGTCCTCTCCCCTCTGCTCTTCACAATATACATCGCTTACTTACCAGAAACAACAGCAAATAAATACGGATATGCCGACGACCTTGCGTTGCTCAAAGTCGAACGAGAGTGGATCAACATTGACGAGACTCTCAGCCAAGACTTTTCCACTCTGGCAACTTGGCTGAAACATTGGCGACTCAAACTGACTGAGGCTAACACAGTGTCGACTCAAACTGACTGAGGTCAAAACAGTGTCGACTCAAACTGACTGAGGCCAAAACAGTGTCGACTCAAACTGACTGAGGTCAAAACAGTTGCGACTCAAACTGACTGAGGACAAAACAGTGTCGACTCAAACTGACTGAGGTCAAAACAGTATCGACTCAAACTGACTGAGGCCAAAACAGTGTCGGCAGCCTTCCACCTGAACAACCAGGAAGCAAAACGTGAACTGTAAGTACTCATCAACGGCAGGTGACTCACATTCCTGCCAGCACCAACCTACCTCGGAGTAACGTTCGATATGACACTGATGTACCGTGAACATTTGACCTG
>OY759268.1:41973296-41983296 GCA_963662155.1 Lamellibrachia columna
ATGCTGCCATGGTGCGTGTACTTTTATGCACATATCGTAGCTGAAGTTTAAACAGGTGTATCGATGTGCAAATGTGCAAATGTGCAAATGGCATCATGACTTGATTCTAGTCATCTATATTTGCTAATTATTGACAGGAAATGCGCTTCCTAATTGTATGGACCTGGTAGCAAAAGTGTGGGCGTGTCTTTGTTGTTGCACTATTGTTCGAATTGGGCGACATTTTGTATGATGAAGGCCCTCGAGAGGAAGAAAATATATATTGTCACGAGCCTAGCCAAGTCATAATTTGTTATTTATGCTGTTACTATGATGTAATTTACTTGCGTGATGTCTCTAAATAGATTGTATGTTTTTCTCTATCTCGGATGGAGGATTATCTCATATTGTTGATTTAATCCGTTTCATAGCAATACAGCCACGTGTGCCAACTGGTGGCATAAAGCATGGGAGTAGAAGTGACATAACCTAACGTAACATTAAATGGTTTTCTTGAACAAACAAATCGGTATTGCAGCTTGTCGCCAAACCAAATACGTAGCTTTTTTTTGGTTTATGATCGCGTAGTTACGTTGTGCCAGTGTATCTGACCTGGTTGTTAAAGTTCAATCCATATATGAGTGGAGTATTTGGAGCATGCGAACAATAAACAAATATATTGAAGAGTAACCAATATTAGGTGAATTTAACACACAACAACATATAACTTACTTGATTTGACTTAAATATATATTCCATAGTGAACCCTCGCTGACCACCAGGGTGTTGCACCCCTCCATTCTGTTTTATTTACTGCTTACCGTTCTGTTGCCAACAGTAAGTGTATATATTACTGACAATATTATATTTCATGTTGTGGATAATTAATCAACTTACATTAGTGATTTCCTATTTACCTAAGGAATTTTAGGAAATGCTTTTGTGTTGTTTATTTACGTAACATTCACAATACTAAATGTAAATTATATAACATTACCATTATGGCATCAGAAATTTAATGACGAGTGAGACTCACGAATATACATGCGCCTGGTAACTATTGCTTGAGGTTTGTTTAATGATCATGTTTTAAAACAGCTGTTAAAGTAATCATTACGTGCAAGCATGACAGACATGGATGCTTTGAAGACTGTTTCAACATAAACATTGAAAGGAAGCCAACTACCACGACGAAGTGGGACATCACTGCTGATCAAGGGACAGCCGAAACCGCACTTTGTGACAGACAAATATCATTGCACCAGAAAGCTATTGGTTTTTGTTGTTAAAAAGTGTTTACAATAATACCTGATAAGCTAATTGTTATATTTTGACGACTTGATATACATATCTTCCTTTACTAAATATAAATATATATATGGTTCCCATTCCAAGATGTACTGCCTAACATTGTAAACTGTGTTGCATGTATATGTATTCTTTGAGTTGTAGAAGATAATTATACTGACCATGTATTGTTGATGATTTAATGATTCAGGTATATATATATAAAAAACGTAAATGCTCAATTATATTGTAATTAAATAACCAGAACAAAATAATGTAATGTTTCTGAAGGCGCATTGTGAAGTGTTGTTTTTATGTACATCATAATAATAATGATATACATTTATGATTACTTAATATACCAGTTGTGACATTGACTACAGACAAGTCCATACCGGGTGCCACGGCAAAGTGGGTCATCCCTGCTGACCAAATGACAGACAACAGAAACATACTTTCAGAATCCGGTAATTTCCGATTGCTATTCATCTTCACTGTTGCAATTAAGGACATTATGCACAATGATCAATGTAGCTCTTTTGTGTACAAACGCCTGCTCACCATATTGATTAAAGGGTAGAAGTGATGGGTATGGATCTTAGGTACTGGACATGATGAAGACTACACACACACACACACACACACACACACACACACACACACACACACACACACACACACACACACACACACACACACACACACACACACACACACACACACACACACACACACACACACTACAAAGAGGCACGTAATGCAAGATAGCAACAGTTTTTATGCATTTGTCAGGAGCAAACAAAACGTGCGAGACAAGGTTGGACCACTAGAAGACAGTGCTGGAAATAACACAACGTTTTTTAATGGCGGAAGGCATAAATGGATATTAGTTACTATAACCAGTATGAGGTGGTAAATTTCAGGAGGCTAAATTAGACTATTAAGGGCAGTTATTTGTAATTCCAGAAATGGCAGCTAAGAAAATAAAGGCAATGATGGATAATAAATCACCTGGAGTGGATGGAATACTGCCAAAACTACTAATAGAAACAGTAGATCAAATTAGTATGCACTTGCAAGAGTGTTCAACTCTATGTACGACATGCATAATATATTATTAATGATTACACTTATTATAATTATAATTTCCCAGTAACGTTTTTTTGTATGTCAATAAGATACAGACAGTGAAACAAGCGTGTTCATCACCAATGCCAGTGGGACACCACTGCTGATCAAGGGACAGCCAGAACGTGTCCGTCACAAGTGCCACTGGGACACCACTGCTGATCAAGGGACAGCCACAAACGTGTCCATCACCAGTGCCAGTGGGACACCGCTGCTGAGCAAGGGACAGCCATAACGTGTCCTTCACAAATGCCACTGGGACACCACTGCTGATCAAGGAACAGCCACAAACGTGTCCATCACCAGTGCCAGTTGGACACCACTGCTGAGCAAGGGACAGCCACAAACGTTTCCATCACCAGTGCCAGTGGGACACCGCTGCTGATCAAGGGACAGCCACAAACGTGTCCATCACCAGTGCCAGTTGGACACCACTGCTGATCAAGGGACAATCACAAACGTGTCCATCACCAGTGCCAGTGGGACACCACTGCTGATCAAGGGACAGCCACAAACGTGTCCATCACCTGTGCCAGTGGGACACCACTGCTGATCAAGGGACCATCGCAAACGTGTCCATCACCAGTGCCAGTGGGACACCACTGCTGATCAAGGGACAGCCACAAACGTGTTCATCACCAGTGCTAGTGGGACACCACTGCTGATCAAGGGACAGCCGCAAACGTGTCCATCACCTGTGCCAGTGGGACACCACTGCTGATCAAGGGACAGCCATAAACGCACGATCAGATTCCAAAGTGTCCATATTCCTGGTAAATATTGTCTTGTTTGAATCCATATATTCTTAAATTATTTTCTATTCAATATAATAATAGTAAACTATAGGTATTAAGTACTGTTGTGTTTACATTTGTTTATTAATAATTTATGTATATATTATTGACAATATTACACTTAATGATGCAGTCAATCAACTTATATTATGATGTTTTTTTATTTATCTTAGAATTTAAGAAAATGGTTATTTACATAACACAATGAGTATCACCAAGTACCTATTGGTTCGTTTTTTATTGTTAAAACAAGTCTTTAAAATGAATACCTTATATGGTAACTGCTATATGTTGTACACATTTTAGTTTATTAAATATAAATGGTTCACATTGTAAACTTTGTTGCATTTATATGCAGCATTTCGATTACATTAGATAATTGAACTGATCATAAATGCTAAAATTCACTTTGCAGCGCAAATACTAATTATATAGTAATTACATATCCAGACCAACATTATGAAATAATATTAATGTAAGTTGAAACACATTGATGATTACGTTATAAACCAGTGACATTGACCACAAACAATCCATCCTGAGTGCCACAGTTAAGTGAGTCATCACTGTTGATAAAGTGACATACAGAAACATAGTGTCAAAATCACGAGTGTCCAAGTGACTGGTAGCTACTTATTGATATTCATATTAACTGTTGAAATTAAGGAAAGTGTGCAAGGTATGATTAAAGTAGCTATTGTACAAAACTCTTGTTGTACAGCTACACTTATGATAGCTAAGAATAATATTACCAATAATGATAAGAGTAGAAGGGATGGGCATGGAACTTGAGTATTTTGTGACATTGCTTATAGATGATAGAAAATAGTATAAACTTAACCTTTTTATTATTTTACAATACTATGTCTATCTTACCTACCGATGCATGTTTTTTCTACCTACATTACCAAAATGTAGCAATATTATGGTTTATGCCTTGAGGGAAAAAAAAATTGCAATTACATGATTTTAAATGTGCATCGCATCTCTACATTCAATATTGTGTTGCAACGATTACAGTTAGATCTCCTTTCCCTACATTTGCGTGACCCTTGTGGTCCCTCAATGGCTATACTTTTATGTTGTCTGTTTAACTTCGCGTGTTATTTAGCAACACATTACTAACGTTTCATGACGAAATGTTATAAATTTTGAGAGGTCGAAAATCCATTTTGAGAGTGAAGTCGGTAGTGTGAGATCATTCCTGGCAAAGCAAAGCAAACCCATCTTTCCCAGACAGACATATATTTTCATATATTTTGTAGGTGTCGATGCTGCACCAGTAAGAAACATGGCTGTGCTACACAGATTTCAGGACGTCGAATATGTAAATTGGGTTAAGGCGGGTCAGGCACTGCTGTGCGCGGCTGAAGGCCTCTATGACTTTTGCGACGATCAGGTGAAGAAGTATCATAAAGTACTGCTTCTACGGTTCCCACGCAGGAAATGCCAGGCAGGCACTCCATGTCAGTACGTAATTGTTTGGCGATTTATCGTTTTTCTGTTGCACTGAGTGATTATTCAGTAATGATTAATTATTGGTAACATCATATCTGGACAATAATGACAATGACTTGTTCACTATTCATTTACTGCTATCTATGTGTGAACCATCATTTTGCAATTACTAGTAGGTAATTGTCTGAGTACTTTCGTATATCCAATCTCAACTGCACTTTACTAAAAGTACATATTAATTATTCTATGTTTGTTATGTTACTTTTCAACACTTGCTTGACGAAAAACTGACCACATGTTGCAATACATAATATTGGTTCATAGAATTGCCTACACATCTGATCGGTAATCATGTTTGTGCTAGATGTGGGTTATACATATTTTCGTGTCAGGATATGGTCTAAAAAGCAGAAGATAATTGCGCAATGTTCAACCTTGCAGGTAAAGGTCAATATATACACAGTACACGACGCGTTGTTTATTTCTCAGGGCCAATCGTCTGTGCGCAGTTTGCATCAAAAGACGTCAGGAGTGGAAAAAAGACATACAATCCAAACTTACTCCAGGTACAATCCCATGTTGGAAGAACACAGACACATCTAAGTGGGAGACCGATGCTTGGGAGATCGCGAAGGTCTTTATGGGGCCTGGTCAAGAGGCATTCAGGGCCGGCGCAGCTGACACAGACCCCATCGGATTGTTGCAGTTGGTACTTAACTGTCTGTTGTTCACCAACTGCATATCGAACAGGCAGTCTTTCGATGATGTAAGTTGACGCATTTTCACTTTGTCAAATACGTCTTCAGATATTAAGTAAAGGAAAATACACGGTATTAAAAAAGGCTGCGCTTTTCATTATGTTATTGCCATGACTTGTTTATTTTAAATTACTAAGGTACATAACCCACTGCACTGGTCAACAAAAGTCAACGCGTGTTTAAATAACAACATTCCTTTATTGTTGGTATCTTTAGCAACTGACACAATTGTAACTTGACTGTTGAATGATGGAAATAATACTTAGACATTATGTAGATTGCTGATGACATGTAGTGAATATTTTAGTCACTGGTCCATTCAGTTATGTGTTTCAAAATGTCCCCCTTTCCGATAAAAGTTTGAATATGATCACCATTGATAGAATATGAACTTAGGATGAGTTCTAGTGCTTTAAACCTTACGTGGAAAATCGCTTTAGACGTAGAGAGAGTGTATATTATTGGCATTTGTTTTCCAAAAAAACTTTGGCAACCTTTCTGTTTAACATGTCATGTTTTCCTGTGTAAGCATCGTTTCTCTGCAGCACATGCAGTCACATAGTTTAAATTAGAGCATTATTCATTATATAATGTGAACTATTTACTAAGATAAATGTAGACGTTTGTCTTGTATGACTTGTTTTACAGGTTAAAGACATCCGAAACAAAATGTTTCATTCAGCCAATTTCAAGCTGACTAACACTGAGATGAAGGATCACATCAAAGCAATGAAGACGTTGTTGGGTGATCCCACACAGCTGAAAAACGATGCTAACGCCGTGCAGGCTGTACGACGACTTCAACAGGTAACACTCATTGACATATATGTGAATGATATATTACAAATTGTTAAAGTAAAATGCACTGCACACTCCAAAAATACAATGTCATGTAATAGGAATGAGTCAACAATGAGTATATATTCGTTTCTTAGTTTCATTTATTGTGTGATGGAGAAATATAGTCATATATGCGTATCCTGTTAGCCATTCCAGATAACCGAATCTAAGAAATGCTAAAAAAAAATTCATTGGAATAACTCTTGGGGAACAGAATATTATATTGTACCTCTTCCATAGTAGCAAATATATGAAAACTGGTAACATCTGACAATTTAAATAATTATATTATCCGTTATCACATCCGTGTGATGTTTTTTTGTTTCACTACAGATAGAAATCCTTCCTCTGGAAACCAATGACTCCCAAGTCCTTCAAAGTGAGCGCACCCTGTGGAAAAACAAAATTAAATGGATCAGCAGTGAACAATCAGTTACTCGGGATGAGGTAAACATGCATTAACAACATATTTATAAATACCAGGCATGGGGCAATTAATTTTAAAGTTAATTAATTAAATTACAATTAACTCAGAAATTATCCAATTAAATTAAATTAACCTCCCACATTTCTCAGGTCAATTAAACTAAATTAAATTAACCTTCCAAATTCTTCAGTTAAATTAAAATAACAATTAATTTAAATTCAATTGACAATTAAGTCATGTGTTGGTAGAAATGTTTACACATTAAAAACAGTTCTAAGATCACAAGACTTGTAACTGAAATGTGTTTTGTCACTTTGTTGGAAGAGATTTGCTCATACAATATTTATATTTCTTAATAGGGCATTTGATCACTTTTGTTGTGGCTAGATATTTGCAGGTTTGGGGTTTCCTCCGATATTCAACCACCAAATCAAACCACCAACTATATACATCATTTGTATTCACCAAGTTGTTATTTATGCAATGTTTTATACTAAATCATTAGGTGTCCCTTTACACACTAGCATCTAAATATGTGTACACTATTGTCTATGCATCAATAGAACTGGCATGCTTTTGAGATGCATAGTTCTCATGTCCGATTTTTCTGTATGGCTGCAAGAAGAAAAGATAATTCCTCCAGAATAGAAAGAAGCAAACATTACGCCGCTATTTAAGAAGGGATCGGAAAATTAAGAATTTTCCGACAATTACAGACCAAAGCAACGTTATGTATAACCAATGTCTTATGTTTTTTGGAAGAAATTACAAAGTGGGTAGATGATGGGTCACCAGTGGATGTTGTCTACTTAGATTTTTTTAGAACGCTTTAGATAAACTGCCACATCAAAGATTGTTAGTTAGCTAATAGCCAACGGTATAGGAGATGAGGTAATCAACAGGATAGAAAAGTGACTTACACACAGAAAACAGAGAGTAATAGTACATGGTGAGATTTCAAACTGGAAATCAATTTTGAGTGGGGTACTGCAGGGATCAGTATTAGGACCTATACAATTTTAATATATATAACTGTTTTTGAAGAAGACATATCTAGAAAAGTACTGAAATTTGCAGATGACACAAAAGTATTCAGAAAAATTACAAATGGTACATAAACAACGTTTACATGATGATCTAGATAAACTGATAAACTGGTTAAATGGTCAGAAAATTACAAATGTTAAAACATTTTGGGAAGTGTAAATGCCTACACGTAAGACATGAAAACATGAACGAAGACTATAATATGGGGGATGCTGTGCTAGGTAGAACCACACAAGAACAGGACATAAGAGTAATATTTAGTGCTGACATGAAAGTTTCAAGGCAACGTGGGATTGCTTCTTCGAAAGGTAACCAAATTCTAGGGCTGATTACGAAACTATCACATGTAGTTCAGTGTTTACCAAAGAAGATATTAGTTCATTACCAGTTGCTGATGCTAAATTTTAGGAGGCTAAATCTGACTATTTAGGACCGTTAGTTGTAACTCCAGAATTGGTAGCTAAGAAAATAAAGGCAATGAAGGATAACAAATCACCGGGAGTGGATGGGATTCCTCCAAAATTACTAATGGAAACAGTAGAACAAATCAGTATACCACTTGCAATAGTATTCAACTTGTCATTAAAAGAGGGAGTTGTTCCGTTTGAATGGAAAGAAGCAAACATCATACCATTATTTAAAAAGGGTTCGAGAAATAAGTCAGATAATTACAGACCAGTGAGTTTAACGTCAGTTATTTGTAAATTATTAGAAAGGTTAATTAAAGACCATATGGTGGACTTCCTCGTTAAGCATAAATTATTAAATTCATCTCAACATGGATTCCTTAAAGCGAGGTCATGCTTAACAAATATGTTATGTTTTTTGGAAGAAATCACTAAGTTGATAGACGTGGGATCGCCAATAGATATTATCTACTTAGATTTTCAGAAAGCTTTTGACAAAGTGCCACATCAAAGATAACTACTTAAATTAAAAGCCCATGGTATCGGGGATAGCATAACTGACTGGATAGAACAATGGCTGACTGACAGAAGACAACGAGTTGTAGTAGATGGAGAAGTTTCAAATTGGAAATCGGTTTTGAGTGGGATACCTCAAGGATCAGTATTAGGACCTATATTATTCTTAATATATATCAATGACTTGGACGACAGTATAACAAGTAACGTACTGAAATTTGCGGATGACACAACACTCTTTAGAAAGGTTAATACTGATGGTGATAAACAACATTTACAAAACGATCTAGACAGATTAGTGAAATGGTCTGAGAAATGGCAGATGTTGTTCAATTTTGGGAAATGTAAATGCCTACATACAGGACATAGGAACTTGTAAACTATAAAATGGGAGATACTGTTCTGGGTACTACTGTAAAAGAAACGGACTTAGGAGTTACAATAAGCGCTGATATGAAAGTTTCAGAGCAGTGTGGTATTGCAGCTTCAAAGGGTAATCAAATTCTTGGATTGGTTAGAAGAAACATAACATACAAGGGAAAAAAGTTAATTATACCTCTTTATAAAGCAATAGTTAGACCTCATTTAGAATACTGTATACAAGCATGGAGACCATATTGCAAGAAGGATATAGATACGCTTGAACGCATACAAAGGAGAGCAACTAAAATGATTCCAGAACTGAGAGACCTTAGTTATGAAGAACGCCTGAAAGAATGTGGTTTAACAACTCTAGAGACAAGGAGGTTAAGAGGAGATCAGATTGAAGTTTTTAAGATATTGAATGGGTATGAAAATATTAATAGAAATATGTTTTTCTCACTCAAGAAGGATAGCAGAACTAGAGGACATGAGGTAAAATTAGTAAAGGATCAATGTAGATTGGACATCAGGAAGCACTCGTTCTCACAGAGGACAATAATTGAATGGAACAAATTGTCTACAGATTGTGTAACTGGTAGCAGCGTGAATATGTTTAAAAACAAGGTTGACACATATCTCAGGAGGGCGGGTTATAAGTAGATGAACATTGTTGGACTCTCGATAAGCCAATGGCTTCCTTGTCCACTTGCCATCTGGGCCTTTGGCTTGGATGGCAAATCTTGTTAAATCTTGTTAAATGTAAGGAGAAACAGCTAATTGTAGCCCTGTACAAATAAATAGTTAGATCGCATTTGGAATATTTTATACAAGCATGGATAGATTTCTGATAAGGGCGGGCTATACACAGATGAAATTGTTGGACTTTCTATAAGCCAATAGCTTTCTAGTCCATGTGCCATCTGGAACTTGTAATTTGCGATGGCAATCTTGTTAAATCTTGTTTAAAAGTTGCTAGCCCCAAATGTTTACTTTAAA
>OY759268.1:41988296-41997483 GCA_963662155.1 Lamellibrachia columna
CCGTTGTTTCAAATCGTTTCTATCCGAGTGGTCACATCCACAAGTTATCGTTTAAATTGCTTGTCCTGGCCATCCACCCCGGCGCAACAATTAAACAAAATCTTCATCTCATCTAACTTTGTGTTGTCGCTTCGCATAGTTGCCATCTTGTTTTGAAATGTATGAGCTTCACAAAAAAGTCCGCATGGCGTCGACGTTGGTGAAGCTCATGCATTGCGGACACTTATATTTTACTAGGGTTGCGCAGTGTTACCAGTACATCGGTATATCACAGCATTTTCTTCTATGCGATACGTATCGACTATCGCGATACGCCTTCGACGTACCGATTTCATATAAACCGATAGGTTCACGAACTGTCAGCTAGGTGTCACGACAGCGCCTAACGTACATTCCAGGACCCGCTAGAGCAGATAGCTAAGTTTTCCGTAACTGTGTACTTCAGTCCAAAGGTTTATATTCGAAAGAAATAAACCCAATTGCAACAGTCATCGTTATATTCAGTGTCTTGTCCGAATCGCCGGTCGTATTTTCGAGCATAACTAGCTGTAACTTGATACGGATTGTCAAAAATGCCGACAGTACGCTTGCGGCGGCATCACCCATCGTTCTTCTGCGGATTCGACAGGGGCATCTGATTATAAAACGATTGCAGCAGCAACATTGTCTGCCATGCGGAATACTGACAGATAGCGTAAAAGTAAATCACCAACGGTAAAAGAAATCACAGCCAAACTCGTATCCTTCGACTTATAATGCGATGTATTGCAAAAAAAATTTTTTTTTCAATTTCCAAAAACGACTTTGCCGTGTGTCAGATTAACTTCTGGAAGTTCAGTGCCAAGCAACCTATTTGGGACGGGAACAATTTTGAAATAATAAAATGGCCGACGCCACTGGACCGGGACATGAATATACTCTCTTGTATAAAAATTGAATTTATTGGCAATCTAGGCATGGAATTGTGTGAGGACATATCGACTTTGTCATGTGTGAGATCAACTTCAATATATATATATATATATATATATATATATATATATATATATATATATATATATATATATATATATATATATATATATATATATATATATATAGTTATATAGTTATATATGGTTAATATTGCAACTAATACGATTGAGTTGGTGTGGCAAACAACCCTATGAAATCCAAGGTAGATATCCCCACACGATAGTCTGACCCAGGCTATCATTTAACACGATAAGTGCTAACTATTCTATGTTAATGCCTGATAAACTTTTTTCTTGAAATGTTGGTGTACTTGTTTTCCGGGGGGGAGGGGGCACTTAACGTATTGACAGTATACCATCCTAGACACAAATTCCACGTTCTATGAGTATGCTTTCTGTGTCCAACGCATGTTAGCGCACGCAACGCATTTAGCGTATCAAATCACACACAAAAGCACTAGTTGAGTTATGAAAGTTATAGATTTTCACATCTCAAAATGCGTTATACGATAAAGGGTAGAACATGAGAGGTCCATTTAATTTATGAATCAATTATGTTACTGAATTAATCTACAGTGGCAGTAAAACGTCATGGAAATTACTATATTTTGCTAGCTCTCGCAGAAACTGAACTGTTGAGCAATAGGACTCTGTTTTGTGGTCAGGTGAGAGCTTGTCCAAGGTCGGAATTATGTGGGGAAAACATGTATATGTGAGGATAGGTCACTTCCCATAGTGAGGCATGATGGCTGGTCCTTGATGGGGAGGTTGTGTATGTCAGGCTCGGGGTTCGCCAATTGTTCCTTTGTGAAGCACACTGAAGATGGAACAGTATGTCACAGTGTTGAATCTGCATATACTTGCTTCTGCGTTTAGATGTGAGGGTGCAAGATAATACTCCTTGCCACTAAGCCAAAAAGTCACCAATTTTGTTAGAGAACTCTTGACATTGAGGTGATGTAGTTTTAGGTTCAGAGTATATATGAGAAGTGCTATTCTAGTAGATGCAAGGAACAGGCCAGCCAATCTGCAGGCGTTATGGCAGTTATTACAAATTGGCTCGAACGCAGTCCTCTATTATCCGCAAGTTAATGCATTCGATGCCAAAACCATGTGCAACTTACTTACCAACGCCCTCAGGCGGATCGCCTGTCCATGCTGACGAAATGTTTTGCAAACGTGTCACAAACTAACGATTTATGATTACAATTAATGCTATATAGCCAAGACACTCACTTATGTGATGTTTACTAACATTCCGTTCATTAACCACCACCATACATTCACCAATTTCATTGACATTTGGTCAGGATTATTTTTTCTAAGCATGTAACAAAATGAGATCGTGTGCCCCCGGAATTTAAAAATTTCAAAAATAAGGACCACCGTAGTATATACAATATTGTACATATAAAATAATAACGATGTCTATTATCTATGTGTGTCTATTATTGATGTTGTGTTTTCCAATATTATATATTGACCATTTAGAAAAACCCAATTGTATGTATTGCTTGAAAAGGATTCCATATGTTCCTCTAATTGTATGTTCATTTCAGACGAGTTGCATCAGTGGAGATCGCAGCTGAAACTTGCACAAACGCGATCAATTGAACTCTACGTAAGGAAGAAGAGTGATGAAGAAAACATTTCTTTCCAGAACCTAAGCCATATGTTTATTGAACTGAGAATGCACAGTAGTAGCGATCACTATAAACGATTAGAAAAACGAAAACATTATGACAATCTGGAGCTCGAGGTGGAAATTGACGCATACCCCAGAATCAATGTAACAAACCTGTTTGAGCCAGACCGGCCAGGTATGACGACACCAGTCAGAACCCTAGTAATGGGAAAGGCTGGCATTGGAAAAACCATGCTGAGTATGTACATTGTAGACCAGTGGTTGCGGAATGAATTATTGCCAGGTGAGATCGATCACCTCTTTCTGATTCATCTAAGGGATCTGTCGACAGTAGAGACTTGTTCGCTGGAAGATCTCTTCTTCAAGTACCAAAGATGCAAGAAGCCAAGTCCTGAAGCCATCAAAGAATTTTTCGAACAACTGTTTGCTGATTCAGACCATTTTCTCTTAATCCTGGACGGATGGGACGAGATTAACATTAAACCGATGGAAAAACAAGTGACATTTGAATACAGTGAACAAGTTGATATGCCCACGTTGGTAGCATCTATTATCAATGGACGGACACTTCCATCTACCAGAGTCCTGGTGACATCACGACCAGGTGTCATCACAAATCATAAGAGTTACAACAAGATAGCTGAGGTATATGGATTTACTGCAGAGAAGATTCATGAATACATCGTGAGATTCAGTGGTGGAAAAAATAACTTGCAGACTTCAATAAAACACTACATTGACCAAAATGTGAATATTCGAAGTTTGTGCTACATTCCGGTTCAGTTGAACATGATTTGTCGTATTGTAAAAGAACGCATGCGAAACAAACACAATACAAAATTACCTGAAACATTGACGGAGTTGTTTGTTGCTAGTGTCGGAAACGTTCTCGTAAATCACCATCCCGCTTTCAAAGAACAGCCTGTGGACAAAATGGTGGACGTGTTTGTAAAACTCAGCGATTCACTTCTTCGTCATACAAAGCTGGCCCGGTATGGAATGAAACAAGTTCCAATTAAAATCACGTTTTCAAAGAAAGACATTGAAAGGTTTACGTTGGAGAATATCACTACGCAATGCGGTCTTGTGACTAAATCGAGAGAACAAGGCGCTGATATGTTTATGCCTGCTATTTCTTCAGTGTACTATTTCCAACACATCACATTACAAGAATTCCTGGCAGCTGTGGGACTACTAACCAGCATCGAACAAGTCAATACTACGATGAGCAAAGCTTCCGAAACACAGTTCGATCTCGTGGTTATGTTTATAGCAGGCCTGCTGGGCAACAGTAGAACCCACACATTCCTTGATTCGTTGCAGCTGAAGCCCAATGTGTCTCTGGATGACCTCATAACACTAGTTGTTGACCGTGAACGCAAAAAGGAAGAAATCATACAAGACGCCGTGGGCCGATCTATTGCGCACAGAGCAAGCACACTATTCCTTGTGATGATACTCTATGAATCTCGCCAGGTTGAACTATGGCGCCACGTGTCAGATTATGTATTGAAAGGCAACAGGGAGCTGGATCTACAACAGCAGCACATCAGCCCTGCTGAAATGAATGCGTTGGTGTATGTGCTACCAACAACTGGTATAACATCACTGCTGTGAGTATTCAACTTTCGTATCGTGTGTGTGATTGCGTGTTTGCGTGCGTATATGCGTATGTGTATGTTGTCATGTGTGGTAAACTTGTCGGCGCATGAACTATTGAATGATTAAAGCCGACTTTCCGCACATCGATCACGGTTGGGGTTATGTTTATTTGTAATACAATTCTAATGACCGAATTTCGAACAATAACTAATATAGCATTGATAACAGGCTGTCGAAATTGCATTATAATATGTTATAATATATAACAAGATACATCGGAAATGGCTGTTCGCAATTTCGTTCCAGAGACGTACTCAGAGGGTTTTTTAGTTGCCCTGAACCCCCAATTCCATATTTTTGTACTCCAAATGCTACACAACAACCACCCCACTTGGCTAGTCTCCTGCATATTTGAAATATCCCTATGCAGCTCTAATCATCTATTTCACAATAACATTTTGTTCATAAAATAAGCTTAACTTAGGGAAACGTGCGCTCTCTATTGCTGCCCTAGGGTCTTGGATGAACTCCCCATCATTTTGAAATCTTCTAAAACTATATAGCTATCTGCTGGAGAAAACTCAAGACATATTCATTCCAAAAAATATTCAAGAAAAACGGGTTAGGTTAACCACATATCTGAAGAAGTACACCGATCCAGATTGCTGGGGAGGTCATTTACTAAAGAACGGCGTTCCATACTCTGCCACAGTTAACGTATATACGCGTTGCATGCATCCGTAACTGATGAGGTTTCCCGAATTACGCATAGTTGCCCACCAAGGAAATGAAAAGGCTGACAGTTGCTCAACCTGTGTATATTTTATTTGATGTACTACAAAGGTCAAACCGATACTGCAGTGAGAATTACCTGGCGATTGTTCATTTCTGACCTAGCCATGAAAACGACCACCTAGATCCGCCAAACTTCTCATTACATGTCTACCATACACATGCCTGATTGTCCCGTGGTCACGAAACTACACTTAGTCCTTCTCCCATATAACGATCAATATTTTAAAAAGCTAAACGCACGTATCAGCTTCATGGAAAGTCCATATGGCATCGCTACTAAATTTGCCAATAACTAATTCATTTCGCGTAACATTATTAGTAAATTTTTATTTTGTTTTATTATCTTTATCAATGTTGTTTAAAACTCCATCCTCAACTGATTTAGCCTATCGCGAATCCAGTTCGTTAATGTCAATATATGTTTAAGTAACATTCACAGTCCGTTTGATTTTCTTTGCCGCGTATTTTTGTTGAAGTCGTCGACAACATTTTATTTAGTCGTTAAATCTGGAGATCTGGTAAGGCTCAACATACTGACTATCTAAAATGTTAAATACTTTGTGGATCAATGCCAATCACGGACGTGATTTCCATCCTCTTGCCGATCACATGACAAAGTTAAGACATTTGACCATGGGTGAAATTCGTGAGTTTTTAGTGTTTCCATTTTCACTTCAATTGATGTTTGATAAAAAATTAAGTAACTTAATAGGTTTTCTGATGATTTTCACAAAACTATACACAAACGTTGCAAAAACGAGTTAGCTTGTTGCAGTGGATACTATGTTTGATGTTTAAAAAAATTAATTTGAAATGAGACTAGCAAAACAATTGAATTGAGGGTGGACCTTCAAAACCCCGTGTTGCATTTAATGTGTATTACTTAATGTGTATTATTGGATATTGGTACCGTTAATTATGGTAGCCATGCCTTTCCAACGTTTGTGAATCTCATGCATTGCGATGCACGTCATTTAGTTTAAGTGTTGAAAATTCATCCGTAATTCCTATTGTTTTTATTTTTTACACAAAATAATTTATACACAGGGTGATCAAATGCTCACATATTCATCTCAACGATGGGCATTTCTGGTGAGCAACTGTCCGAGGAGTAACTGTTTGTGTACCGTTTGCCTGACGCCATCTTCGACTAGTTCAACTAAGGAACATAAAATAAATGTGTTGACATTGTAGACAGTAGTTTTAGAAGTAGCCTTAAAACGATCCATGGGTTGTTGATAAGGTCAGCCAATTGATTATTTGTCAATCACTTATCAATTATATGTTGTGTTGATAATGCGTTGGATTACCACCCTTTGAAATTAGTTGTTTGAAGTTGGCCATACGCGTCCGAGGTGAATACAGGGGTTTTCATCGGTATATGGATGGATGTGTTACCATAATAATCAAACCGAATTTCATAAATTTGTGTTAGGCCAACGCCGCACACGATCCCTTGAAATCAATCATAAACGAATAAGTAAACATACAAAATTAAAACGTTCTTGACCTTGCGACAGTTTCCTAAGCTAGACCTGTGCGTGTGTGTGTATAGCTAAAACATATTATGCTGGTACCTACTTCGGACTCCCCAGCTTGACGGTGCCTTTGGCAACCGTTTGAAAAACCCCATATAAAAATCCTGGTAACGTCCCTGCGTTCACTAGGAGCTATCAGGCCTTGGCATTTATATATTTAAGGGGCACCAAGGCCAGTAGGCAGGGCACCAAGGCCAGAAGAAAATGCCATATTATCACAAATGCTTTAATACAATGAATATATTGGTAAATTAGTGTTGTTGTGCCGACAGCGTTGCCGTCTGCCAACGACGTTGTCGTTAGTCGACGACATTGCCGTCTGCCAACGACGTTGTGGTTAGTCGACGACATTGCCGTCTGCCGACGATATTGCCTTCAACCGAAGATGTTGCAATTGAAATGGAGCATATTATAAAGCATGGAAAGTTTGTTCGTGAACCATTGTTAAGTTTCCGAGGCGCTAAATTGCCGCCAAATATTCGAGGCCTGCCACTTGTTTTGATCTTACCGTGGGGCTAGCAACAGTCCGCATGATGTCCTGTGGAGTTATGCTAGCCAGCCTGTGTAGTCTAGTGCGCGTTTCATGTTGTTTGTATGCGTTATTCATGTCTGTACTGCAGATGCGCATTCGGCAATTGAATAGCAGAGAAAAAGGCCACAGGATCTTAGATGATCATACACACTACTCTTAAGATAAAACCTCGTAAATATGTTAAAATAAAATATATTAAATACACAGGCAATGCAAAAAGCTAAATATGAAATGAAGGAAATTCACCAAACAATTTATTAAAGCTCAAGTGCTGACCAAAACTTATATTACGACATAATATATGAAGATATTATACATGCAAAAAACAAATTAGTAAAATACAATAAATACAAACCTTAACAAATCAACTTGAATCATGCAAGATTTACTACAATAAATTTTTTATTAAGATTAACTTGATCAACCTTAAAGTTAACAAATGCCAATTCACCAAATTAGTCACAGCATTTTAAACCTTAAAACATATAACAAGATGTTAAAAAACTGTTAGTGATGCCAAACGTATATACTTTGAATCATGTTTAAATTGGGTTAGAAATGATACAAATTACGGGCGTATATCAAATATGAAAGCAACAAAGATCATGGTTAATATCTAAGTAAACATATAAACTCCGTTTTTAAATTGATGAACAAATGTAAATAAAACTATACATAATCGTATAACATAAACATCTGTAGATCTTCTAAATTGATAAACAATAATTGAACTTTCAATAACTAAATATTTAACTGTCTTAATTAATCAAGCGTTAAACACCGAAATATTCGTTGACAAAACTTACAAAGCAACATCAATATTTATGAAAGATTATCCTACATTATTTAAACCCTATATACTCATTTCTCTTCTTCGAACGATTTCAAAAGTATTAGAAAAGTAATCTTTATTTAAATTTTTCTGCATTGCTTAAAGTAGCTATGAAAAAATCCAGTGCACAAACTACGGACCGAAACGGGTGGACACATGTTTTTCTTGTTAGTTTTATATGTCGCATACCGATACATGCAAATTAATTTAAACTCAATTGCAGATGATGTGGATTGTATAAATGATTTACTTGTGATGGACAAAATATTTTTTGTTAGCATGTGTTCAATGTTTCAAAGTAAAAAGTAGACAACCCATTTTCGACGATTTTGACATCAATTTGCCATGACAGAGAATAAAAAAGGAATCAGTGTGAGATTGTTTATTTTTGCCCTAGTAAATCTACCAGGGATCAATACAGTATGTTCAACAGACAGTTGGAAAGCACTATTTGTTTTCCCAAAACACCAAGCAGACAGGAACAAAATCGTATATTGACGATTATCCGTGGAATGGCTGTCTATCAAAAACACAACGCCAACGTATGCTGCAATTTTTTGTTGCTATGCATGTACCACTTTTGCGATGTAGTAATGCTTTTTAGTTACGTGTGTACTACCTTTAGTTATGTAGTAACGCTTTCATCTATGTACTTTACCTCAATTAGCTACGTATATCAAACTTTTCGTTATGTATGCACCACTTTTGCTGTCTGGTAAAGCTTTTTAGCTATTTAGTAAAGCTTTCAGCTATGTATTTTATCACTTTTAACTATACGTGTACTAACTTTGCTCTGTAGTAACGCTTTCATCGATGTATTTTACCTTACGTTAACAAAAAAAGCATCGATTGTCGAGAACTTTGACGTTCACATATCGCATCTTTTCACTCACTTTCGCTTGGCAGGTGCCGTTTTGAACTCGTCCCACAACATACGGGTCACGGAATTGTTTCTTCAAATGGGAGCGCCGTTGGCTAGGCACTGAGAAAGCCCATAGAAACGCGTTTCACAACCAATGACGTACATGATTACAATACAAAGAGGTCGACCGCAGTATCATTATTTCCCAACGATGTCAAAGTTAAAAATGTATAGTGTTATAGATCGACGGCATTCGCTATTCTTCTGCCGACAACATTCGCCGAATTCCGACCGCGTACGCTAAGCCTACGACTAAGTTAAAAAAATTATATTATGAAAAAATATCATCGTCTAAAAAGAAAAACGTTCTTTTATTTTTATTTCACCCGTCTTCGTCAGATTTTTGT
>OY759268.1:41997683-42057683 GCA_963662155.1 Lamellibrachia columna
AACTTGCACTAACGTACATACGCACGTACGCTAATACACACACATGCATACACATGCACGCACGCACGCTCACACACACACTCACACAGAAACACAAACACATATTGTCATACAAGGATACCTTGTCACACAAACACTCTTTGTCGCACACTCGCACCCGCACGCGCACGCGCAACCATTTGCTTAACATGAAAAATTTCAATACTGCTAATTATATATTTAAAACATGCGTAACGACGGGTGTTTCGCCAGTCGTCTGCGTCAACAAAAACATACCTGCGATCACGAAAACTGCTCCATAGAGTAGACAGCCTCACACACACACGCACACGCACACGCACACGCACACGCACACGCACACACACGCGCGCGCGCGCACACACACACACACACACACACACACACACACGCACACACACGCACACGCACACACACACGTCACGTGATGTACTGTTCTGATCACAGGTTAAGCTTCAACGCCATCGGAGACAACGCCGCCATCACACTGACGCTAGTCGCACTAAGCCAGCCAAGCCTTCGGATACTCGAGTAGGATGTTAAGTTCTATAATTATATAAAAGACATTTTTCTCCTAACACCGGGTAATTACCCAGCATCATGTCTTATGGCACTAAGGCACTATGTCTACCACAAGTGACCCCCGCCCCGAGTTTCTGTCACCAGTTTTGTCATACACAAAAGTATCACTTTGTTTCTGTTGACAACCTTGCTGCCCTCCGGAAAGTTCTTTCTAGAAAACCTGTCAAACTGTCGCTGCGTTTAATGTCACCATATATAACTTAGCGGAACTGTTTATTGATTCGAACATGTTCTGAATATATACAGCAATGTAATTTTTAAGAGAATATATTAACTTATTTAAATTTAGTAAACATTAAACCTATGAAACCTATGAAATTTGCTGGTGACGTGCAAGAGTTTTCACAACAAACTTTCCACTGATCACAATAAACATCCTCTGATATGACTAAAATTAAGAACTGGGTGTGAAAGATGCACAATTCAAAGACATCACTCTTCGGGGGTGAATTGTACTACGGTGTTGAACTGTCCCAAGGGAGACATTATGTAACACTCACTACTGTTTGTTGCAGGCTCAACAGCAACTGGTTGACCGAGGACGCAATCTACACTATTAGGCTGGTGTTGCGCCCATATAGATTCCGGACGGTGCTACCATTGTGAGTAGCGGAACAGTTCGTCGATACTGTTACCACGTGTGACATATCGCCGTAGGTTGACACAAGTAGTGAGTGAGAGAGAGAGAGAGAGAGAGAGAGAGAGAGAGAGAGAGAGAGAGAGAGAGACAGAGACAGAGACAGAGACAGAGACAGAGAGAGACACAGAGAAGGAGACGAAATAGACGAAGACAGAGACTCAGAGAGAGACAGTGAGAGGCAGATAGATACACAGAGAGACAAAGAGAGGCAAAGAGAGACAGTGAAACAGAGATACATAGAGGGACAATGAGACATGGAGACAGAGAGAGAGAGAGAGAGAGAGAGAGAGAGAGAGAGAGAGAGAGAGAGAGAGAGAGAGAGAGAGAGTGGAAACAGAAAGACAGAAAGACAGAGAGACATACATACATACATACGTAAAGGCAGACTGAGAGAGGCAGAGAGAGAGAGAGAGAGAGAGGGAGAGAGAGAGAGAGAGAGAGAGAGAGAGAGAGTGAGAAACAGGGAGAGACAGTGAGAGTAACATAGAGATACAGAGAGAGATAAATATAGACAAAGAGAGACAGAGATACAGAGGGGGACAGACTAACAGATAGAGAGACAGAGAGTGGGAGAGATACAGACAGACAGACAGAAAGGCAAATAGACAGACAGAAAGAGTGAGAGACAGATAACCGAGAGACAGAGAGAGAGAGAGGGGGAGATATATATATATATATATATATATATATATATAAAGAGAGAGAGACAGACAGACAGACAGACAGACAGACAGACAGAGACATAGAGGTTACAGTTTATGTAGAAGTCGTCGTGTCCTGTTGTAGGTTGGACTGGCAGCACCCGATAGGGGAGGAAGCGAAACTGTTTGGCGGTATGGAGCAGTGGCAGCGTATGGTGGACATGCTACATTTGGCCCTGTACCGCCTCCAGGGCCGCCCCCAGTTTGAAAGGGATCTAGTCTGGAAATATGACGTAGACCAAATAAAATCAATTCTACCAATGGTACAAGACGCCATACGTGATACCGTGGATGAGCGTGACAGCCCCTCTGACGCGAGTCTTGCCAGCTTGCGATTTATGGCTGGAGAGAGACATATTGATCTCATCGAGTGGTACCAGGGCATGTATGACCAGGCACAGGGGGCTTTGTCTAATATCGAGGGCCTCCCCCAGGCTGAGAGGAGCAGTGAATGGTTCAAGAAGGTAGTCTACGCACGACGGGAGGTAGAGCTGAAAGAAGGCTGGCTCCGTCGGGCAAAGAGAAAGAGAGACAGTAAGCCGTGATTTGGTTCCACTTTCACATGTAAACATCTACTGCATTCAAACATCTACCTCTTGTCACACCTCACACGTGGTGACAACTTTATCGGATGACAAATTATATATTTGTCTATCACATAATCACACACTCAAAACACTGTCACTGGGGCTAACACATTCGTTTCAAGGCGGTAGACATAACATGTCATTGTGTTACAGGTGTGCTTTGGTACAATATTGTCCTCCATGACTGACACTAACTGATTATGGGTAATCATGAACTAAATTGGCCTAATTTATTTACGCCGGTGAACGACATTTTTGCCTCAATTTGTCTGTGCAAATGCATTCAATCAATCATTCAGCATCATTCCACGTACACAAAAAGCATACACTCATTAAGAATATTGGGTTTTTACGCACTTTTGCGATCCAAGTAGCGCTGCACATGGCATCCGTGGTGAGCAAAAATGTAATCCGCTCGCGCTCACTGAAGAAGACGCTGATGCAGACCGATAAAGTGCGCAAAAACAATTATGTTTAAAGAATATGTGTTTTTTTGTACGTGGAATTGTGTGGAATAATTGACTGAATGCATCGGCATAGAGCAAATGAGGCAAAAATGTCGTTCAGCGGCGGAAGTAATTTAGGCCAATCTAGTTTATGATTACCCTGATTATGTACATTTTATGTTGTGAGACTTTTCATTTATGCGCGCTAAAAACATAAAATGTCCAAAACAATTGTGTTTCTGGTCCACATTAATTTATACCACCACTGGCAATTTGAAGCAATGAGACTGACTACAGGTTTGGACATACGGTGAATGAAGTCTTCCAATTCGACTATCATGTCTATCGAGAGACTGATGACAAGTCTGGGCATACTGTGAATGAAGTCTTCCAATTCGACTATCATGTCTATCGAGAGACTGATGACAAGTCTGGGCATACTGTGAATGAAGTCTTCCAATTCGACTATCATGTCTATCGAGAGACTGTGACGACAGGTCTGGGCATGCTGTGAATGATGTCGTCCTAGTCGCCTCTCATGACAATAAAAAAATGTGACGACAAGTCTGGGCATACATGTATAATGAGTGAATGTGATATTTCAAGAAAACAGTCGCCATGGCAATGTAACGGTGATAATTACATGCCACTGGTTGGAACGGTGTAGATGTGTAATTGGACACTTCCAATTCATTGACAAGGTGCACATAGTACATTACTGCAACGGAAGTTGTACCAAGCCATTGTGCATTAACAGTTTCATGCCATAGACATTCGTGCCATAGACATTCGGTGCAATGTCCTGTTTAATACACTTTGTTGTCCATACATTGCGTATACAAATACAATGAGTGAACGTGACATCACAAGAAAACATTCGTCAAAGTAAGTTGACGGTGATACTGCTTTGAATTCTATCAGTGTATACCGGGGCACTTCCAATATGTTGACACAGTGTGTATTGGTGCAACTGATGTTGTAGAAAGACATTGCGCATTGGCACTTTCATGCCATAGACATTCAGAGCAATGACATGTTTGGTGCACTTAGATGCACAGGCATTGCGCAACGTGTGTATGTAATGTCACAAGAAAATAATCACCGTAATAACTTGATGATGATAGTGCTTTGAACGTTACTATCGTATACATGAACACTTCCATTCCGTCGACAAACTCTACATTGATGCAAATGATATACCGAGACATGTACGATGTGTGTATATTACAGCCTTGACAGTAGTGTGACAGTGAGTTATATTTACCACCATTGTATTTACGCTAAACGGGAGCAAAATAAATGTACATAATTTTATATGTTTATGCAATTATTGTGTAGATAGTATGCGCACAAAGTCTATCCAGAATGCACAGCGTGTTCGATGTCAGAAGACGCGAAATATGATCGCCGCTTCCAGTTCAACTGTAAATAGCATCGGACCGAGGCCATCGGCTTGTGGCTTGTCGATCGTAGTCGTGAACGCGTGATAGTCGGCCGTTGACAGACGCGGCTCGAGCGACGTGTCAGCGAGATGGAAGCTGATCATCAACAGTTCAGACTCTCCGAATTTCGAAAGTGTGACTAGCAGTTTGCCCCCGACGGATGGTGTCGAAGGCGCGGCTCAGATCGATGCTGGGAACCTCGACAGATATGCACTGACGCTGTATGCACCCAGCGGTGCCTAAAGGCTGCATCTGCCTTGCTGCGTCCGCGTCGGAATCCAGATTGCGACAGCGATTCTAGACAGAACGGCGAGTGACACTGTCTATGGAAGTGCCGACAGTAGAACTATCGGAGGTAGACTCGTCAAGGGACTAATCTGTTTGTCCGGCTTCAGCGGCATAGTCAACGTATTAAAATGCGCATGTCCTATAAAGTTGATATGTCCAAAGTGATTTACAATGTTACGATGATTGTACTAAGCTGTTGCCAGGACGCGTGGTTTGCCAACTGTCTACTTTCGTTGTAAATGCTAATAGTAGCTACCGGCATGTGTTTGATCGCTAGACGGCGTCAGTGTATCAACGCAGTGCTTCGCGGGATCGGTGTTTCGACGGAAGTACAACTTGTACTTAAATTAGAGAGTCGAAATGAATTAGTGTCAGCAAAGAATACATCGTACCAACAATAAGACTTACTGATATTAAACAGAAATCACAATGCTAGCTCCCATCGGCTGATCTGACGTTTGAATAACTTAGCACTCGATTGACCATGCTTTCAGCGCACGACAAAAGATTCGCTCAAATTACATGATTTATTTCCGTCCAAAAATTCACGCGATTTCACTTTTATATTAGTGTTTATTATGCAAAAGATGCACCGCGGGTTATTCCGGGTAGCCTGTATTAATTTGATAAATGTACTAAAAATACGTCTTGTACTCCAAACATACTAGTAAAACACTACCGACATTGCAACAAATGTAATGATTGTATATAGAGCATTAAAGTATATCTTCTTTTTCAGCCTAGGTTTGTCCAAAATAAACAAATATTTGAAAATATCTACTACTAATTAACTGTATGAATTCCTTTAATACGTAGATGCTGTTTAAATGACAACATGTTCTGTAATTAACTGCGACACCTGTCATCTTCGATATTTGTTGCTACACCTCTCGATTGCCTTGTCTTATAAGGTGAAAATGCGAACAAATATTCCTCGTATTTTGATAACATGACTGACAATGAGCTCGTAGACTCTCCATTATGTTCTGCTTGGCCAGGAGAACTTACGGCCAGCAATACTTGATTGGGCCAATGATGGCTGAGGAACAAGATACATTGGAAGTTCATTTGTCCAATCAGTTTAGCTAACAAAAATACAATGATCAGTTGCCTCTACCAGGAGATCGTAGAAGTATTTTTGTAGAAAAGGGGCTACGTATGTGGACATTAATTTTACAAGGTTCCGTAAATGACTTTGTAAAAATACTGTAACATGCCGACCATTTCCGACTAATGGAGTGTAGTGACGACGGCTTTCGCTGACTACAACATACGTGACTTTGTTAAAGATATTACAGGAAACACATTGAATGAAAATGGTTTGTTCGTTTCCATTCGTTATATCCAATTCGGAAAATTAAGTGACCTATTACGTGCTATCAAACGCTTTCCAATACGACCATCATTCCGGTGAGGTCATTATTCTATATGACAGGTGGCGCCACTGTCTTATGGCTTTTTCCACTGCCTGTCTTGATCGTGAGATTGTTTCCAGCAAAGATACATGTGTTGTGTTTATTGTCATTCCAGTTAATCCAATGATTGTTCCTTATTATGTTATTTAATATAGGTGGCGCCACTGTTTTCGCATTAGTTTTATAATTTAGCTGAACTGTTCTTGTTCACTTTATCATATGTATATCTTGATATATTCCAAACACAAACAGACACAAAATATGTCATGTTGTCGGAAAAGTTTTATTTGGCTCGCAAACGTCAGGGTTTCGTTTCAGGTAAGGCTTTGCTCCAGTTCAGAGGTTCGCTCCAGATCAGGGGTTCACTCCGTGTCAGGGGTTCGCTCCACCACCTAAGATGTCCAACTTGACATCACCAAAGCAGACAGATTTGCGTTAGTATTTGCGTTGTGTATGTAAATTACTCGAAACATTAATTAGAGACCACATGGTGGAATTCCTTGTGAAACATAAATTAATAAATACATCTCAACATGGGTTCCTAAAAGCAAAGTCATGTCTAACCAATCTCTTATGTTTTTTGGAAGAAATTACAAAGTGGGTAGATGACGGGTCACCAGTGGATGTTGTCTACTTAGATTTTCAGAAAGCGTTCGATAAAGTGACACATCAAAGATTGTTACTTAAACTAAAAGCCCGTGGTAATGATGTAATCAACTAGATAGAAAAGTGGCTTACACACAGAAGACAGAGAGTAATAGTAGATGGTGAGATTTCAAACTGGAAATTGGTTTTGAATGGGGTACCACAGGGATCAGTATTAGGCCCTATACTGTTTTTAATATATATAAATGATTTGGAAGATGACATATCTAGCAAAGTACTCAAATTTGCAGATGCCACAAAAGTATTCAGAAATGTTACTAATGATACAGATAAACAAAGTTTACAAGATGATCTAGATAAATTAGTTAAATGATCAGAAAAATGGCTAATGTTATTCAATTTTGGGAAGTGTAAATGTATACACATAGGCCATGGAAACATGGACGAAGAATATAAAATGGGGGATGCTGTACTAGGTAGAACCACACAAGAAAAGAACTTAGGAGTAACATTCAGTGCTGACATGAAAGTTTCAGAGCAATGTGGGATTGCCGCTTCGAAAGGAAATCAATTTTTAGGGCTAATTAGGAGAACTATCATGTATAAGGAGAAACAGCTAAATGTACCCCTGTACAAAGCAATAGTTAGAACACATTTGGAATATTGTATTCAAGCATGGAGGCCGTATCGTAAAAAGGACATAGACAACCTAGAAATAATACAACGAAGAGCAACTAAAATGATTCCAGAATTGAGAGACCTTAGTTACGAAAGTCGCTTATTACAATGTGGTTTGACAACACTAGAGACCAGGAGACTAAGAGAAGACCAAATAGAAGTGTTTAAAATAGTGAACGGTTATGAGGATGTTGATATGAATATGTTCTTCAAACCTAAAGAAGGCAGTAGAACCAGAGGACACAAAGCAGCATTAGTTAAGGAGCAGTGTAGGTTGGACATGAAAAAGTACTCTTTCTCACAGAGAGTGATAAATGAATGGAACAAACTGCCAAATGATTGTGTTAATGTTAGTAGTGTGAATATGTTTAAAAATAGAATTGACAGATATTTGATAAGGGCAGGCTACACATAGATGAGAAAATTGTTGGACTCTCGATAAGCCAATGGCTTCCTTGTCCACTTGCCATCTGGAACTTGTTGTTTGGGATGGCAATCTTGTTAAATCTTGTTAAATCTAGATGAAGTGAAATATGTTGTATGTTCACATCAACCGTAACCGACGTGTCCCAGTAATGTTCCATATTGTGTACCAAATTATATATATTATATACCAAAATATACCGCCAGATTCGTCGATTGACTGGCTTGCAATATGTAACTGTCGATTCTATGGGCACAACAGAAGACACGCTGGCAAGGACTGCTTGTGATTGACACCCTTACAACCATCCTGGCCAAGGGGTTAAGGAAGGAAGCTATCGAGTGAAGTCAACGACGCGATTTACACAGAACATTTCCTTGCCTCATCATCACCACGTGAACAAATCGTGACTACAATGAAGAATGCAGTCTCATTCAGCACATTAGGCACACCTCGTATATCAAATTGCGATTTTTCGACATTCACCACTTTTATTAATCCATTTGTTGTTTTGGATTTTATCAAACAAACGAGCTCTCCATCAGATGGATGACATAGTCACAGCTACGAAGAATAATATACAAATAATTAACGGAAAATATGCTAAAACTCACTGCAGAGGTATGCTGCACCCATGTTACAAGTCAGCTATGTCTTGTATCGATTAACTCAAACCCTATTTACAGCATTCATACAAAAACACATTTGACACGTGATCCTGTGTTGTGTGCACCTACTACCAGGCTACTGCAATAGCTGCTATTCTACACATAATTTGACAATTTAGAGAATTTGTCGGGGTGAATTTAAAACTCTGGATGTGTGACGCAACTCTAAACATTAATAATATTAGACACGTAAAGTCGTCCTGCGATTATTGAGCGTGTAAAAAGCTATCGTGCATCAATACCAAAGCGTTGTACGGTGCTAAACCACTATCAAGCAGTGTTCTACGTTGACATGTTGAGACAATCTCCTAACTTGAGACAATCTCCTAACTTGCACGCATACTGGACTGTTTAAAGCTTATTATCTCATTAACGTGTTAATAATATGTGTAAGTTTGAATAAGTGTAAGAGTGAGTGAATGAATGAGTGAGTGAGTTTGAGTTAGTTAATAAATGGATGAGGGTGAATGTGTGTGTGTATGTATCACGGAAAGTGTGACAAATGCTTATTTTATCTGATATGTTGTCTTTGGAAGAACTAATGTTTAGGTTATCTGATCTACTTTAAATAGCACACCAATTGTTTATTTTATATAAGCTGCTCTCCACAGTATATTAAATGTTTCTTTTATCGAATATGTTCCCAAAAGTACAAAACATTTTTATTTTACCTGCACTGCTCTCTTGAGTGCCTATGTTAAGCCTAATATATATTTTCTGATCTGCTCTCTGAACGTATATAGTAGGCCTACTGTTTATTTTCTGATTCGCTCTTTGAGTGTTCATGGTAGGCCTTATGTTTATTTTGTGATATGCTCTTTGAGTGTTCATAGCAGGCCTAATGTTTAATTCCTGATCTGCTCCCTGAGTGTCTATAGTAAGCTTAATATTTATTTTCTGATCTACTCCCTGAGAGTATATAATAGACGGAATGTTTGTTTATGTGATCAGCTCTGAATGTCTATAGTAGACATACTGTTTCTGTTATGGAATATGCGAAAATGCGACTCTCTATACACCTTTAAAAGACTCTTGAAAACTCTCTTGCTTAAACGCGTATATTATGATTCGACTTTTAGTGCTATGTTCTATGAACTTGGATTTGCTATTTTTATGTTTTTATTTATTTATCTATTTATTTAATTTTAATCGTGACTGTCTTTAACTATGTTTGTGTCAGCGCCTTTGAACAGGGTCACCTGGATCCATGGCGCCCTAAAAGTGCTCTAATTACTATTGTTATTATTATTATTATTATTATTATTATTACATATTCTCTGTAGTAGACCAACTGTTTATTTATCTGATTTGTTCTATGAGTCACTAGAATAGACATACTGTTTATTTTATCAGATTTGTATATCAAATATTTCTTTTGTCGAATATTTCTTTTATGGAATATGTTCCCTAAAGTAGATTAAACGTTTATTTTATGATAAGCTCTCGGAAGTGTCTATAGCAGATATAATATTTATTTATGTGATCTGCTCTCTACAATAGAAGTATTTCCGTAGATGCGGCATTTCGTCCATCACGCAGTGTGGCTGCGTGCCGTATTTGTTAGTTCTACTGATGTCCGTCTCTTCTGCATGGAATTTATTTTCTTTCTGACTATATGACAACGTTCCTTCTTAGTGGCCATATCCGGGCTTTGTGGCAATGGTCACCTGGTACATGACGTCACTGGCCATATTGTCGGACAATTCGGGGAGGCGACCGTCGGCGTCTTTCGACCTTTTGAACTTCAAGATGGTCTCATTTGGTCTATACCTAAAACCACACAATGTGTCAAGTTTTCATGTTTCATGTACACAACTAGTCAACAAAATGTCATTACATTTCCCTCACCAAAATGGGTTTTGAAAGCGATTAAAACTCCCACCTCGATTGATTTAGACCGTCGGGAATCAGGTTCGCTGAACTTCGAATGTGTAGTGTGTGAATATTTGAAGTATGAGCAACACGAGCACTGTGACCTTGCTCGTTAGATCGGGTAGCTCGTAAAAGTGTGAATGTGTAGTTTGTGAATAATTGAAGTAGGAGCAACACGAACAATATGGCCTTACTCGTTAAATCGGCTAACTCGTGAAGGTGACAGTAGCCGCATTTTATAGCATTTTGAGCCTAGTTTCCGCTGAATTTTGATCGGATCCGAACACAAATATTGTAGCAGTTTCTCCGATGATTTCGTAAAGAAACACAATAAATTCCCCTTGGAGTGAATACAATTATTATTACAACCATTATATCAATACATTTCGCGCACGTATATTTTATTTCAAAAGTCAGGAGTATAGCAATTTGAATTGTGGTTAATTTCCAAAGTATTAATTGACTAACGACATTACGTTTTTGTGGCAATTATAATGTGTCCACCATAGATATGCGGGCGAATTAGGGGCCATTCCAAAATTACGTAGTACCAGAGGGGTTGGCTATATGCATATATTGTATATTACAATATTGTAACACTACCGAGACATATTTCGCTCTAAAAGCTAAATGCACTATTTTTATCGGTACATAAATCAGTTAGAAATCAACCATGGTTGATTACTGACAAACGAATTCGATTGATGGAAGATAAATTCACGCACTGTTCACGTGAGATTGATGTAAAGGCACTCGCGGCGCACTCGTGTATCACAGTATCTTTCTCAAACCTGCTCGGCTTTGCGGTGACGCTCTGGGCCAGGCCATTGATCAGGGATGTCTCGATCGGGGGGGGGGGGTTGTTGCTGAGTCTACTTAATAGTCCGGAGGCGGGGTTTCGTCAAGCGTTAGGGAGCGTTGCGTGGGTTGTCAAATATATATATATATATATTTATTTATTTATATGGATGTCCTTCATATGTATAGCAAAATCGCTACGCAAGTCGTTTATTGTAGGCATGTTTGGTAACTTGATAGGTTTGGCAATAGATCTGCATCGGGCGATCATTTACTTTCTGACCTAACCATGAAAACGCCCACATAGAACCGCCAAACTTCTCATATATCTACCACATGTATACACGTGACCAAAATTACACTTATTTTCTAACAATGATCATCAAACTTAACAAAAACTTAACACGTTTTTGCTTTATGCCCGATGCCATCAGCTTACTCGGTATAGCTATATAAACGGCTGTTCTTACCACACAGCAAGCGTCTGCCAGCGTCAGTTGTTCACATTTCTTCCTCTCTGTCTCCGTCAACGAGTTGATAGTTGCCACCAGAGTGACCGCTGCCTTGACCGCCATCTCATCGCCGACGTCCATCTTCGTCCAGGTGAGACATGCGCACCAATGCGGCTCGATGCCAGCGTGTGCGCATGTGCGGGTCTCGGGGATCTCCGACAGCAGACTGATGCCGCGCTGCGGGGAAAATGAAATAACTTAGTTCGTATTTATTCGCTAGATAGCGGGATGAGAACTAATACGCTGAGCTGGAGTAATAACTTGATGACATTATGTGAAGACAACGATTATGATGATGATTATGATGACACATATGTCGTGATGCACTGATCGACTCATATCCTTTGTTTGTGCTTCCGGCGTTTCATTGCTCTAACTTGAAATATTCATGGGTTAGGTATTTCACTCAGCAGATTGAAACTACAACGCCGCTCTCGAATGTACCAGATATTATTTCTGGCAATCTCTTGGGCCGAGGACAAATACGGCCTCAGACCAACACAGTTCCAGACCTAAACGGTCCCAACCATGACAACTACAGTAACACGCAATTATGTCTCGTCCCTGGATTTGAAGCATGACTGACATATCTATGTCACTGCGCTCCTGTCTCGAGGAGTATAAGTATCTTATATATTTGTCAGTCGAAAGGACGTTGCCGCTTATTTGATATTAGCTTGACAAAAGACTACACAAACAGAGGATCACAGCTAAAGTGGGAGGCGGTAGGGAGTGTAGAGGTCGAGATCACCAGCTCTGTCAAGCACACTGAGTCATCGACAGGTTTTTTCCATTTCCCTGTGTGGGATCTTTTACTCTCCCTGGCATAGACACCAGATAGAAGGGACCAACAGCTTTTAGTGTCTCTTCCGAAAGATGCAGGCACAATTGGGTTAACGAAATTGCCAATGTTTCGAAACGGCAGCAGGTAGACTTGAACCCTGAACCTTGAACCCGGGTCCTCTCGACCGAGAGTCCGACGCTCTACCACACAGCCACTTCAACCAACAATTTCACCGCAGACAAGAGGATAAATTATTATATATTAGATATTTCGCAGCGTGTCCTGCTTCAACTTTTAATAACTCTAGTTATATGGTCCCCCATGCTGTAGGAACTAGCATCGAATACACATGTTTGTAGCTGGGTCTCAGGCCATTTCATAGTGTAGTGAAAATCCAGCCCCAAAATTAATATTTTTGTTGTAAGAAATTTGAACTATGTAGAGATGAAAACATTCTACCGTGAAATAGAATAATTCGTTACAGCTCCTGATCATTTTTACTGCACGAGACATGCTCATCACCCCAAGAAGAAAAACTACAAAATCGTCATCATTATATCGTGACTGCGGCGTCAGCTTTAGCAGCACTGGATGACAGTGTTCACATATAATATATGATTCATTGTAACTGGAAAAAATAATGGCTAATTCCTGAGGACCCGCATTTTGAAGCCGTGAGCCTGACACGCTGACAATTGTTCTGAACTCGTTTCCTATGTTAGCTTATCATTATTACATATATCTAGGATTTTAGTATTTGAGGTCTATGCTCTTAGCAAATATAAAGTCGGTGTTTAATATTTTGACAACAAATCCCGCTATGCGGCTAACTAAAGGCTTGTTGTAAAGGAAGGAAAGACAACTTGACGACGACAAGCATTAAACGCTGATTTATGTGGCTTTTGAACATCAGCAATCGGCTAACAATATAATTTCAGTAGGAATGTGCGTACCTTCTTTCAAGATAATAACAATTAATATGTAATTAAAAGGAGAGTGATATATTGTTTGTGCAATCAGTTACACAACATTCGCGGAGAAGGGGTGGAGAGACAGACAGACAGACAGACCGACATACGACTGTAATTACCTTGGACGGACTGACGGACTGAAGTGAACCGAGCGCCGTGGTCAGACATCAGGATCAGAAGGGTGTCGTCCAAATGGCCCCTACGGTTCATGTCCTTGAGGAAGTCGACGATATCATCGTCAGCCACTTGCAGATTATTGATCGAGTCATGCGACAGTTCGGATTGAAACAGGAAGCTGAACTTACGCGTGCGCACTGTGTACGTCCGGTAGAGATCGCTCGCGTAGTTCAAGAAGATAGAGTGACGCGGTAAAGAGCCGGTGCACAGTCGTCGGCTGTTACCGCCAAGTTTCTCGGCCTCGAGAAAGTAGGTCCGCATGTAGTGATCGACCGGCTGGTCCTTGAAGCCGAGCATGCGGTAGGTAAACGTTCCGATATTGCATCGGTCTTCCACATACTGTGTCACGTATCCGAGCTTCTTAAAGTCCTCCCAGATCCATGGGTGACCGTCAACAGGCTTCGCGTCTGCGTGACTGCGACGAGCCTCGGGTAGTTCCCATTCTGTCTTCCCCGTGAGGATCGGGAGCAGCGCTTGCGGCGTTCCGTCTCCAACGATGTTGTATCCATCCAGGACAACGGCGCCCAGAACGTCAACCAAGTAGTATTAGGTTCTGGGTAGACTACGCATCCACGTTAGACTCGACACGGAGTCGAATCCTATCATCAAAACGTTCAGATCGAGCGCCTTCTGGTCGTCCAGCGAGGGCGCCACTGCCGGATCCTGCCCGCGGGCTACACCTGCGTGGATGTTGTCGTATTCCTTATTATCGCTCGCCGTACACTTCACTTTGAAGAAGTCCTTCAATATTCGCGCGCCCGGCTTCATGTCAGTGACCGGGTCACCCCAGATGGTAGTGTAGTCGTCTTCTCCCCTGGTCAGCGGCGAGTAAACACAAAGTATTTCGCCCTGTCGCTTCACAGTCGCCGACGAGATCTGGAACGCTCGCTCATCTACGTGCACCCAGTTCTCTTCAGTCTGTGAACATTACAACGGGTCCGGCTTGTTGAACATCTCACGGAACGACGGCGGCCAAAGTTCCAACTCGGGGGGAACACATCGCTCACCGTGGAACTATTTCCGAGCCGCTACAGTCTGATATTCATCGGATGCTGGACAGCTGTTTTGTTAGCGGAACTGAAGAATGTTTCAATAGCGATGATTGCACATACAATACAAACCAGCTTTACACTTCGGCTGCGTCTTAATTGCCTATATATATATATATATATGTATATATATATATATATATATATATATATATATATATATATATATATATATATATATATATATATATATATATATATATATATATATATATATATATATATATTTATGTATATATATATATATATAAGGCCTGCTATCACGATCACGTTCCTGGACTCCGCTCAGCGCCCAATTCAGGGCGGGCCGCAACCTGAAGAGATGACTGCGACAGCCACGATTCTGCAAATGAAGGTTGACTTCCTGTAAATTCCCAGATAAGAACAATGTGCGTACATCACCAACGAGCAACACGGCCTTGCGAATTATGTCTAACAAGACGCAAAGTTGTCAATGGTAACTCGATCTCCCCTTGACTCGGAGATCGAATAACTCGCAATCAAGATTGACAAGGCTACAGTTGTCAACATATGCAAGCCCTCTCCAACAAGACTTACGGCAACATTGCTGCCACCATTTGGCAAACAGGGTATCTATGCTGGAGACTTCACTTGTGAATGGGGCTACCACACATGCAATGCAGACGGAGATACGCTCGTTAAACGGGCATCAGCCAACGATCTTTCCCTCTTGTTCGACTCTAAGGAACCAGTCGGCTTCCACTCGCTGCCCTGGAATTAGGATACTAACCCAGATCTTGCATTTGCACATGCTGGGGACTCGGGCATCCCTACACGACAAGTGTTGGAGAAGTTCCCTCGACCACAACACCGTCCATCATTGATCTCTTCACCGTGCCTCGCAACACCCTTAGCGTTTAAACATGTGAAGCGGCGTAACATCCACAAGGCAAACTGGGTAATCTTCCAACAAATGATCGGAGATGCCACCCGATGAGTACCACCGCCCGACACCACGGACACAAATAGTGCCTATATTCTGCGACATGCTCATCAACTAGGCAAAACTCACTATACCACGTAGAGATAAAGAACATGTAGATCCACACGATACTGAGTCTACGAACACGGTCACAGCACTACTAAATGCTCTAGGCGAGAAACGACGTCATAGATGGAACGAAAATGTTTCATCCATCGGCTTCACGCATTCTAGTCGCAAAGCGTGGCAATCACTTAACACACTGAGTGGCAGGTCAACATCAAAAGCTGGGAGGTCTCCAGTAACTGAGAACTGCATCGCAGCAAAGCTCATACAAAACGGTCGCTTCCCTAACCACGACCGTGACTTCAGCAAGATTGTATCAAAAGAAGTCACCGAGTTATCGAAGGCACACAACGTCAACACTGACCTATCGAGAGCCTTCTCACACGAGAAACTTAACATTGCCCTTAAAACACTAAAACATGGTAAAGCCCCAGGCCCAGACAACACACATCCTGGGTTTCTGATGCATTATAGCAACCTTACCAAATAATGGCTACGCACACTTGTCAACACATGCATATCAGAATGGCGGCTGCCAAATATCTGGCGAAGAGCCACTGTTATTTTCATCCTCAAACCCAACAAGCCAAACGATGAGCCCAACAGTTACAGGCCAATTTCACTTCTGTGCATTCCGTATGAGATAGCGGAACGCCTTGTCTACAATCGTGTTGGCCCTGCGATCGATCCACAACTCCCACAGGAACAAGCTGGATTCCAGCCTGGCCGGACCAACTTTGACCAAGTGTCCAAACTAACTAAATACCTAATGACATTGAGGAAGGTTTCAACGTAAACGTCAAGAGTGGTGCCGTATTTGTCGACCTCACCATTTAAAAAAAATATATTAATACTAATTTTATTAAAATGGCAACTATAGCAGTTGAATTATACAATTGGCACAGTAAAACAACCAATGATAGTAAATTAATTAAGACAAACAAAATATGACTTAAAATATGACAAATTTAAAAGGTGCATGTACATCATGTTTAAAGTTATGTTTGTAAATAAACAAGGTAAATATGAAGGACGTAATCATAAATTAAAACTTAAAACAGGCAATACTATAGTAAAATAAATTATATGGCCTACTACTATTACGTAAAAAGTAACTAATTTATAAATGAGTTCATAATTACTGCCAGTGTCTTAAAGCATATGGTATAGAAGAGTTTTGAAATCTTGCAGTTCTGCAACACAGCACACAGTAAGTCCTCGTGTTTCGAGTTGTATACGGAGTTTCCCGGAGGGGAGGCAGAAGATGGTGTAATTTCTGTGTAGGTTGTTGCATGCTTATGAATAGTGTTCTACATAACTTCTCCCTCCTGTCTGCCAGCGTTGGTAGATTGGCTGCGGTGATGGCTTCGGTGTACGACTTATCTTGGAAAATGAACCGCATTGCCCTTCTCTGGATGTATTCTATCTGTTTTGTTTGCGTTGGCACAGGAAAGATTTTAACAAGATTTAACAAGATTTGTCATCCAAGCCAAAGGCCCAGATGGCAAGTGGACAAGGAAGCCATTGGCTTATCGAGATGTCAGCTATTTGATGAAAAATTTGGAAGTCCGAGTGATACACGTTTCGTCATTAAAATGTGATGGTCGACTCGGTCAAACATTTTCCTGAAATCGACGAGAAGTATTCGTACTATGGTTCCAGGGGTCTCAACTGCGTATTTCCACTTGTGTACAAGCTCGACCAGTGCGTGTACGGATGATGTTCCTTTGATTGACCCATATTGCTGAGAATCAATGGTCCATGGTAATGTCCATTATCGACGTGCACATGAATTTCTCCAAAAACGTCGATAAACTGGCGTGAGATATATTGGGCGCAGGTCTTTATCAATTAGCGCTGGTGGTCGAATTTAGGCACTGGTCGAAATTCAGCGCATTTCCACAGGGCAGGCACGGTTCCTTCCCGTAGACTGCTGTTGAATATCGCGCAGACGGGAGGAGCGAGGATGGTGGCGTAGTCATGTAAGATCCAATTGGGTGTCTCGTCCGGGCCGGTTGCTTTGTGTGTTTTAATTCGTGATAGTGATATGGCTACTTCGTCGACGTTGATGATGTAAGCATCTGGGACCGTCGTGTCAGCTCCCAGAGGTAAAAACTCATCAACGGGTAAGAGTGGTAGGAAGTCACTGGTCACATACTCAAAGAAGTCACTTATTTCGTTTGCTAGAATACTGCCGTTTCCTGAACAGTGTGTGGTAGCAAGACCTTGTAGATTGTCACAGTTGACCTATTGACCTTAACCCCACACAGTGTCACCGCTGCTTATGACACTGTGTGGCGCCGAAGCCTCATTTTGAACCTGCCCCGGATACTTCCCAATCGGCATCTGGTGATATTTATTGGGGAGTTCATGTTAAACCGCAGTGTTGTCGTGAAAACAAGGGATGGCCATCCAAACAGACTGAGACGTATCAACAACGGTGTTCCACAAGTGTCCGTCCTCTCCCCTCTGCTCTTCAAAATATACATCGCTTACTTACCAGAAACAACAGCAAAGAAATACGGATATGCCGACGACCTTGCGTTGCTCAAAGTCGACCAAGAGTGGATCAACATTGACGAGACTCTCAGCCAAGACTTGTCCATTCTGGCAACTTGGCTGAAACAGTGGCGACTCAAACTGAATGAGGCCAAAACAGTGTCGACAGCCTTTCATCTGAACAACCGGGAAGCAAAACGTGAACTGTAAGTACTCATCAACGGCAGATGACTCATATTCCAGCCAGCACCAACCTACCTCGGAGAAACGTTCGACATGACACTGACGTACCGTGAACATTTGACCTGGATTACGGGGCAAGGTTACGACACGGAGTGCATTGATTCGTCGCCACGCTGGCACTGGATGGTGAGCGAGCGCACCTACACTGGGAACACCAACTGTGGCACTGGAGTACGCCACGACAGAGTATCCACACGCGTCTCGTGGACGTTGGTCTCAACACGGCCTTCCGAACTACAACAGGTGCCTCCGCCCTATTCCCGTTGATCAACTCCCAGTGCTGGCTGGTATCGCCCCACCAGCTCTGAGGCGGGAAGCAGCAACTCTGGCACTAGGCCGTCGCGCCTGCATGAGCGGCCACCTGCTGCACGACGCAATGCGAAGCGCAAAACTGAAGCGAGTGAAATCACGGAACTCGTTCGCCCACCACGCAAGGGTACTTACTGCCCTCATGCAGGAGTTGGCGGAACATTGGATACAGGCAAGACGGACCGAATCGTGGGCATCCACCACCACAACATTACATCAATTCATGCCCACACCTTCAACCATCGCAGCAGGTGCCGACCTCTCGCTCCGAGCCTGGACAAAGCTAAATCGTCTACGGTCTGGCATTGGGAGGATCGGGGCCTCCATGCTACTCTGGGGCTTGGTCGAAAGCGACCGCTGTGACTAGGCCAGTCAAAACGGCCGACCATGTCATAAGCGGACGCTGCCCTGTCTATCAACTATCCGGGGGCGTGCGAGGATTCGCGGAGCTGGACGCAATTACGCGCAAGTGGCTCGAGAAGACCGAACTTGATATATGACCCGTGACGACGGCATATGTAAGAAGAAGAAGGGTCAAGGCAATGGGTGCCAAAGATGATTCGTACTTCAACATATTCGAACCCTAACGCAAAGCGAAACTTAATAACATACGCATAACTGTAATATATGCATTTGTTTTTTGTTATGGAAAGTTAATGTGAGTAAATAAGTTAATTTGTTTATTTCAGTATTTACCAATAGGGTGGCTGCTACGAAAGATATAAAATTTGGTCTTATTGTTAGTCTCCCTGACTCAGTGAAATAAGTTTAACTGCAATTACCAAATGGTGAATGTGTAAATGTTAATGATACAGCTTTCTTTCAATAACACAGAAATACACTAATTAATGCCATGATTGTTTATCATGATATGTGATAACATACCAGAACAAAGTGATAAGATGATTCGTACCGGGCATTGTCATACCCGTATAGACGCACGCTAACATTTCATATCTCATACAGAGGTCTGTCGTGTTTTCTTTATGTTGCTTTTGAAGACCGCTTGTTTTCTCGTAGTTTGATGCATGATTATGCAGAGCGTATGTTGGTTGTAGCCACGTTGAATCAAAGCGGCGTTCATAAACAATCGTATACCCAAACAAAGCCGTAGGTGTGCATGAATACCCGTTGCCGGAGTCCTAGTGTGTTCGTGTTCTGTCATGTCTTTTATGTAATTCGAAGTATTCTGACCGAATTTTGTGGTGTGAAATAGGTATGTCGTCCTGTTCGAGATTATTTGGATAATATGGAATGTAGTTAATATTGAACTAAATATACAGACCTGCAATAAGTAAAACGTGAAGACATTTGATGGCCTGTGTACTCAGCATGGCGGAGTAATACATATGACTAGTGTATACGTGGCGTCGCTACGACGTCATATGTATTTTAAGCGGCGTGATAATACACGGATAGCTGCTTCCGGTAAGAGTCCCTGAATTGATTAAGTAATCGGCGCTGCGCTACAAATGTCTGATTCGTCGCTAGCTAATGTTTATACATGGCAATATGATCAACATATTCATTATTTGTCCTGTTAACAACATGTCAGTGTGTGGGACTTTTTTGATATTCGTCAACAATATGGCGGACGTACACCTGTCAACGGCGTGATCGTCCTACGTCGTTGATGTTGCTATGAAGTCGTTGTAGCGACCAAGCGTCTGGCAACACCACTGCTTCAACCTGCAACAACATTGCAAGGAGAATACAACTTTATTCTCGGCGTATATTGTCGATGAACATATTCAAGAGACAGTTATTGCAGCGCCCGTGAGGCTGTGTACTCTATGGAGCTGTTTTCCTGATCGCAGGTATGTTTATTATTGACGCTGACGACGGGCGAAACACCAGGTCGTTACGCATGTTTGAAATATATAATTAGTAGTATTGAAAATGTTAAATTGTTAAGCAAATGGTTGCGTGTGCGCTTGCGCGTATGCGTGCGCGTGTGTGTGTGCGCGTACGCGTACGCGTGTGGGACAATGAGTGTTTGGGTGACAAAGTATGTTTGTGTGACAGTGTGTTCTAGTAGCAGTGTGTGTTTGTATTCCTGTGTGCGTGTGGGTGTATGTGTTTTATGTGTTTGTGCACGAGTGCGCGTGTGTGCATGTATGCATGCGCACACACGTGTCCATTTGACATCGCAATATAATTAATATATCTGATATGACCCTTCCCGTATGGTTTTCGGAAGACGTTTATTAAGACTTCAACACAACAAACAATCAACTGCGTAGTTGGCACTGCATTGGCACGGTAGACCATAATTTACTAAGAAACTCGTCAATTTAAATTATATATGTCAAACATAGATAATGATCTGATATACTGTGTGCTAAGAGGCTACTCTGGCCGGCACACTATCGGAATAATGTATAACCGGCGGCTGTAAATGCAGTCGGACAACACAGTTGTAGCTCGTGTGTCGCTTCGCCGCATATTCTTTTGTCTCGTCGTTCCTTTGTGTTGTATCTGCTGTTGTTACGTCCCATCACTGGGGCGCCAATATACATGTCCCGACAACTCATATAATATTTCTGTATTGTGGGAGGGGATAACCTCCCACAATACCCTGCTTCCGTAATTTCATATCTTTCCTCCTTTGTCTTTAACTTGACAGTTATGCCTGACCGTGTATGTATTGAACTGAATCAGCTCAATTGAATACTGACATATATAAATCCAAATTGACCGGACTGTTGGTCACATTTTAGGAGTGGTCGTTGACGAAGAGGGTCATTGATACAGTGTATTCTGGCTGTTGATGAAAAATGGCCGGGAAGGAGGAATAATATCGGGTACATTCGAGGTAGTGTAGTTGTAGTTTCGATCTGTTGAATGAAATACCTAACCCATGAATATTTCAAGTTAGGGCGGTGAAACGCCAGAAGCACACACAAAGCATATGAGTCGATCAGTATAACACGATATTATGTATCTATTGTATTCGGAAATACAGCGTCCCTGGGTTTGAAGCATGACTTGACAGATCTATGTCACTTTGCTCCTGTCACGAGGATAACTTATCTACATACATTTGTCAGTCAAACGGAAGTTGCCGCTTTGATGTCCTTGACAAGAGACTACACAAACAGTTGATCACAGCTAAAGTGGGAGGTGGTAGTGAGTTTAAAGGTCGAGATTGCCAGCTATGTGAGGCACACTGAGTTCACAACAGGTTTTTTCCATTTCCCTGTGTGGGATCTTTTACTTCCCTTAGCACGGACAGTGTATTAGACACCAGACAGAAGGGACCAACGGCTTTTAGTGTCTCTTCCGAAAGATGAGGGCAAATTGGAATGAATTAAATTGTTTCGAAACGGCAGCAGGTGGACTTGAACCTTGAACCCGGGTCCTCTCGACAGAGAGTCCGATGTTCTACCACACAGGCACTTCAACCAACAATTTCACCGCATACATGAGGATAAGATAATTATATATTAGATATTTCGCAGCGTGAGCTGCGTCAACTGTTAATAAATCTAGTTATATGGTCCGCCATGCTGTAGGAACTAGCGACGAAAACACATGTTTGTAGCTGGTTCTTAGACCGTTTCGCTGTGTAGTGTAATAGTCATCGGTATGCCAATGACTCTGTAGCCGTCTCAGTGTGGGGTCGTTCAGAAAGAGCCATCTCTGAAACGATTACTCTGGAATTCTTAAAACGAAAGTTTGTGTGAGTGGCTAGAACCAGCACCAAAATTTATATTTTTGTTGTAAGAAATTTTAAATTGGTATAGATAAAAACAGTCCACCGTGAAATGGAACAATCCATTACAGCTCCAGATCATGTTTACTGCACGAGTTTCTCTCAAAAAAACAATATAAAGTCGGTGTTTAAATGTTTTAACATCAAATCCCACTACGCTGCTAACTGCGAACAAGGCTTGTTGTAAGGGAAAGGACAACTTGTCGACGTCAAGCATTAATCGCTGATTTATGTGGATTTTGAACATCAGCAATCTGCTAACAATATAATTATAATAGAAACGTGTGTACCATTTTTTTCAAGATAATAACAATTAATATGTAATTAAAATGGGAATGAGATATTGTTCGTGCAATCAATTACCCAACATTTGCAATGAAATGAACCGAGCGCCTTGGTCAGGCATCAGGGTCCGAAGGGTATCGTCTAAGCGTTCCCTACGGTTCATGTCCTTCAGGAAGTCGACGATATCATCGTCAGCAACTTGCAGGTGTACGTCCTGTAGAGATCGCGCGCTTAGTTCAAGAAGATAGTTAGCCTCGATTACCCAGGCTGCGCGCTGTGGCGCACAGTTTTGTCACACACATCTTCGTCTGGATGCAGAGTGGAGTTTTCATTGTGACTGAATTTATGTATGCGCCCAGATTTTGGGCGCATCAGTTCATACGATGCATTTCGAATTAACTTTGATTATATTGACACAACATTCCGACTGAAAAGTTAAATCAGGCAAAAAAGGATTTTAGTGTAGCATCTCGATCGTGACGCTGATTGGCTGAGACGAGATCACGCCTCTGTTGCCAGACTCTCTTCTCTGCGGATTTACGAAGTCGAGCGAGAGCCGGATAAGCGATACGATACTGTGACGTGGAAAAGGGCAGGTGCACAGTCGTCGTTTGTTACCGCCAAGTTACTCGGCCTGGAGAAATTAGGTCCGCATGTAGTGAGCGACAGGCTGGTCCTTGAAGCAAACCGCGTCACGTATCCGAGCTTCCAGGTCCATGGGTGACCGTCAATAGGCTTCGCGTCTGCATGACTGCGACGAGCCTCAGGTAGTTCCCATTCTGTCTTCCCCGTGAGGATCGGGAGCAGCGCTTGCGGCGTTCCGTCCCCAACGATGTTGTATCCCTCCAGGACAACGGCGCCCAGAACGTCAACCAAGTAGTCGTAGGTTCTGGGCAGACCACGCACCCATGTCAGATGCGATGCCGAGTCGAACCCTATAGTCTAAACATTCAGACAGAGCGTCACCTGGTCGTCCAACGAGGGCGCCGCTGCCGGATCCTGGCTGCGGGCTACACCTGCGTGGATGTTGTCGTATTCCTTATTGTCGCTCGCCGTACACTTCACTTTGAAGAAGTCCGTCAATATTCGCGCGCCCGGCTTCATATCAGTGACCGGGTCACCCCAGACGGTAGTGAAATCGTCTTCTCCTCTGGTCAGCGGCGTGTAAACACAACGTATTTCGCCGTGTCGCTTCATAGCCGCCGACGAGATCTGGAACGTTCCATCATCTACGTACACCCAGTTTTCTTCAGCCTGTGAACATTCCAACGGGTCCGGCTTGGTGAACATATCGGAGAACGACGGTGATCAAAGTTCCAACTCAGGAGGAACGCACTACTCAAAGTGACCAGAACTATTTCCGAGCCGCGACAGTCGGATCATCATCGGATGCTGGACAGCTAAGTCTCTCTCTCTCTCTCTCTCTCTCTCTCTCTCTCTCTCTCTCTCTCTCTCTCTCTTTCTCTCTCTCTCTCTCTCTCTCTCTCTCTCTCTCTCTCTCTCTATATATATATATATATACATATATATATATATATATATATATATATATATATATATATATATATATATATATACACATATATATATATATATATATATATATATATATATATATATATATATATATATATATATATATATATATATATATATATATATATATATATATATATATATATTAATTTATATATATATATATATGTATATATATATATATGTGTGTGTGTGTGTGTGTGTGTGTGTGTGTGTGAGTGTGTGTGTGTGTGTGTGTGTGTGTGTGTGTGTGTGTGTGTGTGTGTGTGTGTGGACCCCGCTCAATTCAGCCGGAAAAGATGACCGCGTTGAAGGTCTTACGCCTGACAAGAAAGAGGTAGTGGAAAAGTGACTTGCGGCAACAAAGCCACCGCTATTCTTCTACGGGAAAAGCACTCCACAAAACGTGACTTCCTGTTCATTCCCGGATAAGAAAAATGTGCGTACATCACCAACGAGCAACATGGCCTTGCGACTTTTGTCTCACAAGACGCAAAGCTGTGTATGGTAGTTCGATCTCAACTTGACTCGGAGATCGAATAACTCGCAATTAATATTGACAAGGCTACATTTCTCAACATACACAAGCCCTCTCCAACAAGACTTATGGCAACATTGCTACCATCATTTGGCAAACAGAGTATCTATGCTGGATACTTCAATTGTGAATGGGGCTACCACACGTGCAATACAGACGGAGACGCCCTTGTTGAATAGGCATCAGCCAACGATATTTCCCTCTTGTTCGACTCTAAGGAACCAGTCAGCGTACACTCGCTGCCCTGGAATTAGGATACTAACCCAGATCTTGCATTTGCACATGCTGGGGACTCGGGCACGACCGTACACGACGAGTGTTGGAGAAGTTCCCTCGATCACAACGCCGTCCATCATTGAACTTCCGCAAGGCAAACTGGGTAATCTTCCAACAAATTACCGGAGATGCCTCACGATGACTACCACCGCCCGACACCGCGTAGATATAAAGAACATGTAGATCCACACGATACTGAGTCTACGAATACGGTCACAGCACTGCTAAATTTCATTAATCGGCTTTTCCATTCTAGTCGCAAAGCGTGGCAAACATTCAACAGACTGACTGGCAGATCAACATCAAAAGCTGGAAGGTCTCCCAGTAAGTTATAACTCCTTTAGAACAAAACGGTTGCTTCCCTAACCACGACCATGACTTCAGTAGGAGTGTATCAAAAGAAGTCATCGAGTTACGGAAGGTTCACAACTTTGACACTGACCTTTCGAGAGCTTTCTCACACGAGGAACTTACCATTGCTCTTAAAACACTAAAACATGGTAAAGCCCCAGATTTTGATACATGATACCAAAGAATGGCTACGCACATTTGTCAACAATTTCACTTCTGTGCATTCCGTACGAGATAGTGGAACGCCTTGTCTACAATCGTGTTGGCCCTGCGATCTATCCATAACTCCCACAGGAACAAGCTGGATTCCAGCCTGGCCAGTCCAACTTTGAGTGGCCAAACTTACTAAATACCTAACGACACTGATGAAGGTTTCAACGTAAACTGCAAGTGCCGTGTTTGTTGACCACACCGCTGCTTATGACACTGTGTGGCGCCGAGGCCTCATTTTGAAGCTGCCCCTGATACTTCCCAATCGGCATCTGGTGATATTTACAACAGATTTCATCTTAAACTGCAGCGTAAAAACAAGCGATGGCCAACCAAGCAGACTGAGACGTGTAAACAACGGTGTTCGACAAGTGTTCGTCCTCTCCTCTCTGCTCTTCAAAATATACACCGCTTACTTACCAGAAACAACAGCAAAGAAATGCCGACGAACTTGCGTTGCTCAAAGGCAACTGAGAGTGGATGAACACTGACGAGACTCTCAGCCAAGACATGTCCACTGTGACAACTTGGCTGAAACAGTGGCGACTCAAACTGACTGAGGCCAAAACAGTGTCTACAGCCTTCCATCTGCACAACCGGGAAGCAAAATGTGACATTAATGTATTCATCAACGGCAAATGACTCACATTTCAGCCAGCACCAACCTACCTCGGAGTAAGGTTCGACATGACACTGACGTACCTTGAACATATGACCTGGGTTGCGGGGCAAGGTTACGACACGGAGTGCATTGATTCGTCGCCACGCTGGCACTGGATGGTGAGCGAGCGCACCTACACTGGGAACACCAACTGCGGCACTGGAGTACGCCACGACAGAGTATCGTGCCCCCGTCTGGTGCATACGTACCCACACTTGTCTCATGGATGTTGGTCTCAGCATCGCCTTCCGAACTACAAACAGGTGCCTCCTCCCTACTCCCTTTGATCAACTCCCTGTCCTGACTGGTATCGCCCCACCAGCTCTGAGGCGGGAATCAGCAACTCTGGCAATAGGCCGTCGCCTGCCTGAGCGGTCACCTGCTGCACGACGCAATGCGAAGCGGAAAACCGAAATGACTAAAATCACGGAACTCGTTCGCCCACAACGCAAGGGTACTTGTTGTCCTCACGCAGGAGTCGGCGGAACACTGGGCAGAGATCAGACGGACCGAATCGTGGGCATCCACCACTACAACATTACATCAATTCATGCCCACACCTTCAATTATCGCAGCAGGTGCCGACCTCTCGCTCCGAGCCTGGACAAGGCTAAACCGTCTACGGTCTGGCGTTGGGAGGTTCGGCGCCTCCGTGCTACGCTGGGGCCTGGTCGAAAGTGACCGCTGTGACTGGGGCAGTCAAAACGGCCGACCACGTCATCAGCGGACGCTGCCCTGTCTATCAACTACACGGGGGCGTGCGAGGATTCGCGGAGCTGGACGCAATTACGCACAAGTGGCTCGAGAAGATCGAACTTTATATCTGACTCGTAACGACGGCGTACGCAAGAAGAAGACGGTTCAAGGCGATTGGTGCCGAAGATGATTCGTACTCCAGCATATTCGAACCCAAACACAAGGGAAAAGTTAGTAACATACGCATAACTGTAACATATGCATTTGTTTCTTTTTCATGGGAAGTTAATGTGCGTAAATAGTATTAGTCTCCCCGACCCAGTGAAATAAGTTTAACTGCAATTACCAAATGGTGAATGTGTAAATGTTAATGAAACACAGAAATACATTAATTAGTGCCATGATTGTTTATCAATACACTATTTTTATCGGTACACAAATCAGTCAGAAATCAACCATGGTTGATCACTGATAAAATAATTCGATTGACGGAAGATAAATTCACGCATTGTTCACGTGACATTAATGGAAAGGCAACTCGTGGCGCAATAGTATCAGTATCACAATTTAGGTCGGTTCACCCAGTGCGCTCATTCTCACTTCTGTTCGGCTTTGCAGTGACGCAATCGGCCGCGCCATTGTTCGGGGGATTCTCCGATCGGGGGGGGGTGGGGGGTGAGTGCGGTTGTTACTGAGTGCTAAGTAATATTCCAGAGGCGGGGTTTGGTCCAGCGTCATGGTGCGTTGCGTGGGGTGTCAACTTGTTCTGAAAAAAGGAGTTACATAATTTGAGAATAACCCATTATATATATACATACATACAGACACACACACACACACACACACACACACACACACACACACACACACACACACACACACACACACACACACACACACACACACACACACACACACACACACACACACACACACACACACACACACACACACACACACACACATGCACTTATCTGATCCGATTCCTATTCCAAGTAAAACAAGTTGCGATGGGTATTAATCGATTGTGAACATGTCGACTCGAAACCAGAGCAATGTGATAAGGTGATTCGTACCATACATTGTCATACCCGTATAGACGCACGCTAACATTTCATATCTAATACAGAGGTCTGTCGTATTTTCTTTATATTGCTTGTGTTCTCATAGCTTGATGCACGATTATGCAGAGCGTGTGTTGGTTATAGGCACGTTGAATCAAAGCGGCGTTCAGAAACAATCGTATACCCAAACAAAGCCGTATGTGTGCATGAATACCCGTTGCCTGAGTCCTAGTGTGTTCGTGTTCTGTCATGTCTTTTATGTAATTGGAAGTATTCTGACCGAATTTTGTGGTGTGAAATAGGTATTTCGTCCAGTTCGAGATTATTCGGATTATATGAAATGTTGTTAATATTGAACTAAATATACAGATCTTCAATATGTAAAACGTGAAGACATTTGATGGTCTATGTACTCAGCGTGGCGGAGTAATACGTGTGACTAGTGTATACGTGGCGTCGTAACGACGTCATATGTATTTTAAGCGGCGTGATAATACACGGATTGCTGCTTCCGGTAAGAGTCCCTGCACTGATTAAGTGATCGGCGCTGCGCTACGGACGTCTGATTCGTCGCTTGCTAATGTTTATACGTGGCAATATGATCAACATATTCATTATATGTACTGTTAACAACATGTCAGTGTGTGGGACTTTTTGATATTCGTCAACCATATGTCGGACGTACATCTGTCAACGGCGTGATCGTCCTACGTCGTTGATGTTGCTACGAAGTCGTTGTAGTAACCAAGCTTCTGGCAACACCACTGCTTCAACTTGCACCAGAATTGCAAGGAGAAAACAACTTTATTCTCGGCGTATATTGTCTATAAACATATTCAAGAGACAGTTATTGCAGCGCCTATGAAGCTGTCTACTCTATGGAGCAGTTTTCCTGATCGCAGGTATGTTTTTGTTGACGCAGACGACTGGCGAAACACTCGTCGTTACGCATGTTTTAGATACATAACTAGCAGTACTGAAAATGTTCATGTTAAGCAAATGGTTGCGCGTGCTCGTGCGCTTGCGCGTAAGCTTGGGCGTATGCGTGCATGTGCGTGTGCTTGTGTGTGTGTGTGTGTGTGTGTGTGTGTGTGTGTGTGTGTGTGTGTGTGTGTGTGTGTGTGTGTGTGTGTGTGTGTGTGTGTGTGTGTGTGTGTGTGTGTGTGTGTGTGTGTGTGTGTGTGTGTGTGTGTGTGTGTGTGTGTGTGTGTGTGTGTGTGTGTGTGTGTGTGTGTGTGTGTGTGTGTGTGTGTGTGTGTGTGTGTGTGTGTGTGTGTGTGTGTGTTTTCGGAGGATGTTTACTAAGACTTCAACATGACAAACAGTCAACTTCGTGGTCGGCACTGGAATGGCACGGTGGATTATAATTTGCGAATAAACCCATCCATTGAAATTATATATGTCAATTATAGAGAATGATCTGATATACTGTGTCATTTGCGACTACTCTGTCAGGCACACTATTAGAATAATCTATAACCGGCGGCAGTAAATGCAGCCGGACAACACAATTGTACCTCGTGTCACGCTTCGCCGCATATTCTTGTGTCTCGTCGTTCCTTTGTGTTGATGTATCTGTTGTCGTTACGTCGGAGCGGGAACATCAATGGTGCTCCAATATACATGTCCCGGCAACTCATTCAACGGCGTCTAGCTGGTGTCATCGGCCTACGTCATAGGCGCAGAGCATTAGCGTATTTTATTCACCTACGCTTATCGCAGTATCTGTATCCATTTAGATGTTCTGTCACTCAAGATTGCCATTGTGAACATGTTTACAACATTGACTACTACAACTGCTACTACTACTACTGCTTTTCGAAACCATTCAATTATATGGCGGAATAACACTTGTCAACGGCGTGATCATCCTACATCGTTGATGTCGCTATGAAGTCGTTGTAGCAACCGAGAGTCGGGTAATGTCGCTGCTTCAACCTGTACGCGAACCGCAAAGAGGCAGTACATTTTCTAGGAAAACACGTCTATGCTCGGCGTATAAAATCGACGAACATATTCAAGACGTAGCTACTGCAGTGCTGTTGAGAATATTGACTTCATGGAGTGGTTTATGTTTTTTTTTCGATGCTGACTACGGGCAAAACACCCGTCGTTACGCATGTTTGCAATATAAAATCAGCAGTATTGAAAATGTACAAGTTAAGCAAACGCCCCCTGGTAATTTGTTGACAAACATGTTTATGTGTGGAAGCAACAATGGTCACTTGTTGCTGGCAGGTATCTGCGGCAGTAATCCACATTTATGTTGTGAGCAGTCAGCCCTTGATGCAAACTGAACAACACGTTGATATGCAACGAATGCTGCCATGATGCGAATACAGTTATGAGTATATCGTAGCTGAAGTGTACACAGCTGTTGCAGTGTACAAATGGCATCATGACTTGATTGTAGTCAAGACCATTAAATGTTGCCAATATTGACATATAATGCGCTTCCTTACCGTATGGACCTGCTAACAAAATTGTGGACGTGTTGTTGATGTTGCGCCGTTGTTCGAATCTGGCGACATTTGGTATGGTCTCTCGAGAGGAGAAAATATGTCTTGTCACCTGCCCAGTCTAAATGTAATTTATTATTTATACCGTTGCTATGATGTGACTGCAACACATGTTAATTTAATTTATTGACTTAAACGCATAGTCCATGTTGACCCCTCGCTGACCACCGAGTGTTGCACCCCTCGCTGACCACCGGGTGTTTAACAAGATTGCCATCCCAAACAACAACTTCCAGATGGCAAGTGGACAAGGAAGCCATTGGCTTATCGAGAGTCCAACAATTTCACATCTATGTGTAGCTCGCCCTTATCAGATATCTGTCAATTCTATTTTTAAACATATTCACATTACTAGCATTAACACAATCATTTGGCAGTTTGTTCAATTCATTTATCACCCTCTGTGAGAAAGAGTACTTTCTCATGTCCAACCTACACTGCTCCTTAACTAATGTTGCTTTGTGTCCTCTGGTTCTACTGCCTTCTTTAAGTTTGAAGAACATATTCCTATCAACATCCTCATAACCGTTCACTATTTTAAACACTTCTATTTGGTCTCCTATTAGTCTCCTGGTCTCTAGTGTTGTCAAACGACATTATAATAAGCGGCTTTCGTAACCAATGTATCTCAATTCTGGAATAATTTTAGTTGCTCTTCGTTGTATTCTTTCTAGCTTGTTTATGTCCTTTTTACGATACGGCCTCCATGCTTGAAAACAATATTCCAAATGTGGTCTAACTATTGCTTTCTACAGGGGTACAATTAGCTGTTTCTCCTTAAACGTGATAGTTCTCCTAATTAGCCCTAGAACTTGATTTCCTTTTAAAGCAGCAATCCGATATTGCTCTGAAATTTTCATGTCAGCACTAAATGTTATTCCTAAGTCATTTTCTTGTGTGGCTCTACCTAGTACAGTATCCCCCATTTTATATTCTTTGTCCATGTTTGCATGTCCTATGTGTATGCATTTACACTCCCCAAAATTGAGTAACATTTGCTTTTTTTCTGACCATTTAACTAATTTATCTAGATCATCCTGTAAACTTTGTTTATCTGTATCATTAGTTACCTTTCTGTATACCTTTGCGTCATCTGCAAATTTCAGTACTTTGCTAGATATGTCATCTTCCGAATCATTTATATATATATTAAAAACAGTATAGGGCCTAATATTGGTCCTGTGGTACCCCACTCAAAACAGATTTCCAAATTGAAATCTCATCATCTACTATTACTCTCTGACTTCTGTTTTTAAGCCACTCTTCTATCCAGTTGATTACATCATTACCTATACCATGGGCTTTTAGTTTAAATAACAATCTTTGATGTGGCGAAAGCTTTCTGAAAATCTAAGTAGACAACATCCACTGGAGACCCGTTATCTACCCACTTTGTAATTCCTTCCAAAAAACATAAGAGATTGGTTAGACATGCTTTTAGAAACCCGTGTAGAGATGTATTTATTAATTTATGTTTTACAAGGAATTCCACCGTGTGTTTTCTAAATAATGTTTCAAGTAATTTACATACAACTGATGTTAAACTCATTGGTCTGCAATGTTCTGGCTTGTTCCTCGATCCCTTCTTAAATAGCGGCGTAATGTTTGCTTCGTTCCATTCTGAAGGAACTATCTTTTCTTTTAGTGCCAATTTTGCAAGTGGTGTACTAATTTGCTCAACAATTTCCTTAAGCAGTTTTGGTGGTATCCCATCAACTCCATGTGATTTGTTATCTTTCATCTTCTTAATTTTCTTTGCTATCATTTCAGGAGTTACAAATAACTGCCCTAAATATTCTGATTTACTGCCCTCAAATTTAGTAAATGGAACTGGAAGTGAGTTGATATCTTCTGTAGTAAAACCTGAGCTGAAATACTCATTCAGGATCTCTGCCATTTGAAACCCGTTTGAAATTATGTTTCCACTGTTGTTTTCCAGTGGTCCGACCTTATCTCGAACTTTCTGTTTACTCCTTACATAAATATACGAACTCTTGCTATAATTTTTTTTTATTACACTATTTTTCTAATAGCTTCTTTTCATATTTTAGAATATTCGACCATTCAAGTGCGGTCTTATTCATCAGCATGTTATTCCAATATAACTTTGCTAGGTATTTTCTCATATCTTTATAGTTACCTTTGTGGAAGTTTCTCCGATAAGTTTTTTATTTTTTATTTCTGATTTTACATTGATGTCAAAATGTATTTGATTGTCACTGTTACCCAATTGTTCATATATTTTTACATTGTCAACTAATTCTTTTTGTGATGACAAAACTATATCTAATACATTATCTCCCCTGGTTGGTTCTAGCACATGCTGAATAAGGAAGCTTTCCTGAATTAAAAATAGAAATTGTTGGTCCTCACCCCCTGTACTCTCTAGAGATTTCCATTGTATGTGTCCATGGTTAAAATCTCCCATTATGATACATTCCTCTTTACTAACTTCCTTTATAGCATTTTGTATTTTTGTGTTATCCTCTTCGTTTATGTTTGGACTTCGGTAAACTAATCCAATAGTTAATTTTGAATTTCTTGAAACTATTTTGTACCAAACAGCTTCATCATAATCTGTTTCCCTTTCTAATTTTATTTCATCAGCCTGAATATATTCTTTAGCATATAACATAACTCCCCCTCCCCTTCTTCCTATTCGATCTCTCCTATCATTACGTATCCTGTTGCCGATGTCCCAAAAACTGGGCGTTATGCCCCAAGCTACCCAAGGCCCATGTTGCTTAGTAGACCCTAATATAATATTCCTAGCTTAAAACAGCACCAGACCATATATATGACATATGCAACATACTACTAACTGTGGATTATTTAGGGAATAATACACTATTTATGTCACTAAAGTGTTACCAGATAACACCACGATTGACGGAGGCCGGCAACAATCGACCATCGTACAGTGTGTTATTCCCGTCATATAACAACAAATTAACACTTGGTCATACTTATGCACTTCCTACATGTGTAAATATGCAGCTGTGTCCGGTTCCGCGAAGTGTTTTTACCGTATGAAGGAACTGATGCGGTCGTTTGAAACGAAAACACCAAATGCGTTCCTAACAATCTTGTGTCTATTGTAACACTCTTGTTCGATCGCATTCGAAATTATTCAAATGTCAGATGGATTCTCAAAACAAGGTAGCCGTGTTTTTTTCAGGATGTAATGATTTCAAACAAGTTTTATGTATTTACTTTCAGAATTCAAACATGGAGAACGACCAATACAACTACTGGCGTCTTGCGCGCATCATGTTTGATGACGTGCAACAAAAGCTTCGTGATCTATTCAAAACCAAATTTCGTGAACGGTATAACATAGCATGGGGCGACAACAGGACAACAGGAGAATTTTTCATCTCAAACGTGAACATACGGGGTAGAGATCGACAAAGCATCGACGTTATTAGACAGGGTGATAGTGCGGCGTTCGATTTCACGGTTCTGTTCAATTGCCTATTGTTCTCCGACGCTGGGATTCTGCTGCCGAGAACGACAGATACAAATAGGAGAAAACCCCCAATCGTAGATAGTGAACGTGTCGACGAATTGCGTCACATGAGAAATCAGTTGGCCCACCCCCTTTCTACTACCTTACCGCAACCTGCATTCAACCAGAAGTTAGCGTCATTAGAAGACATCTACGCACAATTGCATTGGGACCCCACTGAGATGAGACGACTGGCTCAAGATCCCTTGGACAATGCGAAGATCATCCCCCTGCAACGTCAGCTTGATGCCGAGAGGAAAAGATTAAGTGCGCTTGAAGGTATGTCATCATATTTATAAAAAAAGTCTTAATGGTACGTAGCGTAAATATGATATATTGTTGCATTCGTTGCAGTGGACTGGTGTTTAATGAAGTGTGCTTCAGAAGTTGTTATAAATTATTAGAAAAAAGGCGTGTATTTTATATAATTATAACACATTATTTGTAAATGTTCATCAAGTGTTACATCACGTAATATCTTACATATTTGAAACCCAACTTTTATACATGGATGTCATCCACTAATGCAATTGCGAAAACAACAAGTCCCTAACTGTATACAACTGCATGTAGGTATATTTACTCCTTCACGCGTACGTTCGAACGTAATAATGATATATATATATATATATATATATATATATATATATATATATATATATATATATATATATATATATATATATATATATATATATATATCGAGTTAAATAAATGTTCCTGAAATTTGACAAACGTGTAAAAATCGTGGCCAAGCATACAATCAACTTCGTGGTAATACCAGCTAATCTAAATTATTGTTTTGTACAAGGTATATTTGCTTAGGAATATTTGTCAGTAAATACGTTTTGTTTGCATAATGTATTTGTTACCATAGGAAAAAGCATTATTCGGCAGTACATCTGCGGAATCTTCGTGGCGCTGGCGGTGGTGGCGTTGGCGGTGGCTGTGCCTGACTGGATAGAGACATATAATGCACAGTGTAAGCACATGCATCAAATTATTTAAAAGGAAATAAATTTATACTGTGTTCTTTTAGAAAGGATGTCTTTGTTTAGCTTCTCACGCTAACTTACACCGTGGCTCAACACCACGGGTCATCATAAAAATCATTCACGAAAGAATATACGCACGCATGCATGCATGCGTGCATGCGTAAGCGTGTTTATGTTTCATGTTTATGTTGCATGTTTATGTTTCATTCTAAAATATAAACCAACACCTGAAATAATGCTTTCACACACAAATGTGTTTAGCAATACGATCACACTAACAAAATACAATTGTAAAAACATTCAAACTAACGACAGACGGTTCCACGATCAACAACACGGCGGGACACCAAATTACTATTCCAAAAGGATACATCACATGGTTGCCTCATAGTCGAATCTCAAGATTTTAAACCAGTCGGATTATAAATAGCCGAATGGCAGCATTGAAAAGCAACGGTCGGTAGGCAAGCTGCTCCTCATAACTATTCCATTTTTGGCCGCTGTGCCCGGGAAAGTTTTAGAACTCATTATGATTATTGTCATTACATGAAGTTTTCTTTTTTTAGTTAAAATTTCACATTATATATTAAAACTTAAGAATAAAAAAATCTTATAGGGCAGAGCAGGTCTTTCGTTCAGGCATTTTGCGTATTATATGTAAGTATGTAGATGTTTTAAAGCTACTGCCAGTATTACCTGTTTATGAATATAACATTATAATATATGATATTTATAATAAAACACTCAACTAAGAAAAGAACAACTATTAATATTAATCATAATTAGTTTTAAAACTTCGGGTGTGTGTGTATGTGTGTATGTGTGTATGTATGTATGTATGTATGTATGTATGTATGTATGTATGTATATATATATATATATATATATATATATATATATGCATATATATATATATATATATATATATATATATATATATATATATATATATGTATATAGATATATATATATATATATATATATATATATATATATATATATATATATATATATATGTATATATATATATATATATATATATATATATATATATCTGATGTTATTGTGTTACGTTACTTAAATGAATGTATGATACTTGTTTAGACATTACTATCGCCCTAGCATGAATTGTTATAAAACCAATTTCAATATGGTTTCAAAACACAAATCAAAACACCATATTAAGTATGAGGAATTAATGTATTATAAGTAGTAGTATATCGGAATTAGTCAATATTTAGATGTGGCTCAATTGGCGACGTCACTGCTATTGCCTTCCAAGATAATGTGTACGCGTTTCTATGATACTACTCATATGAATCAAACTTTACTGGAAAAATTTAAACTTTTTTTATTAGAAACTCAAGGTGAATGACTCGACTTTGTATGACTTGTCACTGGCGTTGCCTTCTTGGCATCTAGGAATTGTCTACGAAGTTCATTGACGACATGCAACAAATACAGCTTTTGTCATATATATATATATATATATATATATATATATATATATATATATATATATATATATATATATATATATATATATATATATATATATATATATATATATATATATATATATATATATATATACACCTACATACATTGTTGTTCAGCTTGCTCCTTTTATCAAATAGCTTCCCTACTTTGTCCTACAATTCACATGATAATACCATGTGACAATAGTCATGTAAATTATGATCTATTACACTTTTACTAAAATGTGTCATTGATGTGTGTGGTGTTGGGGAAACGAGTAGTTTATAATAGGCAGCTATGTGAGAACTTCAGCCTTTGGGCGACCTCCAAATATCATTTGGTTGGATTGATATTTGGGCTGGATTATTTTTTCTAAGGGTGTAACAACATGTGCTCCAGTGGAAATAAAAAAATCGAAAAAAGGACCACCTTAATCTATACAATATATACTCACATATAAAACAATAACAATGAACGTATTACTGTGTGTCTATCAGTGAAATTGTCTGTGTTTTCAATGTTATTTGTTGTTCATTTGGGAAAACCAGATTGTATGTATTGCTTCAACAGGATTCCGTAGGTTTGTACTAACGGTAACTCTATGTTCATTCCAGACGAATTGCGTCAGTGGAGATCAGATCTGACAGTTGCGCACACTCGATCACTTGAGCTCTACGTAAGGGAGCAAAATGATGAAGAAAACACATCTTTCCAGAACCTAAGCCACATGTTCATTGATCTGAGAATGCACCGTAGTAAACCATTAAAAAAAGGAACACGTTATGACAGTCTGCTGATGGAAAATGATGCATACCCCAAAATCAACGTAACAAACCTGTTTAAGCCAGACCGGACAGGTATGACAACACCAGTCAGGATTCTGGTAACTGGAAAGGCTGGCATTGGGAAAACCATGCTGGTTATGCACATTGTAGACCAGTGGTTGCGGAATGAATTATTGCCACGGGACATCAATCACCTCTTCCTGATTCATCTAAGGGATCTGTCGGGAATAGAGACTTTTTCGCTGGAAGATCTCTTTTTCAAATACCAAAGATGCAAGAAGCCAAGTCCTAAAGCCATCAATGAATTTTTCAAACAACTGTTTGCTGAACCAGACCATTCCCTCTTAATCATGGACGGATGGGACGAGATTAACATTAAACCGATGGAAAAACAAGGGCCATTTGAATACAGTGAACAAGTTGATATGCCCACGTTGGTAGCATCTATTATCAATGGACGGACACTTCCATCTACCAGAGTCCTGGTGACGTCACGACCAGGTGTCATCACAAATCATAACAATTACAACAAGATAGCTGAGATATATGGATTTACTCCAGAAAAGATACGTGAATATATTGTAACATTCAGTGGTGGAGAAAACAACTTGCAGACTTCAATAGAACACTACATTGAACAAAATGTGAACATTCAAAGTTTGTGCTACATTCCGGTGCAATTGAACATGATTTGTCGTATTGTGAAAGAACGTGTGCAAAACAATGCAAACATACCTGAAACAATTACGGAGTTGTTTGTTGCTGCTGTCGTAAACATTCTCGCAAATCACCATACTGATTTCAAAGAACAGCCTGTGGAGAAAACGGTGGACGGGTTGGTAAAACTCAAAGACCCAATTCTTAGTCATGCAAAGCTGGCCCGGGATGGAATGAAAGAAGTTCCAATTAAAATCATGTTTTCAAAGAAAGACATTGAAAAGTTTAATTTGGAAAATATTACTACCCAGTGTGGCCTTGTGGCTAAATCGAGAGAACGAGACGCTGTTATGTTTATGCCTGCTATTTCTTCAGTGTACTATTTTCAACATCTCACACTGCAAGAATTTATGGCAGCTGTGGTACTGCTAACCGACATCGAACAAGTCAATGCTATGATGAGCAAAGCTTCCGAAAGACAGCTCGATCTCGTGGTTATGTTTATGGCAGGCCTATTGGGCAACAACAGAACCCACACGTTCCTTGATTCATTGCAGCTGAATCCGAATGTGCCTCTGGATGACCTCATAACACTAGTTGTTGACCGTGAACGCAGAAAGGAAGAAATCATGCAAGACGCCGTGGGCCGATCTGTTGCGCACAGAGCAAGCACACTCTTCCTTGTGATGATACTCTATGAATCTCGCCAGGTTGAACTATGGCGCCACGTGTCAGATTATGTATTGAAAGGCGGTAGGGATCTGGATCTACGAAATCAGCATATCATCCCTGCTGAAATGCGTGCATTGGCATATGTGCTACCAACAACTGGTGTAACATCACTGAAGTGAGTATCCAACTTTCGTATCGTGCGTGCGTGTATGCGTGTGTGTTTGTTGTCATGTGTGGTAAACTTGTCAGCTCATGAACTGTTGAACGATTAAAATCAATGCAATACAACAATACAATTCAACACAATACTTTATTTTCCCATGGATGGAAATGTGTGTGCAGCGTTCATAACATAACATAAGATATAAAAAATAAATATGCATAATTACAAGCGGTTTCTAAAACATAATAATGATAAACCTAATTGTGGCCGTCGCATCACATATATAGTAGCATCATAGTGGAATGTAGTAAATAACAACATATAAACACTGCTAAAGAACACGCACAACACATGCATTCGCGCCCGCACACACATACAACCTTATAATAAATATCAGCAGTATAGCTACAAACACAGAAGACTGGTTCAGAAGCAACGTTAGAGAGAAGTGTCATTTAACAGTCGAACAGACATAGGAATAAACGATAGCCGTTTTCTATTTGTTTTTGCATGTAACCGTTCTAACGTATTCCTCATGCAAAATAAGCGTGGTGTCAGCCAGAATGCGAGCGGCTTTCCGCAATACCTGCCTTTCATTTAGAACAGTGAAAGTGGATGATTGTTTCGTACCAGTCACTTTGCTGCTGATGTTTACAATTCGCTGCAGATTATTCTAGTCTTTTTTCTAACGTTCCCAAACCAACAGATAAAAGAAAACGTCAAAACACTCTAGATAAACTACTTATAAAACATGGACAAAATTGTATTATCAATGTTAAAGGAACGAAGCTTCCTTAGACAGTATAGACGCTGCTGGCACTTGTTATACTTAGCGGTACAGTGACGGTCTCACCTCAGTATGTTGTTGATAATCGTACCGAGGTATTTGTATTCGTCAACTACCTCCACCTTATCTTCGTGGATGACTGTGTCAGTCTGGGATGGAGGGTCTTTACTAAAGTCAATATACATATCTTTGGTTTTTGTTGCATTCAGGCACAGACACGATTGATGACACCAATCAATAAAGTCCCCTACAACGGGACCGTGGCCAGTCTCTTCATTAAACAGCAAATTGAGTAACACTATATCATCTGATAATTTAATAAGAAACCTATTGGGATGGGTCCTGCAGTCATTAGCATCCAAGATTTACAACAGGGGAGACAAGACACATCCTTGGGGTGTACCATTGGACACAACCTTCACACTAGACCTGGTGTCATTCACACGAACCTTTTGTTTTTTGTCGCCTCTCCGTCCCCCCTCACCTCCAAATGCTATACAACAACCACCCTACTTGAGTAATCCCCTGGATCTTTCAAATATCTCTAGGCAGCTCTGATCATCTATTTCGCAAAAACTCATTGTTCCTTAAACTAAGCTTAACTTCGGAAAACGTACATTCTCTATCGCGTCTTGGGTCTGGAATGAGCTTCCCATCACTTTGAACTTTTCTTAAACCATATACACTGTAGATACTTGCTAGAGAAAACTCAAGATATGCTTATTGCAAAAAATATATATTCCAGAAAAACGAATAAAGTTAACCACACTTTCTGAAGAAATACCCCGAGTTGCTGGGGAGGTGCTGACATACAAACAAACTGTGTTTGTAGCGTTCCATACTGTGCCACTTTTAACGTTACCAGAATGACGAACAATTGGAAATGAATAGGCGGGCAGTTGCTCAGTTGTGTTGTTATTTGATGTATTACAAAAGGTCAAACCAGTACTGCAGTAAGAATTGCCTGGCGATTGTTTAGTTTCTGACATAATCATGAAAAGTACCAACTAGATCCGCAAAACTGTTCATTATATGTCTACCATACATACATACATACATACATACATACATACATACATACATACATACATACATACATACTTACATACATACATACATACATACATACATACATACATACATACATGCATACATACATACATACATACATACATACATACATACATACATACATAATTACATACGTACATACATACATGCCTGTTTATCGCACGATCATTGGGTATTGGGACGTCCCCCATAAATACGCCACAATACATCAATTTCACAAGGAATTTAATGTGTATTACTGGATATTTGAACCTTCAATTATGGTAGCGACGTCGTACCAACGTTTGTAAAGCTTATACATTGTGATGTCTCGGCAAACGTCATTTAGTTAAAAAAAATTCCATCCGTAATTCCTGTTGGTTTGATTTGTATACATATGTTTGAAGTTAACCAGATAGTCGTGCGCGTGCGCGAGCGCGTGCGCGTGCGAGGTCCCGAGAAGGCAGTATGTACGACATTGGAAATAATACGAAAACAAACTTCACATTATATGTACATATATGAACCACCGCCATTATTGTGGAGCGCGGTGTATTCACTTGAAGAAACGTGGTAGTTCCGTTAAAGAATCAACGTTTTTACTCTACTGATTTTCTTTTAACTGTGCATTCCGATGACACAAAAACAAGAACGAGAGAGAGAGAATAACATCAAGGAAACAGTATTCTTAGATGGTGGAAACACTACTTAGTGGCCACAAATCTGGGTCATTCTGTCGTAACACCGGGATTTCGGCCTGAAAAAAACGTAAATTACCACTACGATTGTTCTCTCGGTTTCTTCATCAACTTGATAGCGACCAGCCAAACTGGCAGCAGTGACCTGTTTGACTGATTTCACGAAAAATAATGCATTTTATTCCATGACGTCATATGTGAATGTCATCTACCTCACGACAAATACCTCATATACTTCTCCAAAAGTATTTCTATATAATATGTGGTCTAATTTATTTTCCTTCTTTTGCAAAATTGTAATTCACGATTTGTTTCATCCCTTGGTCTTATCTGAAAAGTATGCAAACCCCCGAAGTGGAACGGTTGTGAATAATAGGCTTAATCTGGGAGTAGACAATCACCGTTACGCATTAAAGGGTGCATTGGGCCGTACCTCCAAAATACGCCACTGATATCAATTTCAGTAAGTAGTAGTGACGTAGATGACAAGGAATCATGGGAGATAGATTTTGATGTGAGAAAATTTCAATTATTCTAAATGTTTGATAGCTAATATAATGTGGCTGTATAATGAAGATCAGTACAGTTCAGGGGACCAACGTACACACTATACGTTATATAATGTGTACACATTATCCTGAATGTCTACCTTGTAAATATAGGACCAGGCAGTTCAGAACGCCGATTTTCCAATAATAACGCTGGGGAGTATTACGAGAAATAGCGATAATAACAACTTCCAAGATGCAGATGGAGTCAGACACGAAGAAGAGTTCCTTCATAAGATGGCACATATAAGTGCAGGAAAGTGCCGAGATACCAATTTGTCCTGTTACCGCAGAATAACCGTCTATCTCGTCGTTCCTGGTTTCACCAAACTACCACCTTCTTGCAAATATTAATTACGTGGTGTGTTTGCTGGGTGCTTGTTTGTGTATACAATTATTTACCATTGTTTTCTTTTCTTCCAGTTTGGTCAACTGCGATGTCACCGGAAAAGAAGCGGAGGATCTGATGGTGTCTCTTTGCGATTTGCAAACGCTGGAACAGTTGAGGTATAAGTTGTTAAAAAGTGACATGTACGGTTGGTGTTGAATGTGTTGTTGATAAATATATTCTAGTCAAGATGACAACAGTTACGCAAACTGGACACTAGCCTGTATTATGACGTATGTACACTAGCTTGTATTATGACGTATGCACACTAGCCTGTATTATGACGTATGTACACTAGCCTGTATTATGACGTATGTACACTAGCCTGTATTATGATGTATGTGGTCCCAAGTTCAACTACCTATGCATACATAGACAACTCCAAAATAAAATACAACCCACTCAATGTTTGAATGAACTCACAATGTCAGACAATATAAACTGTTCTAAAATGTTATTAGTTGAGTACTCGTGTCTAAATGGAATTTTTCATATGATAATTTACGAGAAAGTTACAACATAGCTGCACTAATTAAACTAATGCATAATTTTTTTTTAATTATTATTATTATTATACGTGTGAGTTGATGAATATGTTTGAAATCATACAATTCTTCAAACATATACAAACAATACATTGTACACACGCGTTTTAATAATAACACACATATTGTTTCTTACGCATGCACACATATTATATACAAGGGGTAAGACTAAATTCTGTGTATTATTGTGGGCTTAAAATTGTAATAGGTAACGCAATTTGTTGGATTAATATTCTTATTTTATTTAGTTAATCAAAATAGTTATATGATCATTCTGGAAATAGTTATGTAATTCCATGTTTAGTTTCGATGACGCAGAACAACGTTTACCCTAATTTTAGTTGGTAAACCATTTGACATTCGGACGTCTAGACCGCGGTTTCAAACAATGTTGCAAAGTTTCAGTGTTCAATCATAAGATATATTTCGTCTTCATAATACTGCGTTTGTTACACCGATTCACTTAATTCACGTTAGGGTGAACACATCAGTGTCTGGAAAGTTGCCTGGGACATTTACTGTTTTGTAAGTAGTTAAATATTTAACTGGTTTCGCAGTAAATGTGGCGTTTGTTTAGACTCAACCACAATGACCTGCACGGCCCGCCGGCGACCGCCCTCAGTCGCAGTCTCGTCAAGTTGACACATTTGGAATTCCTGAGGTAAGTTCATTTATACTGAAGGGATAATGTACGACTATGTGCGCAGCATAACATGTTAAAGGTATCTATGTCATCATAAGACAAACCATTGGCATTAGCACTATCATCACATTTAAATTTGTTTATTTGTTTTAATAAATAATAGAAGTAAACGTGGTAATGTTGTTCTCTCTGTTTTAATTCCAAATGGGTTTAAGTGAAATGTGACAGTGGGCAGCGTGTCGATGGGGCCGGAAGTGAGCATCTATGGGTAATTATGTTCAAATTTGCATAAAACCAACATGGCGCCAAACGAGACTAGCGAAGCCCTGCGGTGGAAATAAATGAACACCATCCAAACCAAAGTAAAGTAATTATAAAATAATAATAATTATATACTGGTCGGCGTCAAATTCAAGCTAATTATTAGAATATGCCGTTTACAGAAAAAATCTAAAGACGCTTTTGTGCAAGAGATCGATATACGTATTCCTTAACAGTTACTTCATCGATGCAAGCAAACTGTCATTAAAGTTGTTTTGGGTGAAATATGTACGATAATCGAAGCCGACAACTGACAGGTGCCGGGAAACGAAGCTCGTTTTAAATTCGAGCTAAATACACCGCGTGTTCGTCACAGTGCGGTAAGACGCAACGCATTAAACATACACCACGGGTCCGTTCGTTAACTTTCCTGTGATGGTTACTACGAATAGACGCTTACATTGTCGTCCGATAAAGTGAAATGTGGGGTATTTACATCAATGCCACCGACGTCACCAATGTAGCGTGACAGGACTGACATCTAGCGATCACTGTCCCTATGAAATACCAAAATACAGTAGAACCCCGATGAACGACCACCCAGACCAGCGACCACCCGCCTTTTCCGATTGTATTTTCATTGATGGACTGCCTACACTGTATAAATCACCCCTCATCAAAGACTACCCGGAGAATGCGACAAACGGGCGAAAGGAGAGTCTGCCCGATGGGTTGTCAGTAGTCTCAACGTGGGCAAGACTCAAACACAAACAATCACAAATGAGAAAAACGCGATAAAACGACGATGGCAAGACTCAAACACAAACAATCACAAAGGAGAAAGACGCGATAAAACGACGATGGCAAGACTCAAACACAAACAATCACAAAGGAGAAAAACGCGATAAAACGACGATGGCAAGACTCAAACACAAACAATCACAAAGGAGAAAGACGCGATAAAACGACGATGACAAGACGGCTAAAGTGGCCATCGAAAATAGGGGAAGAAACGAAAATGCACCTGTCAAGATCTGAACGAAGGTGTTTGCGCATGGATCTGTGAGGCCGGCTCACTGAACAGTCCTATCCCACGAGTGATGATACAAGAGAAAATGATATTGTTGTCGCTGACCTACGGACATGATGACTTCAACGGGTCGAACGGATAACTCGACCGGTGGAAAGCGCGACATAACATCCGCTACTCTGTGCTCAACGGGGAGAGTGCGGATGTTTATGATGCTTCATTTATGTTCATTGTAGAATTTTCACTTAGTTTGATATATGCACTTTGTAAATGTTTTTTTTATGTTTGTTTAATTAAAGTTGCACATATGTTCGTGACCTACTTCAATGAAAATGTGGCATCGTAGGTGGGTGTCTCATATATTAATGTTATGTAGCAAATTAAACTCACATGGTATACGCCTTATGACGTTATGTGTTTTTCCTGCTTTTAACGTATGTTTATTACAAACCCCGCACATTTTGAAGCCAAAACTTCGGCGCGTAATATAGATCATAAGCCTAAATCGCACAGCGGATGAGCGAATAGCCTTTATTTAATGAATAATGTGTTGAAAGAGGATTTTGGTTACAAGTGACTAACCGATATTGATAATATCAACCTTTGTGTACTTGGAAATATTGGACATTAAATAAACAATTGTGTTTGTATCTCAACAGCCTGGGCGGATGTCGACTGACAGACGAGGACGTCATGCGATTGGCCAAAGTCCTGCCCGCTTTGAAACGACTGAAAGAGCTAATGTGAGACAATCCAAGTACTGAAAACTACAGTACACACACACGCACACGCGCACGCACACGCACACACACACGCACACGCACACGCACAAACACACAAACACACACACACACACAAAACACACACACACACACACACACACACACACACACACACACACACACACACACACACACACACACACACACACACAACACAAACACACACACACACACACACACACACACACACACACACACACACACAAACACACACACACACACACAAACACACGCAGCTGACACTTTTGCTGATGATCCTGTCACTTTATAGTTTATGTGTAGTCCGCCCTCCTGATATATGTGTCAACCTTGTTTTTAAACATATTCACACTGCTAGCATTTACAAAATCTGTAGATAATTTGTTCCATGCATTTATTTGTGAGAACGTGTACTTCCTGATATTAAATATACACTGATCCTTTACTAACGCTACCTCATATCCTCCAGTTCTACTATCTTTCTTGAGTTAAAAAATTTTTCTATGAATATTTTCATGCCAATTCAATATCTTAAAAACTTCAATTTGATCTCCTGTTAACCTCCTTGTCTCTAGTGTTCTTAAATCACGTTCTTTTAGGCGTTCTGCGTAACTAACGTCTCGCAATTCTAGAATACATTTAGTTGCTCTCCTCTGTATTTGTTCAAGCGTATCTATGTGCTTCTTACGATATGGTCTGCAAGCTTGTATTCTAAATGAGGCATAAATATTGTCTAATACAGATATATAATTAGCTCTTTTTCCCGTATATGTTATATTTCTCCTAATCAACCAATAATTCGATTACCCTCGATTAGCACTCGTTGTTACTCCTAAGTTCTCTTCTTTAACGATAATACATAGAACGGTATCTCCCATTTTGTAATTTACATTCTCATGTCCTGTGTGTAGGCATTTATATGTCCAAAAATTTAATAACACCTGCTATTTGTTAGACCATTTAACTCTTTTGTCTAGATCGTTTTGTAAATGTTGCTTATCACCATCAGTGTTAACCTTTCTAAGCACTTTTATGTAATCCGCAAATTTCAGTACATTGCTTGTTATATCATCGTCCAAGTCATTGATATATATTAAGAATAATAAAGGTCATAATACTGATCCTTGCGGTACCCCAATAAAAACTGACTTACAGTTTGAAGCCTCCCCATCTACTACAAAAGTCAGCCATTTTTCTATCCAGTCGATTATGCCATCCCCGATACCATGGGCTTTTAAATTAAGTAGTAATCTTATGATTTAAATAATGATCTTGTTACACAGTTGTATTTATAGGTCACTATGCTCACTATATACTGTTCTGGTGACAGGCTGTGGGGGAACTCCTTCGGCGACGTCTGCTCCCTCAAACTGATAGAAGCCGCAGTTACCCTTCCCCGCCTTGAGAGACTCGGGTAAGATATTACGTAGTATTTTCTAAATTCAGTTTGTCTCTCAGTACATGGTAATTACACTATTTCATACATCATGTCGCCATTTTCAAAGTTGTCACTTTGTGCATCTTTACATATTGTGCCTGGCATCAGGAAACGTTTCTCTACAAAACTGTCGCTGCCGCTAGTGTCACTAACAAAAATAACTTAGTGGAAGTGTGCATTGTGACTGTCTATCCAACTGTTATGTTGAAGAAGGTATTTAATTTATTTAAATTTAGTCGACATTAAAATGAGTTAAAGTTACTATTGGAGTGACATAATATTCACAACGAAATTTCCATTGATCACAACCATTGACTGAGATGATCAAAATTAATCCGTTTAGTGGTGAACTGTTCTAGGATGTACAATTGCTGGATCATTACCAGAGGGTAACTCGCAATAGTGTTGTTTGCAGGCTCAGATACAACTGGTTGACAGCGCCGGGGATAGACAGGATAAGACGGGCGGCGAGTTCCACACCCCGGCTGTGGCTGTCGATGTGAGTAGCATTACACTTAGTTAACACTGTCATAGCATGTGACATATTCATGTAGATTGGCATATGTAGAGTCAAACATACTGTAAACTGGGGGTGACTTTGGTCCATTGTTTTAAATATTGCTCTGGAAAACTCGTATTATCGGTGATAAAGCAATAAACCAAGAGGCTTCCACAAGCCAACTAACTCTCCCTATATGATCACCATTCTGAAAGCAAAATTGTTTCATTTTAAGGGAAGGCATTCGAAATTTACGATTTGTGCTTGACCAAAGTCACCCCATAGGGTCGGGTGATTTAGGCCCAAATATGTGTATGTTGAATAAGAGTGTGGTCAACTTCATAGCGACTACATATTATTAGCTGGGACCCTATATAATGTATACATCTCTATAAGTATTTGATTATTTACAATGACAATATGAAAAGTAGGGAGCTGGGGTGGCTTTGAGTCAGTGCAAAAAGAAATAGTTGTCATGACACCTGGGACTTCTGCATGCATTCCAATCGCCAAAATGGTAGTATTAGTGTAATGCTACATCGCATTGCTAAGGATTATGAGAAGTTGGTCCTTTCAAAACAAAGCCACCCCACCATTTGAGATGGGCTGTTTTTAAATTTCCCAGAGCAAAAATGCAAAAAGTCCATGGAATCTTAGATACTATTTTTGTTAGGTCTTAGACTGCGTGTAAATGTTTTGTCCAGCCCCTATGGTCTGAGCTATCCACGTTAAAGTTACACACCATTCGGAGTTTTGATGTGTTCAAACAGTTAGTTTTGGGTAATTCTCTCAGAACAGCTACGTTGAAAAAGATCACATTATCATAATCGCTAGCAACGGGATGTAGCATTACAATATTACTTTGATGAATGGAACGCATGTTGAGGTCACAGGTGTCATGACAAATCTGTTTTTCTCTGGGCCTAAATCACACCAGCGGGCCAAAATCAACGCTGTTTATGGTAGGACAGTTTCTGTTTCTGTTTTGTAGGTTAGACATACAACGACCGCCATTGCAGAAACAGGACTACACTAACCCAGTCGTGCAATGGAGGCGCATAGTGCACAACCTAGAGTCCGCCCTGTCACAACTGCAGAGCCGCCCCCGAGGTGAGAGGGACGGTCACTGGTTCGAGGACGAAGCCGAAATACAAACCGAGCTAAACACTGCACGAGACTTGCTAGGCCAGGCCATGTCTGAGGGAAACAGTCCGTAGTGATTCTATCCACGTCCACAGGTAGATACCTATTTCACACTCAATATACGTCATCCTGTAGTCACTCGTCATACATCATTCGTGTTGACAACTATATATAATTACACAAGCACACCCTTACAACCGTGTCACATTCAACCCAAGATTTAGACATAACATGACATTGTGTAGTAGATGTATCTCTTGGTACAATGTTGCCCCGATGACTGACACATTGTTCATATGCATTTTAATGTGTGGACATTGCAATTTACGCATATCTAAAATATATAACATGTTCTTTAAAAACAACTCGTCGTGGGCCAGTCGTGGAACTAACACGATCCTACCTATTTTCCCTCAAGCTCATCCAAGATAACGACGAAAAACGTAACGAAATGAAAAAAAGAAAACTACATACTTTGAGGCTAGTTAGTTTGGCGACGTGGGCAGCGTAATCGAGAAGGGCGGACGAAATACTGTGGGAGGAATCCTATGTCGATAAGAGCTGCCAACAACAGATGAACGCTGCTACGCAAATGTTCAACTCATGCAGATATCAATCAAAAGACTTTCCTTCTCCTCAGACCACACGCCTACCATTATTATTAATACTAGCAAAATTGCCCGTCCCCAGGACAGGATAACTTGGTAGTTCATACGTGAGAGTCACGATAGCAATGTTTACCAAATGCCTCAGGCCAATATGCCATCAATACTCTCGAGACTGTTTAACGGAACGTCAAACGTATTACCAGAAACATCGGATTCATTCCACGTGATGCAATATTCGTTGAATGTTCAAAGTGTTGAAGGTCGTGTGAATTTGGACCCATGGATACTTGTGGGGTTTTTTTAGAATATAATAATTTATTCTATCTTTGTATTGTGCATTGGCTTTCGGTCTGCAACCTCGGGCCAACATGTGGGCACGTGCTTTCTACTATAATTAACATAAACCGCCCAGATGGCGCTACGTACTCTCAAACGGTTTACGTACCGAAGTATTCGCCGCGGTCGCGTGGTTTCTGCGATTGTTGGAAGTTAACGCTTTACGTAGCGAATATTTGATTTACCCTGAAAAACACTAAGAACCCTTGATATAAGGGGTATTTCGATAGAATAACGGCGTTACGTTTCATTCGTGGGGTCGTAGATTAATCCCTGAAAATTTGGCGCCCGACGCAAGCCGTCCAGGAGGAAAACATTAACATAACCACATACAAACATACATACGCTAGCTCGATTATAGTTACATTATTAAAGTTGCTAAACGCCATATATATGGTACCAGCCCTTTTATAATCGCGTACAGTCATTAAAAACATACATGCAAGGATAAGATTAATAAATATATAATATTGTAGTAAGAACATTTAATAAATGAATTAATTAAATTAATAAAATGCATGTTCATAAAAATAACCTCATTCACACCCTGTGTCAGAGGAAGTAAGCACGAACCATCTTAGCGCTGTTTTCGACGACTGCCGCCGCCGAGTTGTGTTGCGTCGCTGTCGCATCGTGCAGAGTGTGGGTGGCTTTAATATTACCAGTGTACTATCAAAATATACTTCAACTAAACTTCAGTATTGTTGTTTTCCTACACGTGGAACCCTGTCTGTTGTAGTCTCCCAGTCGCCTCGCCTGAAGACAACCGACACTAGCAGACGTACGACCACTTGACGCCAGTGTTGACACCTCATGCATGCCTAAAGACTGATGACAAGTCTGGGCATACTCTGAATGATGTCTTCCAAGTTGCCTCTGATGTTTGTCAAGATACCGTGATGACAAATCTGGGCATACTGTGATGGTGTCTTCGAAGTCGTCTCTCGTGTCTATCAAGAGACTGTGACGACAAGTCTGGGCATACTGTTAACGATGTCTTCCAATTCGTCTATCGTGTCTATCACAATACTTGTGGCACTAGAGGAATACGCATCATGTGCACATGCATATCATGTCACGATGTCAGCTGGTGACATAGGAATACAGTCACATGATATGCGTTTGTTTGCCTGTCAGCTAAGTGATTACGACAGCGAAGGAACTCAATCACAATAGTGTTGTGTCGGTGATACTTACTGGCCACTGCTTTGAACTACATAGATATATACATGGACACAGTTCGTTGACAACGTGCATATACCAAGACATTGTGCGTTGACACTTTCATTACGTAAACATTCGGTGCAATGTGTAATGCATATTGTTGCACAGACATTGCGTAGACAAATACAATGAGTGAACGTGACGTCACAAGAAAACATTCATCATAGTAACCTGACGGTGATACTGCTTTGTTATAAGTGTATACCGAGACACTTCCAATTTGATGACAATGTGTGGATTGGTGCAACTGACATTGTACAGAGACACTGTACACTGCTTGCTTTGCTCGATGCACTTAGTTGCACACCCATTGCGCATACATGTACAATGTGTGCATGTAATGTCACAAGAAAATAATCACCGTAATAATTTGATGTTGATAGTGCTTTGAACGTTACTGGCGTATACATGAACACTTCCATTCCGTTGACAAACTCTACATTGATGGAACTGATATACAGAGACTTGTCCGATATGTGTATGTTACAGCCTTGACAATAGTATAACAGTGAGTTGTATTTACCACCATTGTATTTATGCTGAACGTGAGCAAAATCAATGTACATAATTTTATAATAGATATGTTCATGCAATTATTGTGTAGATAGTATGCGCACAAATGTTATCCAGAATGCACAGCGTGTTCGATGTCGGAAGACAAGCTCTATGATCGCAGCTTCCAGGTCAACTGTAAATATCAATGGACCGAGGCCATCGACTCGCGGCTTGTCGATCGTAGTCGTGAATGCGTGATAGTCGACTATTGGCAGACGCGGCTCGAACGACGTGTCAGCGAGATGGAAGCTGATCATGCACAGTTCAGACTCTCCGAATGTCGAAAGTGTGACTAGCAGGTTTGCCCGACGGATGTTGTCGAAGTCGCGACTTAGGTCGATGCTGGGAACCTCGACAGATATGCACTGACGCTGTATGCACCCAGCGGTGCCTAAAGGCTGCATCTGCCTTGCTGCGTCCGCGTCGGAATCCCGATTGCGACGGCGATATAGGTAGTCGATTATCGACAGAACGGCAAGTGACACTGTCTAGTTCCGACAGTAGAATACTCGTCAAGGGACTGATCCGTTTGTCCGGCTTCAGCAGCAACGCCAACGTATTTAAATGTGCATGTCCTATAAAGCTGATATGTCCAAAGTGATTTACAATGTTACGCTGATTGTACAAAACTGTTGCCAAGACGCGTGGTTTGGCAACTGTCTATTTACTTGCGCTTATAAATACTAATAGTCGTTACCTGTATAAACGTGTACAGGTCGCGGGATCGATTTTTCGACGGAAGTACAAATTGTACTTAAATTAAAGAGTCAAAATGAATTGCTTTCAGCAAAGAATGCATCGTACCAATAATAACGCTTAGTGATATTAAACAGAAATCAAAATGCTAGCGTCGGAACGCAAACATCGGCTGATCTGACGTTTGAATAACTTCGAACGCGATGGACCATGCTTTGGTGTAGATATGCTTCAGCGCACGGCAAAAGATACGCGCGAAATACATGTTATATTTCCGTCGAAAATTTTGCGCGATTTCACTTTTATATTTGTGTTTATTATGCACCAGATATGCCACGGGTTATTCCGGGTAGCCTGTATTAATGTACTGAATAATAGGCCTTGTACTCCAAAGTAAACATACTAGTAAAACACTACCGATATTGCACACATGCATTGGTTGTATATAGAACATTAAAGTTTATCTTGTTTTTCAGCCTAGGTTTGTCCAAAATAAACAAATATTTCAAAATGTCTACGTGATATTCATTCAACTGTATGAATTCCTTGTATATGTCTTATCAGGTGAAAATGCGAACAAATATTTCCTGAATTTTGATAATATGACTGGAGCTACGACCTACTCCACTGACAAAGAGCTCATAGACATTCCGTTCTGCTTGGCCCGGAGAACTTACGGCCAGCAATACTTGATTGGGCCAATTATGGCTAAGGGAGAAGATATATTGGAACTTCGTTTGCCCAATCAGTTTAGCTAACAAAAATATAATGATCAGTTGTCTCTACCAGAAGATCGTAGAGGAAAATAAAACATGGTGAAGAAGAAGCTACGTATGTGGACATTCATTTTACAACGTTCAGTAAACGACTTTGTAAAAATACTGTAACATGCCGATCATTTCCGACTAATGGTGTGTTGTGACGATGGATGTCGCTGACTTTCGACTAAAAACTGTCACCGACCACAAGACTTCAAAGGATCATCTACACGCTGTTGCTGCCTGGAGCAGTGACAAAAGAAGCATCAAAGGTGATGACAAAAAGGATAAGGAAATGGAAAAGAAACGGGACGCCATCAGCCTCGCTCTACAAACATTCTATTGGCTCGCAACGGAGGAATTACCGAACGCTAAATTCAAGTCGCTGCTCAATTTCCTCCGCATGCAAGGCATGAGCAATGCTACGTACCTGCTGCGATGAGGAAATGCTCGTTATGATTCTCCGGATATCTTCAACCAGATGCTTGTATGTTAAGTGGGGTCATTGAGGAACTGGTCATGCGTGAAGTGAGGGAGAGTCCGTTCGTTCGTATTGACTTGGATGGGTCAACAGACAGGTCTTCCGAGAAGCATCTGGCGCACATCGTGCGGTACATTTCACCCATGTCGATTATGAAGGCGTGTCTCCTTGAGTGTGTGAAAGTACATGATGGTCGAGCAACAATTATTTGTCAGGCCCTGCGGACAGATGGCGCCAGTGTTATGGCAAGTGACCTCAACGGTGTCAATAATTTGGTGAGAAATGACAATCCGCACATTGTGTTCGTCCACTGTGTCTGCCATCGACTGAACCTGTGTGTTTCACAGGCATGTGCTAGTATTGCAGACATGGTGGCACTACAGGCAATCATCAGTACTGTATACTCATTCGTTGTCCCCAAGATTTGTCACAAGCTGCTTCCACCCCTGCCTGCTTCCATCTTTGTTGCCAAAAACGAAGTTTTGTTTCCCACTTTACAAAAAAATGCTCTGGTCGTTGTACAGTAGAACGTGTACTGAACATGGATTTGCAAGAATTATAATCGTATATGTTATTACCATGGAAACGGGGGGTCTGGCTGAAAAAAGTTCAATATATTTTTTTACTTAGTAAGACCCATTCTATACATTTGACAGAATGCATTGCACGATTTGCACTATCCAAATGCCGTGTATGGCCTTAAACAATTAATAAAATACCTGCATGCCAAATATCAACAAAGATGAAGAGATCATTTCCAAATTTGCAACATGTTATTTCTGTGACATGTGGCAAATGTATAAAATGTAGCTCACTTGTAACCACGAATTGAAGAGGGAGTTTTAATTGAACAATTCATTGATTTGTTTACAAGTCCAATGTGCTGTGAGTGCGTAGTAAGTAGTAAGTAAATAGTAAGTTTTATCTAAGATATTGTAATGACATCGATCTTGATGAATAATGTTGCGAGCATTACATGTTGCTACAGACAAATGTGGTCACAAGTCATACCAATACTGGATGATTGCTATTTGTTATCAAATTATTGAATTGTATTATTCAGTTTTGTAACTTCTATTAGATATGTTCAATTGTTTTATTTTTAGTGTCAAGCATTTGATTTTGAGTGTGATTCTATTTTTTTCAAATTGTTTGTAGGCGTTTATTTAATATTTTGCAAACATTATATTTTGTATTGTTTGTTGTCATATGGCCCGTACAATTACAACTCAAGTTAAGTGTAGTGCTTTGTTATACATTTCAGTGTAGTACTAGTTGTTCAATACCAAGTTATATCATTATTAACATGTATCTTACTGTGTGATTGGATGTTTTCTAAGTGCCAAATAGTCAGGTGTTGTAAGATATTGCAATATTTAATATTGATATAGATGAATATTATGAATAATGTTGCAAGTATTATATTTTGTTATGCTAATTTGGTCAGCATAATTCATGTTGTTTTTTTGTCCAATACTGGATGACTGCTGTTTTTACCAAAGAAGTAATACTTTTTACGTGTCAGTGCATTATTTTTCAAACCCAAATCTATTATCGAGTGTTGTAATTATCTTCTGTGTTGCACTGTTTAACTTTTAATGTCAAGCATTTGATTTTGAGTTTGATTCTAATCATATTTGTTCACGTCAGACATATTTGCAGGCATTTTTTTTAAAGCTGTTGCACAGTTGCAAGCAATAAGTTTTGTACTGTTTGTTTCATATGGTACAAGCACAAGTTAAGTGTTGTGCTAAACATTTCAGTGTAGTCGTTCAATACCAAGGTTGTTATATAATTATTAACCTTTATCTTACTATGTGATTGGATGTGTTCTAAGTGCTAAATAGTCAGGTGTCTTACGATATCGCAATACTTAATATTGATATCGATGAATGTCATGAATAATTTTGCAAGTGTTATATTTTGTTATGCTAATTTGGTCAGCATAATTCATATTGTTGTTATCCAATACTGGACGATTGCTGTTTTTTTATCAAATAAATAATAAGTATATATGTGTCAATGTATTATTTTCAAACCCAACTGTATTATTGAGTGCTGCAATTATGTTTTATTTTTATATGTTGTATTGTTTTACTACTAATGTCAAGCATTTGATTTTGAGTGTTAAAGTAATCATACTTGTCCATGTTAGACATATATACAGGCATATATTTAAGACTTTGCCAGCATTACTTCCATGTTTATAGAATAAGTTCCACAAACATTCATGTGTTGGCTATTGTGTAGATTTGATAATATAATAATTTTCGCATTTTTCATCATCATGTCACATTTTGGCTTCATCAAACGATTGCGAAGTTGAGACTACTGTACAGGCTATGATATAATAAGGCTATGTCACATTTTGGCTTCATCAAACGAATGCAAAGTTGAGGCTACTGTACAGGCTATGATACCAACGTCGCTGCACAAGTGGCTTAGCTGGAATTGGCTTGCCATTGAAAAAAACTAATTTCGTCAATAATGGCTGTAGTTGGCTCATTTGTCGTTGGTTTACCTGTGAAAAAACCTAATTGGACCAATAATGGCTGCCATAGATGCTAATGGCTTCCACGGAAGCTGTTCGCACGCTTAAGGTTGCACTTTTTCGAAAGTTCAATGACATTCTTACCATTAAGTAATGTGGGTTTATTTCCTTTGTTATCTGTATGTTGTAGCGAATATCGAATTCCGATTTCACCCAAACTACTTACGTGTTTTACATCTCCCCCACATGACTCCGTTGTAGCTGATGATGTCGTGGAAAGTGGCGTGGATGTCGAACGGCGTTGACAGGCGGTGTACGTTCGTCCGGGGGTTCTTCATCAAGATTTAACAAGATTTAACAAGATTGCCATCCCAAACAACAACTTCCAGATGGCAAGTGGACAAGGAAGCCATTGGCTTATCGAGAGTCCAACAATTGTCTCATCTATGTGTAGCCCGCCCTTATCAAATATCTGTCAATTCTATTTTTAAACATATTCACACTACTAGCATTAACACAATCATTTGGCAGTTTGTTCCATTCATTTATCACCCTCTGTGAGAAAGAGTACTGTCTCATGTCCAACCTACACTGCACCTTAACTGATGCTGCTTTGTGTCCTCTGGTTCTACTGCCTTCTTTAAGTTTGAAGAACATATTCCTATCAACATCCTCATAACCATTCACTATTTTAAACACTTCTATTTGGTCTCCTCTTAGTCTCCTGGTCTCTAGTGTTGTCAAACCACATTTAATTAGCGACTTTCGTAACTAAGGTCTCTCAATTCTGGAATAATTGTAGTTGCTCTTCGTTATATTTTTTCTAGCTTGTCTATGTCCTTTTTACGATACGGCCTGAATACAATATTCCAAATGTGGTCTAACTATTGCTTTGTACAGGGGTACAATTAGCTGTTTCTCCTTATACATGATAGCTCTCCTAATTAGTCCTAGAATTTGATGTCCTTTCGAAGCGGCAATCCCACATTGCTCTGAAAATGTCATGGCAACACTAAATGTTACTCCTGAGTCATTTTCTTGTGTGGTTCTACCTAGTACAGCATCCCCCATTTTATATTCTTCGTCCATGTTTCCATGTCCTATGTGTATACATTTACACTTCCCAAAATTGAATAACATTTGCCATTTGTTTGACCATTTAACTAATTTATCTAGATCATCCTGTAAACTTTGTTTATCTGATCTGTATCATTAGTAACCTTTCTGAATACTTTTGTGTCATCTGCAAATTTGAGTACTTTGCTAGATATGTCATCTTCCAAATCATGTATATATATATATATATATATATATTAAAAACAGTATTCTTTCTAGACCGTTTTCCTTGTTTTTTTTCAAGGGAACAAATTTATCGATGATACTCTCAATTTCATATTTTAGAATATTCCAACATTCAGTTGCGGTCTTATTCATCAGCATGTTATTCCAATCTAGCTTTGGTAAGTATTTTCTCATATCTTTAAAGTTACCTTTGTGGAAGTTTCTCCTATACGTTTTTTATTTTTACTTTCTTATTTTACATTGATGTCAAAATGTATTTGATTGTGGTCACTGTTACCCAGTGGTTCATGTATTTTTACATTGTCTACTAATTCTTTTTGTGATGATAAAACTATATATATAATACATTTTCTCCCCTGGTTGGTTCTAGCACGTGCTGAGTAAGGAAGCTATCCTGAATTAAAAATAGAAATTGTTGGTCCACACCACCTGTGCTCTCTAGAGATTTCCATTGTATGTGTCCATGGTTAAAATCTCCCATTATGATATATTCCCCTTTACTAACTTCCTTTATAACATTTTGTATTTTTTTTATCTTCTTTGTTTATGTTTGGACTTCGGTAAACTAATCCAATAGTTCATTTTGAATTTCCTGAAACAATTTTGCACCAAACAGCTTCATCGTAATATGCTTTCCTTTCTAATTTTATTTCATAAGCCTGAATAGATTCTTTAACATATAAAATAACTCCCCCTCCCTTTCTTCCTATTCGATCTCTCCTAAACATTACGTATCCTGTCAATCCTAATTCAGCATCTGTTATGTCTGTGTTGGCCCATGATTCGGTAATACCAATTATGTGAGGGTCAATTTGTTTAATGTTTTAATGTTTAATTCGTTTTTCTTATTTACTATACTCCTAGCATTTAAACACACGCATCTATAACCTGCTTCAAACATGTTTTTCGGACATTTTGTTATTGGTTTATCTGTACTAGTGGCCTCTTGTCCTGCTTGAGGCATCTCTAAGTAACCCCCTGCGCTTCTAGTTTAAATAGTGTAGACTACCAACAATATTAGTTATGCTACCCATGCCACTGTCTACTGCTGCTGTGAGTCCATCCGCAAATACTGCTGCCCCCTTTCCACTTAGATGAAGCCCGTCCTTCATGTACATATCAGCCCTTCCAACAAAACTTCCCCACAAATCCACAAAACCAGCTACCTCTTCCCTACATAGCTTCTCGACTACGATGTTAATTGCCATCCTCCGACAATTTCGATACCTATGACCCCTCCTTCCTATTACTGGTAAAATCCCTGACAGTACTACCTGCTCAACCCGCGTCTTCTTTAGTGTTCTGACCAAATTCCTGTATTTCCTAAATATGGCAGTTGTATCCTCCCTCTCTACGTTATTTGTCCCTACGTATACTAAACAGATCCACCCTTGCCCGAACCTACGATGTTTTCTACCCTCTCAGTTATCGCCTCTATTTTGGCCCCAGGCAAGCAAACTACCAAGTCATCTTCCTTGTTTAAGACTCTGTCGGTCTTCCTAACTATTGAGTCCCCCACAAACACCCTCGCTCTCTTTCTCACCCCCTCTATCACTGCTTCGGAATAGCTCTTCCGATGGATCCCCTCCATCACATTCTGTCCTGCAGCCTTGTCATTTGGTTGCAGACTGTTATCAGGCTCTCTCTCACTCATCAACCTGTCACCTTTCCCTCCCGTCTCCTGGCTAACTTGCGCTCCCGTCGCCTTCCCTCCTGACACCTTCCCTCCCGCCTCCCTCACTCCCATCGCCTTAACTATCGTCTCCTCCCCCCACCGACTCCTTCGCTACTGTCTCCCCCACTCCCCTTTCCTTCGATCCATTTGTCGTCCCTCCCACTTCTTTCCTTCTCGTCATCTTTCCTCCTGTCTCCCTACGCCCCGTCTCCTTACGTCCTGTCTCCCTACGACCTGTTACCTTATCTCCTCTCAGCCTCCTCCCAGGATGAGGTGAGCTCTCCCTAGCATCTCTCTCGTCGTCTTCCCCCACTTTATCATCTACTGTCCCCCCACCAGAACCACTGGCACAACCCACCTGCTCCCTTCCCACCACTGCCACAACGAGCAGCCTCAACTGTTCTAACTCCACTTTTTCTGTAAATTCTGTACACCAGTTTCAAGCCGCTGCTGCACTAAGATTTCCGGAAGTCCAAGTCATCGCTTCAGGATGATCCTTCTCGAAGGACGGCGGGAAGCGAATGGACATGAACGGATTCCTTTCTTCGTACTTTCCTAGAACATTGAATAATTGGTAACTATGGCAAAACGTAAGACAACGGAACTTGGGCTATAAATCATAATCAATTTAACGACATGGTCACGTTAAATGAGAGGAACTGGCTGGATGTCGATGTAGGTCGGCTGAAAGCGAAATGTCACATATTATATAGTGCTAAAGCTGCTGTGTTTGGCCACGTTAATCTACGGCCGTTTTGGCCCGAATTCTGTGTTATGCAAACAGCAGGCTGTTTCGCATGTGATCATTTTAGTACTGACTTAGGTCCGTCTGTGCCTGGGGCAAACCATTCTACTGTTGTTGTTCGGCCAGTTCCTGTTTAGCTGGTTCGGTTTAGCTGTGGAGTTATTTCACTATGTGACGTTATCTGTCTGGGCCCTTTTCACCAAGGGCCGGTTCGGTTTTATACCGTTTCTGTAGAGACATAATTGCGTGTTACTGTCATTGTCATGGTTGGGACCGCTTAGGTCTGGAGCAGTGTTGGTCTGAAGCCATATTTGTCCTTGGCCCAAGAGATTGTCAGAAATAATATCTGGTACATTCGAGAGCGGAGTTGTAATTTCAATCTGGATCTAACAACGAATACACATGTTTGTAGCTGGGTCTCAGGCCGTTTCGCGGTATAATGTAATAATCGTCGTTATGCCAATGACTCTGGTCGTTGAAACCGAGCATGCGGTAGGTAAACGTTGCGAT